>CM047877.1:17080944-17430944 GCA_026212405.1 Petrea volubilis
TTTTCTAGTAGTGACTCATGGAGTCAGCTCCGAAGGCCTAGGAATCAGTCTTCACAACTGTAGTAGTGCATGGGTGACTTTAATGAGATCCTAACTCCGGAGGAAAAAGAAGGTGGTTAGACGGGGCCGGTGTCTCAGCTAAGGGAGTTTAGAGACGTTCGTGAGGACTGCGATTTACATGATTTGGGGTTCACAGGTAGTCTTTTCACATGGTGTAATAATCACAAGTTCCTTTTTACCATTCGAGAGAGACTAAACAGAACATGTGATAATCCTGAATAGTTGGCTTTATTTCCAGAAGCCTATATTGTCCATTTGTCTTCTATCTATTCGAATCACTATCCTATACAGCTTAATTTAGAGACGAGTTCAGAGGGGTCATAGGGCAAAACCATTTCATTCTGAGGTCAATTGGCTTCGAGACGAGGGTTGCGTTGACATTGTTAGGAACTCTTGGAACACATTTGGTGGGCAGAACCCTATTGAGAGTGTACAACGTAATATCAAGCAATACTACCTATTTTCATGGAGTGGCCACTAACATGTTGAAAAACAACAATATACCGAGGATTAAGAATGTCGTAAGGGTCTGGACCAAAAAGGAACATGAAATTCAAAAGATCATTTTGAAGTATTTTAATGACATTTTTACTTCAGGGCAACCGTCCAGGGAGGACATTGATCAAGCGTTGCTGTGAGTTGAGCCCCGAGTGACTGCTGAAATGAATGAGGCATTGCCAGCTCCTTTCATGCATGAGGAAGTCACCAACCCACTCTTACATATGTACTCGTATAAATCCCCAAGTCTTGATGGTATGCCTCCTATTTTCTTTCAAACTTTTTGGAGTACAACTGGTCATGATGTTACTTTGTGTATGCTGGGTTTTTTTGAGTAATAGTAGGATAGAGCCTGAATTTAACCATACACATGGTGTGCTTATTCCTAAATGTAAAACTCCGAAGTCTAGGACGCAGTTTGTGCTTATTCCACCCATCACCCTTTGCAACGTTATTTATAAGCTTGGTTCTTAAACTATAGCAAATCGAATTAAACCGATTCTTGACTATGTTATCTCCCTATCTCAGTCTGTTTTTATCCCTGGTAGACTTATTACAGACAACGTTCTACTTGCCTATGAGACCAATCATTGTCTTAAATTAAAAAAAAAAGAAAAATGGGGCACATGGAAATTAAATTTGACATGAGCAAGGCTTATGACCGAGTTCAGTGGTGCTTTCTTAAGCATACTTTGCTTAGACTAGGCTTTGCAGTGTCCTTGTTGTTGATTTTGCATTGTGTTTCTTTGGTTACTTTCTCCTTTATGTTGAGCGGTCAACAATTCGATTTTTTGCGCCCACAACGGGGAAACCCGTTGTCTCCTTATCTATTTATTTGTTGTGCAGAGATTTTTAGTAACTTGTTACAAGTAGAGGAAAGGTAGAACAGGATTTTGGGGATTGCAGTGTGCCAATTGGCACCCTACACTCCCATCTTTTCTTTGTAGATGGCAGTCTAATTTTTGCCAAGCAATATTGGAGGCAATGGGATATATCGTATGGTGTTGAAAATATATGGGCGAGCATCAGGCCAACTTATAAATAATGACAAGTTAACAGTTGTCTTCAGTGAAAATGTTCCAGAGGATTTGAGGCATGTTATTGCAGAACGAGGCCTATTTCAAGACAAACAAAGTCATGAGAAGTATCTTGGCTTGTCGTATACAGTGGGGGGGAACAAGACGGAGATTTTTGCCTCCATCCAATATCGGATAGGGAAACGGATAAAGGGGTTGAACAAGCAAAGTCTTTCTCAAGCAGGTAAGGAGGTTCTAATTAAATTAGTTCTTCAGGCTATACCATCATACTATATGTCTTGTTTTCGACTTCCTATCTCGTTATTACAGGAGTTAGAGGGCAGAGATGTCAAATGGGCAGGGCCGGCCCACAAACCCTGCGGCCCAGCTCGATTCAGCTAGACCTAAGCCCGGGCCTATAAACATGAAAGGCGGGCTGAATCAGATCAAGGGTGGTATTGTGGCCCCCTATTGGGTTTGATGGAGATAGCCCAGCCTAGGCCCAGACCCATGATCGGCCTGGATTGACCCGACCCGACCCAAGTCCATTATATTAATTTAGAATATATTTTATATATGTATATATATACAAATATATGTATATTATATATATTGATATATATATTAAATGATTAGATATATTATATACATATAAGATTGGATATATGTGTATATATCAAATATATATGCACATATATAACATATATTAGATATATAATATACTGATATATGTTTATTTCATATAGATGATTAACATATAATATATATGATTGAATATATAGATATATATTAGATTTATACGTACAATACATATATAACATATATTAGATATGTAATATATTGATATATTGATATATCATACAGACTATAGAGGATTAAATATATAATATATTAATATATACTAGATATATACGTACATATATATAGTATATTATATATACATATGTTTAGATATATATATATATATATATATAATATAATAGATACGTATTGACATACACATCACTACTAGAAAATAGGAATTTAGCCACGGATTTGGCCACAAATTTTGATGAAAATCGGTGAACAAAACAATTGGCTACGGATCTAGCCAAGGAAAAAATCCGTGGCCAAATATGGCGTGGCTAAAATTGGCCACGGACTTTGGCCATGGATTTCTAGTTACGGATTTTTTCAATTTTGCCCACTGATTTATCTGTGCACAACCTTTTTTTATTTACCCATTATCGGCTTGGCCTGACCCGACCCAAGGCCATTATAGTAATTTAGAATATTATATATATATATACACACACACACTAATATATGTATATTATATATATTGATATATATTAAATGATTAGATATATTATATACATATAAGATTAGATATACATATATGTGTATGTACATATAATTAAATGTACATATATCAAATATATATGTACATATATAACATATATTAGATATATAATATACTGATATATGTTTATTTCATATAGATGATTAACATATTATATTTATGATTAAGGGAAAAATACAATTTTAGGACCTCATATTGCCAAACTTTTACATTTAGGACTATAACTTTCCTAGTTTCAATTTTAGGACATGAATTTAAGTGTTTTTAACACATTCAGGACATGATGCCTCGAATTGCGCAATTTGGTCTGAAAGATGATGTCATTTGACTGAATCTGACGTCTCCGGCGACTCTGAGGGGATGTGTGACATCATATTCAGTCAAATGACGTCATCTTTCAGACCAAATTGCGCAATTCGAGGCATCATGTCCTAAATGTGTTAAAAAACACTTAAATTCATGTCCTAAAATTGAAACTAGGAAAGTTATAGTCCTAAATGTAAAATTTTGGCAACATGAGGTCCTAAAATTGCATTTTTACCTATGATTAAATATATAGATATATATTAGATATATACGTACAATACATATATAACATATATTAGATATGTAATATATTGATATATAGTATATAATATATTAATATATACGAGATATATACGAGATATATATGTACATATATATATTATATTATATATACATATGTTTACATATATATATAATATAATAGATACGTATTGACATACATATCACTACTAGAAAATAGGAATTTAGCCACGTATTTGGCCACAAATTTTGACGAAAATTAGTGGCCAAAACAATTGGCTACGGATCTAGCCAAGGAAAAAACTCGTGGCCAAATATGGCGTGACTAAAATTGGTCACGGATTCTAGTTACGGATTTTTTCAATTTTGGCCACTAATTTATCCGTGGCCAACCTTTTTTATTTTTTAAAAAATTTAAATTTAGTCACGAAAACATCCGTATCCAACCTTTTTTATTTTTTTTTAAAAAATTTAAATTTAGGCACGGATAAATCCGTGGCGAACTTTTTTATTTTTTTAAAAAATTTAAAGTTACCCAAAGATTTATTCATGACCAATTTTTCCTAATTTTTTATTTTTTAATTTAACCACGGATAAATCCGTGGGTACCATTTAATTATTTTTTAAATTTTTTTAACTAGCCATGGATTTATCTGTGCTATTATTTTTTATTTTTTTTTAATTTAGCCACGAATTTATTATTTATTTTAATTTTTAATTTAGCCACGGATTATTCTGTGGCTATATTAATTTTTTAAATTGTTTTTTTTTTAAGTTTAGCGACAGATAAATCCGTGGCTAAAATAAATATTTTTAAAAAAAGTTAAATCTAGCCACGGAAAAATCCATGACTAAAATAATTATTTTAAAAAAACATACTTAGCGACGGAAAAATTCGTCGCTAATCTGGCAGTTTTTTATAATGATTTTATTTTTGCTTTAATGAACCCCAAAACCTGCAAAGAAAAAATTTCAAAAATAAATGTACCAACAAACCTAAATATACCAACAAACTATCAATCAATTTAATACTAATAATCCACAATGCATATTCTGTGAAATATGTAATTAATATTATCCTACTAATTAAATATAATAATTCATACAACAATACATATATAAGAGTATCTAATAGTCAAATGCATGAATATCCTCATCTTGATCATCCTCCTCATCATTATCATCATCGTCATCGTCGTCATCATCATCTCCATCGTTGCCTTTATTTTCATCACGAGCAACAGGAGCAGACAAAGCAGAGCCTTCTTACGTCGTGGAGCTAATCGACGAATGAGTTTTTTAGGTTGGCCGCCATTAAGGACACAGTCTTTTGAAGGCTTAAGATCTCTCTACTATGCTTTTCTTCCATCTCGGCCATCTTTTGACTGTGTTTCTCCTCTAGCTCGCTCATCTTCTATGTCAGCTCTTGTGTCTTGGGGTCAACCCAAGAATTCAAGTCAGTCCATGAGTCGGAAGGCTTAACAGTCACAATAGAGGATCCACCAGCAACACCATACCACCAACCCTTCTTTGAACTACTGACTGTCTACTTCCAAATCTAAAACGGAAAAAAAAAAACACTTAGAGCTTTATGTAGTATATTTTTTTTAATAATGTACATGTTTTTTAATAAGTGTATATATATAACAAATATTATTTTTAATGTTACCTCCAACTTGTCGGGCTGCTAAATAGGTCCTCTCTCTGCATTCTCGGTAGCTCGGGGACAAGCTTCGTCATAATTAGCTCTGAAGCTCTCCTGCAAAAAAAAAAAAAATACATAACTGTTATAAAAACGTACTTAACAATAATATATAAAGATAAATAAATATAGCAAACTCACCAAAATAGACTTTGCTTGCTCATCCATATAATGCTTGTTTCAATCCGCACATTTTCGATAATGGAGAGCCTAAAATGTTGCATCAATAGAATGTCGATGTCCATATTTTTCCGTCTACAATAAACATATAGTAAATCTTTTTAAAATATAGAAATAAGGGCAGCAATGAGATAACCTAAAAATAAAAGTTACTTCAATTAATTAAATAAAATACAAGAAAAAAATTATTACTTACCAAATGATCTTGCCATTTGAGATGAGATCTGGATCCTACCTTATGGCCAGGGAATCCCTTTCCATCGCAAGTTGATGCTCGGTTTGCCTTGTTATGCTGGCTTATCCTCTGGAATTTTGGGGCTCCCCATATGAATCGTAAAGGATCCCAAGATTCTTCATTGATCCAATTAGGCCTGCGATTATCCCTACGAGCTTTAGACAACCCATTTTTCAAAATCTCTTAACCTTTATACTCGAAATTCTTCCAAATTTGTTCGAATGATCAGGCCTCCAAAAAAAATTTTCTAAAAAAATTCCAGAAAAAAAAAATGAAAAATCATATATGAACAAGTTGTAGTAATAATCAAATCTCAATTAAACTAAAAAAATACACATACATTAAACTGGGCAAACCACATCTGACGAGTTTCTATCGTGACCTTCTTCCCAGTAGGCTATGGTCTCTTGAAACCATTCTCAAGTATCCAACCAAGCTCTACAATACATTTCTCCTCGTTGTCAAACCTATTGTACAAGTGGCAAAAAAAAAAAAAAGATTATACATTACAATACACATAAAATATATAGAATAGATATCTATTGATTGACAAAATAGCAAAATTATATAAATCAATTTACTTACTCTTTTTCTTGTGGTATTATTAGAATTTGATGTCCACTAGAATTACTATTTTGAGACGTGTCGGTGGATGGCCTTCATTTATCGGCGTCGTGGGGTGGACCCCAAGGTAGGGGATGGAGAATGTGATCTTGAGCTACCTAAATTGATGTTTAGATTCGTCGGTGGAGGCATCTGCCGATTCGAGCATGTGTCTGATACTTTCTATTTGCCCTTTTTCGATCTCCTGGTCATCTATTTCAGAATTCTCAACAAATAATTGAGAAAATTAATACGGTGTTAACAATGCAAACAAATAATCAAACATCAATTATGAATAAATACATAATAACAATTCATAAGCATCAGCTACATAATAACAATGCATAAGCATCAACTACATAATAACAAGAGTATTGCTTTGACGAAGTATGATTAAATGGATTAAATCCATCGGCACCAAGCCTAAAGTTTTGTGGCTCGGTAGCAAAGTCAGAATGTTTTTCATTGGAAAGTTTTCATGCCAGACCATCGGATGGATGACAAAGAACGCAAGGCTCTCCTCTATGCTCATGATGTCACCTCATTTGATCAACTGATTTTGAAGAAGCATACAACCTTTTCAATTTTAGAATAAAAGATATGTAGTGCATCCTTCTGTAAGGAACGCGATTCCTACTTCCCCTCCTAGATGGTTTAAATCTTAGATGCCTACGAAACTTACTTTCCTCTAAACATGAATCTTCATTATAATACAACATACACCCCTCGATGCAACAATCAATCTTCACCAATGTTAAACCTAACTTTTTAACTATGCTTTTGCTTCATAATAGTTTTTAGGAACATGATTATCCAAAGGATTTGACGATTTCACAAGTTCTGTCATTCGATCAAAACAACCTTGAGATAAATTGGAGTCGGATTTTATTGACATATTATATGGGTGTTTATGTAACATTTATGATTTTTATAAAGTACAAATATATTTCTTATTGACGTGGCATATTTTTGATCAACATTTTTGACTGGATTTCACACGCCACGCATCACCTCTTCTAAGCGCTCAAGCCAGTGAACATGGTTCCCGACCAGGTTATGGGTTATCAAGCGGATCAGTGACCCGTCAAACTTGTTCCAACGATCTCGACCTGCCCACTCATTTATCGATTGGGTCAAGGGTCTCGACCCCTCGAACCCATTCCCTCAACTCTTCTGGTCGATATCATTATCGATCGAAACCATACCAAGTCCAATGGATCTCTACTAGCATTAAATGCTCTGTCAATTGGGGTGTGATTCAACTGCCTAACGCCATGTCTCATTAATTAAGAGCCAACTAACGTCACTATGCCCTACCTTTAGGTCTATGGGTCACTCCACCTTAAATGATGGCCTATTAGGTTTGAGGGTCCCATAAGGAGCGACTTACATGGACACACTATAAATATCATCGCATTTATATTGAGACGCGTTTATAAATCTCTACAAAACTGATCAACTAACTTAAGCATCGGAGGGCCTTAATCGAGACCCATCTCGGTTAGCTCATGTTGCTTTTCCCTTATTGCAGGACAATTTCCCGATCAAATCCTTCAAACTTCACACTCGATCAGAGTTTCCGATCGAGGTCGACCAGTACCAAATTCAACCAGTATCACTTCTAAATTTGCATACTTTGATAAATAAAATATACACTGATATATATATATATATATATGGACAATTACATTGGACTACCCTAAGGTTTGTCTAAATTACAAATAAAACCCTCTATTTTGAAAAATTACCTAAATAACCTTGAAGTATGCAAACGTTATACATATTTAACCCTTTGTCTATTGCCGTTAGGATTTTTAATGAAAATTGTTAAATTTTAACAAATTTTACCAAATTTACCCTTTTGTCAAATTTGACCAAGTTTTATAAATTGTCCAGGGTTGATTTCGTAATATTTTATATTAACTTAACAAACAAGATCGCTAATAACCAAGCCAAAAAATATAAATATTAGAATCCGCATTGAAAATTTGAAATTTTTTTAAAAACTAAACCCATGTTTTTGTAATACACTACATATATGATACCTTAAATATCATTTTCAATGGAAAAGCACTAAACTACTAAAAAACATATTTTTCGAGGAAAAAAAATATTATTTATCACAACAGATTTGAGGGAATTTAGTATGCATATTTTAGGATTATCTAGATAATTTTTGAAATTTAGGGGTTAAACTTGTAATTTTGTCATACTTTATGGTAGTTTAATGTAATTTATCCTTTTTTAATACTAAAAGATTTGAGGGCTTTTTTGTCTTTCTCACATCTCCATTAGCATTATAATTTAGTATGCAATCCTCATGGTTATTTAGGTAATTTTTTGAAATAGAAGATTTTATTAGTAATTTAGACAAACCTCAGGATATTCTAGTATAATTGTCCCATATATATATATATATATATATATCACTGGAACGAGAATTCGGGGGTGGGAGTGGTTAGTTGGATCCATTGCCATCCTTTGGTTTGGTAGGTTGAGTGGAAGATGGGAGGAAGGAGAGTGGAAAAAAAGAAAATAAGAGGAAAGAAAAAAACAATTATATATATATATATTGTTTGAATGATGTGGAAAAATAGAGGAAAACGAAAAATGAACATGAGCCCCCTATTCTTTTTCCACCCAAAATTGGGTAGAAGATGAAAGGAAAGAAATACAGTTATTTTTTAATTTTCTTTTAAAATTTTTTTTGAACAAAATGAACATACGGAAAATTAAAAACTACACATTTTCTTTGTTTTTTATTTTCTTTTCTCTTCATTTTTTTACACTACCAAACACACTGTAACTACTTTTGAAACAATGACTCCTTGTGTAATTTGGATTCACACCCAAATTTGACACAATTCTGATAGTTTTTCAGATTTTTTTTGGCAAAAATTTTAATTATTTGGAAAAATAGAGTCAAATACTGTGAAATTTTAATTGATTTTTTTTCTATTTTTTTTATTAAAAAATGGGATATTTGTTCTGCCTCATGTCCATAGATGTGAAAGGCCTGGCACCAACCTGAAGAAAACAAAAAACTGAAAAAGAAAAACCTTAGCCACCCATTGCCGTGCTGCCCCACCCGTCCACTGGGCCTCGCCGTGCTGCCTGTTTGTCGCTCAAGGTAACACCTGGGTTTTGTATTTTTGGTTGGGTATTCCAATAATTAGTTGTTTTATCTACTTTTAAAATTGAAAGAAAAAAAATGTTGTGCGCATGGGAGATTAGAAAATTTTTAGGGACATGCGAGATTTGAAAATTTTGTTCGCCGCAAATTTGGAAGAAGAAAATTTGGCTTGAGATTTTATTGGAAAAAAAAAACGAAAGAAGAAGACAGAAGAAATCTGAATATTGAAGACCTGAGTTCTAGAGAGAGCGAGAGAGAGAGAGAGAGAGAGAGAGAGAGAGAGGGACTAGTACAGAGAGAATTTTTTTTTTTTTGTCAGATTTTTTGTTTTTGTGATAGTGAGCTTTTGATTTTTTTTATGCACACAATTTTTGTTAGATTTTTCGTAAAAGTATTTTGTATTTTACAATGATTTTTTATGCACACAAGGTTTTCTCATAATTATTTTGTTGGGGGAGGATGTGGAAATTATTTTGCTAACACCTGATTTTGATGTATAAAGTTTTGATTTTTTGCTGATGCTATACTTTAATACATAAAATTAGTTTTTATTTTTTTTTTATTGTTATTGAATTTTTTCTAATTTTTTTTATGTATTTATAATTTTTTATATAAAAAAGTTAATTTAAAAATTATTAAATATATATGACGTCATACCGATTGAATCGATAATCAATAAGACCGTTGCTTTTGTGTCCGATACAATTTTCAGAACATTATAGTAAATGTCATATTCTCGCTTAATTAGGAAGGGTCTTGTCGACTTGTTCAGGCAATTAATATTAAAGTTTGACCAAAAGCATACTACTATCACATAAAGAGTATCTAATCGTTGTAAATCTTCTTTCTATTAAATATATATCTCATTCACTTATTGCAGGATCCCTTATATTTAATACTAAGATATGATACAACGAAATTGGTTTCTAGGTACTAGACTACTAGGTCTCCACACGTTGGACATATGATGGCCCTAGGCTCTCTACAATCAACACGTTTGTAGAGTTCTCCCTATATAAGTACCGTCTCATTCAATGGGTTAGGCCTTGATTCTCTCGTTAGCCAGCCAGATTTTCCGATCAATTTCATATATCTCCTCAATATTCTGTTGACTCGATCATCATAGAGCTTTAACTTGGGAATTTTTTTCAAATTTGGTTCAATAGAATATTTTGTTTAATTTTTTAATATAAAAATTAAAAAAATTAAAAAAATAATATAAATTTATATTGGGAATGTTGATTTTATAAAGAGTCGATATTTTCGATGTAGACTCATATTCAAATAATAATTTTTGAAATTTCAAAATAAAAATAAAAATTTGTGTGGGAGTCGACATCAAAAAAAAAAATTAATTAGAGAAGTTGCAGTTATTGTTCATGATTCCGGTTAGCTCGTATGGAATTGTGAATGCTCAGCTGAGTTTTAAATACAATATATATATATATATATATATAGAAAAGCGGACCTGGTCAAACGACGTGATCGGAGATCTAAAAAAGCAGAAATAAGCAGGTCATGCGCATTGAATGCTCCTGCTGGGTATTATTATATTCTGCAGATATTGTTCATGAACAGTATCTGCAGCTTCTCTAATTAAAAAAAATATTTGGGAGTCGACATCCACGTCGACATCGTGGATGTCAACTCCCATACAAATTTTTTTTTTTTAAATTTTAGAAATTATAATTTCAATATGAGTTGATAGCGGGTATGTCGACTCTTCAGAGAGTCAATATTTTCGATGTAAATTTATGTTATTTTTTTATTTTATTTTTATTTTTATATTAAAAAATTAAACAAAGTACCCTATTGAGTCAAATTTGAAAAAAATTCCTTTAAGTTGGTTCAATACGAGTTAACTCATGTTCATTGACCACTTTCCCATGGTCTGTGTCCCATCGACTGCAACTCTCCCATTTTGAGGACTCATTAAAAATAAATAGGACTTTAAATGGGTAATTAAAAATTTATTAATGTTCGTATTTATATTAATTTATAGGGTATATTATTTATATCTATATAAAGTAAATATTATTAATATTTAATTATAAGTATCCGAATAATAAACGAATATAGATATGATAATTGCATATCCGCTCTAAATGTGTATCCGACGGATATATTCATTTAATTATATTTGTTATTCGTATTCGATAAATAACATTAGAAAAAATTATTATTGTTATTAGCAATAGTAGTAGTAGAAGTAGTGTGTGTATGTGTCTTCTTATAAGTAAAATAGAAAGAATATATATATATATATATATATTAATTTTACATATATTAATTTGCATATACTATATTTATATATATACAAAACTTTTTAATTAGATAAGTTATTGATGTGGGTCGAATTTGGTACTAGTCGACCTCGATCGAAAACTCTAATCGAGTGTGAAGGTGAGGGGATTTGAAAGGGAAATTGACCTGCGATAAGAAAAAGACAACATAAGCTAGTCGAGATGAGTCTCGACTATGACCCTCCAACGCTTAAGTCAGTTGATTGAATTGAGTAGAGATTTAAACAGAGTAAGTGGTTGACAGTTATTAATGATCCTTCTTATCATAAATGCAAGAGCTTTTATAGTGCGTTCACGTAAGTCACGTCTATAGGACCCCTAGGCTTAATAGAACATTATGTGATGAGGTGAAGTGACTCATAAGTCTAAGGGTAGGGCCCTATTGCATTAGTTGGCCCCCAGCTAATGAGGTATAGGGTTATGTGATAACCCATCACCTTGGGTTGATAGGGCATTTAATGTCAATAAGGATTGATTGGACCCGGTATGATCTCGGTTGAACTAGGGCTCGATCAGGTGCTATCGATCAACCCGGAGCGTGGGGTCGATATCCCGATCGATGAGCCCTAAATCGATCAACACCCTAGGCTAGTGAGCTTGATGACCTAGAAAGGACGACACGCGGCACGCCCGATTCGGTCGAAAATTTCGATTGAAAATATACCACATCAGTTGTATAAATTTTATTTAATTTTTTGTATTTATATAAATAGATTTGGATATTCGAATAAGCGGATTTGAATATTCAATCAGATATTTAGATCATTGTAAGCTAAAATAGATATTCGGATATTTTATCAAATTTTTAAATATACTAAACGAATTCAGATATATTCAAATTTGCAAAATATCCGTCGGACTCGGATTCGGATTCAAATACTAAATATCCGCTCTATTTAATATTCGTTTACACTCATAAAAATAAATTATAATTAAACTATAAATTACATTGAATGAGCTAATGGCCATATCCTCGATCTAGACTTTGGACTTTCATATATTTTTTTAACGAAATTACCAACTGACAAATGTCTGATAATTTATATTACTGGCTACTCATATTAATTATGATACTGAAAATGCGAAGCAGTCGAAAGAGAGTTAAGATTGTAAGAATTAATAGAGTGACCAAACTTGCAATCGTTAACTGAAGTAGAAAAATTATATGACGAAGACAATGATGAACTATATTTACAAATTACAAGTGCGATGACAAACATATAAAATGCTCTATATTCTGGCTCTGAAATTACAATTTATTGTCATTTTTATATTTTTAATGAAGTCGAGCATCCTTTGAAGGTCATCTCCGCCTGCAAGAACAACACCGTATCAACTTTTTAAGTCCAATTGAAGTTTAATTTCACTAATTTATTAAATTAAAAACGTTAATACTTTTAAAACACAAGGTGCACTATTATTTGACCTAATTACTTTTTTCATTTATACTTAACGAAAATCTTACAACCTTTATGTTGGTAAGGTTTATAATAATTTGAACAATAAGCTAACTTTTGGGATTAAATTGTGCCAAAGTCTCACCTTATAAACTAATTTTTGAAATTGAATTATGCCCAGACCCCTTAATATTTCTATATGGTATTAGAGCGGACTAGTTTCCAATGTTATAATTGGGCTTCTCACTATATTAATTTCACGCTACATGTTTCTCGTATATTCAGACCTGGGCATAAAAGGGCCACGTTATTTAGGTTGTGTTAGTAAGGTTTTTAACAGTTTGGACAATTCTCATTTTATGAATTAACTTTTGAATTGAATTAGACCCAAAGTAATAATATTTTTACATGCACTTTCGTTAATCAATTGTGATGCATTTCCACAATTAGAAGAAAAAACAAATATAAATAATAACTAAAGGTATTTTAATTCAAACAAATATCAAATCTCGAAGAACAAGCATATAATTTTTTAATTGAAAAGTGACTGAAACAAAAAATCGATAAACATAAATACAAACATTTAGGCCTATGAATGAGTATTGGAATACTTACTCAATCTTGGCACAGTGTGTCCCTTGGGATGATAAATCACAACCGGATCTACAAAAGACTTCAATAAAGCTTTTCCTTCATCCTTCGAGAAATGATCACGCTCACCTGGCACAAGAAAATATACAATAGATCAGATCAGTTTCCTTTTATCTAATTTGATAACGAAAATATATGCTATTTTACGATCAAGAGCTTACAATTTCGATCAATTTCCATGTAGAAATCAGAACAAAAATGCTCTTATGAATTATGATGAGTTCATGAGATACTTCCAATTTGAGTAATATCCAAATAATGCTTTTAATCATTGGATTAAGTATAATAATATAATAATTTCACACTTTAAATATTTTTTGATATTATTATATTCTCATTCAATGAGTAAACATATTAATTGGATAATACCCAACTAGATAGCATATAATTTTTCATTACGGTGACTACATTTTCGGTTATTAGGGTTAATTTGAATTTTGAAAAAAAAGAGAGGACCTTAATCAAGATATGAAACAAACATCGTAGGAGAATGTTAAGTGTTTAATATAAATATTCAGGTGATCAGGTCATAAATATATTTATATAAGATTAATTAAATTACACACCTACCTCTCCTGATGGGGCCAATTATACCTTCTCCCCCTCTAATATGTAAATTACACTCTCATTCCTTAAGGTTTGGTTCCGACTAACAATCCAAAACAGAATAATGAAATGACTCATCTGCCCTCACCTGAATGTCGTTAAACATAAGTCTAAAATTGGGAGAATCCAAGTCGTTGCCTTTATATCTTTATTGTATTACTTGAAGAGATATTTTAACCCGCAAATTCAAAATTGTTTTAACTTATCCGCTAAAAAGTATGGCATATATTACATTTGCACCATTTATAAAAATTGTTCCAAAAAGGTACTCTTGTCCATAGAAAAGTTCGAATTTTTATGATCAAAGTAAATTTAGAATTCGTCTATTTTAACCATAATTTGACCGTGTTGGATTTTGGGAATGTTTAATTATTATTTAAGAAAATGGAGTGAAGAATTGTGTTCCTGATTTCAGGACTAAAGTTGTCTGGTAGAAAAGATAAGGTACGATTTTGGTTGTTTACTATGGAAGGAACCTTTATTATCCGTTGATGTGGGTTTATGCCAGTTTTTTTTTAAGCATTCTTTAATTATTACAAGATTTTTTCGATTTTTCTTCCATAATATAATTTAGATATGATTTAACATCATAATTAATGATAATAAAATATTATTGTACAAATATTAATATTTAGTAACAAAACATTAAATTTATTACCGGATCCTAACCTCAACGAAAGTAAACATAATTTACCCTTTATATAAGATTTCAGATTTCAAGAAAAAATTACACTTAACTCCCCTAAAATTTAGTCAAATTATAACTAGATCTCCTCAAATATAAAAAATTACACATACTTTTTTTAAAATTTGGACTCAACCAACATTCAAATAAAATAAAATAAAATAACTTGATTATCCTTGTCGGAATGATAAAAACAATTCCACAATTGAAATTAAATGTAAAATGACTAATTTATCTATTTTCTTGATAACAATTATCAATTTCAATAAATATTATTATCTACAAAAAAAATATTGAATTTTTACAAAAAACAGTAAAAATGCAATTTTTGTATAATTTTTTGCTTACATAAATAAATCGCAGTGTTTCAATAACCAAAATACGCTATTTATTAGTCGAACCCAAATCTCAAGAAAGATATATATAAAATTTCATACCTAAAAAAATCTAATTGTAATTTAATCGAACCTCAAGAAGTCTAAATACTCCCTCTATCCCATAACGTTAATCGTCCTAAATTTTTTCACACAAACCAATTACGCTAATAAATAACTTTCTTTTTAGCTAAATTTAAAATAATTTGATAGAATTATCTAGTCCATGTCTTCTCAAATTCTATTAAAAATAATAATAAATGAGTACAAATTTAGGGAAAAATAAATTTAATACTCTCTTAAAATTTTCAAAATGACAAATATTATGGGACCAAAAAAAAATCCTAACACAACTAATATTATGAAACAAAAAAAGTACATTTTTTTCCATATTTCAGATGTATTTTCAATATAAAAATTTGCAAATAATTGTATGTTAGTACCAATAATGTGGAGGGATGGGCACTCAATCGGAGAAGAAAATGCATTGGCAGCCAGTTTGGGTAGCCCAAACTTTGAGCCTCCAAATTTCGCACCAGATATTATTATCAAGAATTTTATTTTAGGAGCTTTGGCTAGAGCGACTCCTTCTTTCTGCATTCCAGGCAATGCCGCTGCTAAAACCGCACCCTAATCAAATAAAACAGGTTAAAATTCAAAATATTAGTACTTAATTCATATCATTGATGAATAATTGACAAAGTTTGTGAGTGGATACAATTTATGTTACCAATTTGGAGCACAAATAAATTGACTTGAAATGGGCATCTCACACACAAAATCTTAAATGAGCATCTCACACACAAACACGCACACACGTGTGTGTGTGGAACTCGATCTTTTAATTTATTTTTATTTTTTTTGTGTTTCTTTGGCTATATGAAACTTGACGCCGCGTTCATTTAAAACATTCGGTTAGTTAATTTATAATACCCTACAAAATTTATTTAAGAAAAATAACATATTTATAATTCTTGATTCGGCTCACCTGAGAGAAACCTAACACGCCATCGAACGGCCCATGTTTCAACATGTACTCTTCTAAGTAATTTAAGCATTCTTCAAAATTGTAGAATTTCTTGAAGTCCTAAGAATATATGCGTACTTGAAGTTAATAAATTGTCATCATATAACCAACTAGAAGAGTTCCAAATAGATAAAGAGTATGTTTAAAGGGGCAGAGAAAGAGAGAGATAGAGAGAGAGAGACTACGACCTGATCAGATTGGCACCACTCAAAGTAAGGAGGATCATAGATGCCATGGAAATCAGAGTTGCCCTCAGCAGGGAAAGGTGCGTCAGCGAACACCAGATCCAACTGACTGAGAAGATTTAGCGGCCACCGGGAAATGATCAGTTTCTCCATGATTTTGGCGCTACCTCTAAATGAATGGAGGCATAGGATTCTTGGTTTCCTTGTGGCATCATCATTTTGTGACTGATTTATGAACAATTCCGCCATTTGGATTGCTTTGGAAGAGATGCTGGATTGCTGCTCTATATATTAGGCCAAATATGGCTCATTAATTGCACCACACTTTATGGGTCAATTTGAGATGATGTGTTTCGGTCAATTCATTAGTAGGGGAAATCTGTGTCTACCCATATCCGTATCAATATTCATTTATTCCTATCGAAATAATTTTCAAAATATTCAACTTTATAAAAATTATTCTTTTTATCCTTTTTAAATAATAACTCAACTTTTATATTATTATTAAAGTTTATGATAATTACTTTATTATCCATAATTTTTTTAGAATTTTTATTTAGGTCCGTTTAGATTTCGTTAACTTCTTTTAGAAGAAATGAGGTATATTCTATTTTTTTATGATATATTAATTTTATTAATTTTAGTCTTTCTTGAGTTTTAACAGTTATTAAAATATAATTTTCTGCTGTTCTTTCTATTTCCCAAAGTTCTTGAATATCTATGTCGAATTGATTTAGATCTTCAACATATTTATCAAGAATTTCTTTATTAATATATTTATTGATTAAAACAAAATATGTTCTTCTTTATTATTATATGTTGCAATAGTTATCCTTAAATCTTCTAGTAAATTTTCTAGTGTTTTTTAACTTGTTATCTTTTGTTCTTTTATTCTTTTTCTTTTAAATAATTTTTTTATTATGTCGAAATCTTTACTCATTTTATATTTACTTAACATCAAACATAAAATATGCTGGTAAAAGTATGATTAATAATGAAGTACTTTGAAACCATAAATTTTCATAAATCAAGAAAGGAAATCTTAATATCTAAACCTTTTAAAAATATATTACCTCCTTTTTAGTCGAAAATCTTTAATCCTCCTTAGGACTCGTCTTCTTCACCCTAACAAGCCTGACTAGTCTTTGCCCAAATGCCCTCCTAGCTTCATAGGACTTACGTTTCAAACGGTTGTTGTCTCGAACGGTGCTTCACTATAACCTTTTTAGGATTTTGAGATTTTGAAAAATAAGGAGAAATATAAGTTTTAAAAGATTCTCATATTAAGAATTTCAGACATTTGAAATCTATTAAAACTCAATGATTTTATTTCCATCAAAAAGAGATTTACACAAGCATTTTTTAGAAAGGATTATAAGGATTTTATCTAAGGCTGTTTTTTCTGAGTTTTTTCTCTAATTCTTTTTTCAATTCTTTTTTTCGATGCCTAGAAATGAAAATTCTAGGACAATATATAAAAAACAAAACTAACTGTTCAGACTTCAAAGTTTTATTGCACGTCCAATGTTGCTTTCTTTATGAGCTAGAAACACATCTTTTTTATCTTCGCGTGAATACAGCTGTCTGCCATTATTGCTTGAGTGGAGTATGATGTCATGGCTTCCATCATACCTTGTGCTGACATAAGAGCTTACATCATGACAGATCACAACATCCAATTATCCTACATGCTTCTTTTTTAGTGGCTTCAATGTAGAAAAATTGATGTGTAGTGAAATGATTTATGAATTCCTTTAACAATAGAGACTTTATGGATCCTCCTTTCTTTAGCAAAATTCAATTATCTGCTTTCATAAGAGTTTCATAGTTTCTTTCCCATAAAAGTTCAACAATTAAAGAGATAGCCTTTATTCCAAGAGCACGCCTTTCAATGATCCAGGATTTAGTGAATTTGATGGACTGAAAATTCTTTATACCATTCTCTATTTTTAGATTAGTATTAACATTTTCCAAAGTGATCATATGTTGTACTTCATGCTAGATGTGTTTCTCAAGTTCTGGAGATATGAAATAGAACTTGAGAACAACTCTTCTTCATTTAGAGAATTTGTTGACTTGTGATTTAAAAAGGTCATCAAATTCGGAAATCTCTTGGCAATCTGGATTTACATAGACCAAATCAAGATAACCATAATTGGCCATTTGAAAAACTTTATGCGAATCTGCTCCAAACACAGCTGCAATCCTTGGGTAGATATTGCTTCCTTTAGAATAGAAAAAAGTTCTTATATTTTTCCATTTATAGGCTTCTTCAAAAACTTCTCTATACTCCTTTTCCCATTTATTTGTGGGAATCATTTCCTCGTCATCAGAACCCCTTTTATTAAAACCTTTAAAACTGTCGGATTTAGAAACTTTTACTTTTATAACCTCTGATTCTACTTGAGATTTTGAAGTCTTGCTTTTATTCTTCATGGATTCAAAGAATTCTTTATTAGAAAATAATTTTTTATTCTGCACTCCTGAAGACTTTGCTTTATGTTTTTTTTTTTATCAAACTCTTTTTTTATCATCAGTCATTCTTTTTTTTTTTCTTTTATTCTTTATTTCAAAGAAATTGTTCAGCCTGTCTTGGATCTATAGAGATCTAGTCAGGCCTTCTTGAGCAATTTCTAGCATCAGTTTTAGATTAGATTCAACTAATTCTTTAAGAGCGTTGCTTCCATCAATCATTTCTTGGCAAACCACGACAAGATCAACAATTTCTTATCAAGATCTATCTTCTTTATGATTTATACCTGCAAAATAAGATGATCTAAATCATCAACACAATTTTTGGGAAATTGTCACCTATCAACAGATTTGAGAAGTCTTTACCACCGACTGTTAGACAATGGACTAGATGTATGTATAACGCATACAATCACTCTATATGCATTTACTGGGAAATGCACACCCATCTTATCCATTTTAGAGTTGGAAAACTCATTCCTTTCCAAATTTAGTGTTTCTAGATATGAAATCAGCTAGGAAATTTTTTGAACTTTCTATGTATTCTATTTTGGATATATAAAAAGATAGGAAAACTTGTCATCTCTGAAGTCTTCCGTATTGGAGTGTATTTGGTAGTTTATTAAAAACTAAAGACTATATTTGGGTATTATCGGTTTGGACTTTGAAAGATCTTTGATATAGGAAGAGAGAGAATTTTTGGATTCATTTTATGATGGCTAGAAGTTCTTTTTCATTGGTTGTATAATTGACCTCAGCTTAACCGAATGTATCACTTGTACACCTGCATATCTCATTGAGATCGATTTTAAGAAGCGCAGCCCAATAGAGATCCGAAGCATTTGTTTGTATTATCAATTTATCTTTTTCATTATGAAGTTTTAATTCAAGCAATATTCTACATTCTTCTTTTAAGTTTTTAAAGATCTCTATATGTTGTTCACTCCATCCTTTAGTATTATTTTTTCGAAGCAATTTTTGTATTTCATGCTTCTTTTTAAGCAAGATTTATAATAAATCCCTCAGCATAATTTAACAACCAATGAACTTTTCAATATGATTCCTATTTTCAAGTTTATTAGGAAATTCACAAATTTTTTGAGCTATATGGGGTTGAAGTTTTATTCCTTCTTTATTTATTTTTAAACCTAAAAACTCTATTTCTTCTTTACAAATTATAGCTTTCCTTTCAGATAAAACTACACCATTATCTTCACAAGCTTTATTGAATTGGAGTAACTGAGATTTATATTCTTCTAGTCTATTAGAAGCAATTAAAATATTGTCAACATAAATGACCAAAAAGTCTTTATATTTATTAAATATTTTATCTATTCTTCTCTGATACATAGAATGTACATTCTTTAATCCAAATGGCATAACTAAATATTTAACTGACCCTGTGGGGCACTCAAATTTGTATATTGTATACTTTCATGTTCCATTTGTCAAAACCCTAGAGTACAATCAAATTTAGAATAATATTTCTTCCTTTTAACCAAATTTATTAAAACTTCTTCATTAGGAAGGTAATAATTATCTGATCTAGTAAAATGATTTAACCTTTTATAATTTATTACCATTCTTGGTTTTCTATGTTTTTTTCTCAACTTCATTTTCTACCATAAAAGCTCGACTACTAAAAGGACTATTACTCCTTCTAAGTAAAGGTGTTTTTTATTTAATAATTCATCTACTTGCTTTTCAAATTCTTTTCTATCCCTTTCTTTATATAACATAGGTCTTTTTTTTATAATTATATTTTCTGTTAATTCTATCTTTTGCTTTTAAATCTAACTTCTTATAAAAAGCCAGAGGATGATCGTTATAGTTTTCACTTATTTGTTTTATTACATCTTCAAGAGATATTCTTTTGATTGTTATGTTATTTATTTTTATTGGAATTTTAGCATATGGCCCACTAAGCTTCGGTGATTGAACTCTGAACGGTTCATTTATTCTTGGTAATTTTAGATAATAATTACATTTTGTTTTTAAGATTACAAAGTATATATTTTGTGTATAAAACTGAAATTGCTGTAGGAAATCATTCCCCAACAATATATCAGTCTCTAGAGAGTTATATTCATAAATAGTATTTATCGTAACAATTTTACTTTCGATTATAACATTTATTTTATCAGCTTTTTTATTCATGTGTTCGGTTTGACCTATAACACCTTTTATTCTTATATTTCCATTCTCTTGCCATTTATTATAGTGAATGGATTGAAACAGAGTTATTTCTAATCCATTATCTATTAAGGCATAAGTTGTTATATCCGTATTTTGTACTGTTATTTCTACAAAGAGACTTAAAGGAAAATTAATTCTCTTCATATTGTTTACACCTTGTTTTTCTATTTTGTAATAATCACGCTGATTTAAGAAACTATTATCCAAGATTATATTGTAATAGTCTCCAATCATATCACTATCTATGTAGCAATTTACAATGATTCTTAATTCTTTAAAGATTATTGAAACTTGAACTTCTTGATCACAAGTTATTAAATTACCCTTAAAGTTTCTATATTGAAATATAGTAGAGGCAACTTTTGCAATTAATCCTGTATTTTTATTTTTTGCAATATGATTGCCGCTAGCACCAATATCGATTAATATTTTTGGCCCTATAATATATTTTTGATCATTAAAATATTGTCCTTCTATTACCATTGTATTGGTTATATTTTGTTTAGTAAATTCAACATTAGTAACTGTTGTCTTACTAATATTTCTTCTTGATATAGAATTTTCTCCAAAATCTATTTGTGGAGTTAAACCACTACTAGATCCATATTCTAGTGTAGGTTTTCGTTCTATTTAACTTCATAGTCTTTTATTTCTTCAATTTCTTCTATCATTGGTAACTTTACAAATGTTATATCACGACATTCGTCATCGATTTCTATATAAGGTTTATCTTGATATATTTTACCATAATTACTATTTGTGAAAGCATATATCGCTTTATAGTAAAAGGTAAAAACTTGACTTTTATTCCTAAGTTTTAAATATTTTAAAAGTTGAAAATGTATGCTTAAGGTATTATTTATGTTTCACTACAGGAAAACATGCAAAAACCTACGGAATTTACCTACGGAAAACCTACGGACAAAATCCCATGCAAGTACCAACGGAACACCTACGGAAAGCCTACGGAACATGGTAATATGAAATTCTATTGGTAATCCGTAGGAAAATTTGCCATGAAACTGGCGGGAGAAATAGCGCCATTTTTACCAAGGGATTCCCAACGGATTTTTCCCTTGGGAAGTTTTTTAAAAATTTAGCGACGGAAAACCGAGGGAATATTCCCTTGGTAATCTTGATCAAAAAATACCAAGGGTTTCCCAACAGAATTTTCCCTCAAGAATTTTTTTAAAAACCGTACCGACGGAAAACCAACGGAATATTCCCTTGGTAATCTTGTGAAAAAATTACCAAGGGATTCCCAACGGATTTTTCCGTAGGTAAGTTTTTTAAAAACATTACCGACGGACAACCAACGGAATATTCCCTCGGTAATCTTGTTAAAAAATTACCAAGGGATTCCCAACGGATTTTTCCCTAGGTACGTTTTTTTAAAAATTTCGCTACGGAAAACCGATGGAATATTCCCTTGGTAATCTCGAACAAAAAAGTACCAAGGGATTCCCAACGGAAATTTCCCTTGAAAATTTTTTTTAAAAACGTTACCGACGGAAAACCAACGGGATATTCCCTTGGTAATCTTGTTAGAAAAATTACCAAGGGATTACCAACGGATTTTTCCCTAGGTAATTGTTTTTTAAAATTTATCGACGAAAAACCAACGGAATATTCCCTTGGTAATCTTATTCAAAAAATACCAAGGGATTCCCAACGGATTTTTCCCTTGGTAATTTTTTTTAAAAATTTGGCTAGGGAAAACTAAGGGAATATTCTCCTTGACTCCCATTTTTATATGATGAATACATATTTTGTATTTACTCATAATATTTCTTTTTTAACACTATGAATCATTTAATTATATGATTAATTGTGAAATAATATTCTAGCCAATAATATTGCAAAAGTTTTGAATGTACAGTATAATCCAAATAGGGCTGTCAAAGGATCAATCGAATTTGGAGAGAATCAGTGCAATGCGGATCCGAATCCGAATACATGCACGTATCGGCTATCGATTTCGATCCGAAATCATACAGGATCTTTATTTATTATTCAGAATTTGACGACGAAATAATTTCGAGATCCAATAAAAAAATAATAATAAAAAATTCTTTTACAGGTAAATATATAAACTTGTACAAATATATTATATATAATAGATCGCTTTAATAACTATGCACCATATTGAATCGTTCCTTTAATGACAATATATATTTAGAACTATATATAAATACGTTTACGTATAGTATATTTAGTGAAGATCTATAATAAGTATATAGATTATTAGTTGTCTATTTAATAATAGTATATAATAGATATCTCCAATAACATATCATATATATATGTGTGTATATATTGTGTATGTAATTGAGATGTTTAATATATAGACTAATTGTATGTGTATATATTACGTTGAAGTATCTTTATTACTATTGTATTATATATAATGTATAAGTTTAATACATTATATTATCATAATTCGTTGTCGGACCTTTAACGGATCGGACTCATTGATTCAAAACCCAATCCATTTATTTTGGATTACAATTATTTATTATCGGATCTGACCCATCGAATATTTTAGTCAATTGAATATGCTAAAATTCGGATTGGATTCGGATTAAAATCCGCTCCTTTTATGAAATATGTTGATTGGACCAATTGGGGGGGATTGAATAGTTGATTCAATTGAATGAAGAGAATATTTTGAGCAGCAAATTTATTTATTTGATTTATGAGTTCAATTAAATTATGCAACTAAATCATTTTTCAATCACCATTTTAACTGAATCAATTGAGTTTACGAATTCAATTGAGGGATTGATTAACTAAATGTATGTTAATTTCACCATTTTAATTAATCATGAATACTTAAGTTTATAATGATTGTAATTTTTTTGAATTTAAAAATAATTTATTAGTTGAATAATGGTTTTCATGTTCAAAAATTATTTGAGATATACATATAGAAAATAAAAATAATAAAATTATTAGAAAACAATATTAAATAAATTAAATTTAATAGAGCGTAAAATATGTAAATATTAATTATTATCATTAAAAAAATCATAATTAAATGTTAACTGTTATAATTTGTAAAAGAAAAAACAAGATTAAAATGTTTACTCTACTAATAGTGAATTTTTGACTGTTGGACTCACTCTTCCTCACTCCCCACCAGGTACTCTCTCTCTCTCCCCCTCTCCCTCTCTCTCACTCTCACTTAGCTGGTGCCGGCGGTGTGTTGCCGTCCAGCCGCCGGCGCTCACACCACACCCAAACCCGGCGGTCGAGACCCCCTCCCCGACTCCCGTTGCCCCTGCCTCTAGCGCACTGTGCTGGGCGGCGGCCCCAAACCAGATCTGGGCCGCCGCCGTCCCCTCTCCCCCGTCGCGGTGACGCCGTCCTCCCCCCTCCCCCGCCGTTGAGTCACAGCCGCCGTCCCTCCCCCTCCCTCGCCCTCTCGCGCCGGCCCCCTCCCCCGCCCTCTCACACCAAACCCCAGCCCAACCCGTCGCGCCGCCACTCCACCCGGCGCCCCCTCTCCGTCGTCGGCCCCCTCTCCCCCCCCCCTCCCCAAATCAGTAGCCCCAGCCCCACCCTTCTCCCCCCACCCCCAGCCCAACCCCTCTCCCCACGCTCCCGACACCCTCCCCCCTCCCCCAAACCACTCCTCCTCAGCCCAAGCCCTCTTCCCCCACCCCCTTCCCCCCCGACTCCTCTCCCCCCCAGCCCAACCCCACACGTCCTCACCCCCCCTCCCCCCCAAAAAAATAGCCCCCAATGAAGAACGAATTTTCTTGATTTTTTATTTATTTGGTGTATAGTTTTAAATATATTTATGATTTATGTTGTTGTTGTTGTTTGTATTGTCTCGTAGGAGAAAAAGAAAACAAAATACATTAGGGAGGAGATATTGTGGAGGTATGATTTTTATTTTGGAAAATTATGTGTTGGATGTAATTTGAATTCTAGATTGATTTTTATTTTAGTTTGTATCAAATTTGTTGTGTTCTTCATTGTGATAATATATATAGTTGCTGAAAATTGATTATTAATAAAGTTGAATATGATTTTTATTTTGTTAATGTGTATTAGTTGACGAAAAATTGTTAGTAGATTGTTGTAGTTGATGAAAAATATATGTTGTTGTTTGTTGTACATATATATAGCTGATATTGTAGTTGATGAAAAAAATATGTATTGTATTGTTGTACATATGTAGTTGATGTTGTTGTAGTTGATGAACGCAATATATGTTGTAAATGATATTGTAGTTTATTGTTGTGATATATGTAGTTGTGAACGTATGTTTTTATTTTTTGTGTTGAACATGAGTTAAGTGTGAAATTGTTACTTATAATCGTTAGAATATGGTTATTGTAGTTCTTCATTGGGATAATATATTTAGGATATGAACAAATTGCATGCTTAAATTGGGGTATGAATGTATTCATCACAAATTGCATTTTTTATATGAATATAAAATATAGGGTCAAAATACATTCCGTAGGTTTGTTAATGCGAAGATATTCAAAGCCAACTACATATTTTTTTGTGAGCAATCTTCTCAAGTCCCTTAAGTATATATATGAATATCATTTGTATGAGCTCAAAATAGAAGCTCACCAGCTGGAGGTGCCACTTACACAGCGGGCTCTAAATCTATGGCCACTATTGCAGAGGAGATGGTAAAACTGTTATAAATTATTCTTATATAAGTAATCTTCAATTTGCATGACTTATTGTGTATTAAGTATATAATGAATGATATTCTTTTACAGACACAAGAAAATAATGGTGTACAACCATCACCTGCAGCAGTTGTTCTAAGAACGCATCAGCAGAAGTCTGACAAACAGATTGTTGATCCCCGTGCATCTGATTTCATTGTAAGTGTATTTCAATTATTTTTTTAACTTGTTTAAGAAAATTAAACATTTGTTTCAATATCAATATAACTATAACATATTCTAATATGTAGGAAAAATATGAAGTATTGAAGCAGCGTCAGCAGCATGAATCTGACCTTAGTGAGACAGGGTCTGCCAGCACGATACAGTCTGATATTCGGTTGTGGACTGAAGCTGCTGGAGGACCAAACAAAAAGGGTCGCACGTACGGGATGAACTACATTGCGGACCCTTCATACACGACGCCGACATCACTTAGCCAGGTGCCACCATCCTCCTCGACTACGCAGACCCTGCAGGATAAGATTGAGAAGTTGAGAGCAAAGCAGCAGGAGATGAGACAATTAATTCAAGCAGATAAGACCGGCTACCAGGAGTTGAAGGATTCGCAAAGTCAGATAGTAGGGATGTTGCATCAGTTGTTGAGAAAGCAGGGGATTCCTTCACCGTCCACCACCCACTCCCCGCTCGTCGATGCTCCAACCCACCATGGCGACCACGATGATGACTACGAGGGTGATGCCTGACTGATGATTTGTACTTTATTTTGATTTGGTATTGATTTGGAGTTTATATGATGTGGACGTGATTTGGAGTTGTCTGATGTGGTATTGATGATGATATGGTATTAACTACTACTTTATTTGATATTTTGTATTTTATTTCTATTTATTGGGATGAATAGTATGTCGGCAGGATTGACTACGATGGTTTCTAATATTTTGAATATTTGGTTTTATTTCTACGATGGTTTCTAATATTTCGTTAGATTCTAATATTTTAATTTTGGTTTTGTATTTTATTACGTTAAAAATATTTATAACAGGTCAAAAAATATATAAATATAATATATATATATATATATATATTTTATTATTTCAATTCCCAACGGAAAGCCAACGGAAATCCCACAGATTTAATTTGAAAAAAAAGACACCTACCAACGGAATACCTACGGAAATCCAAGGGAAACCATTATAAAATTTCTGTAGGCAATCCATTGGTAATCCGTAGGTAAATCTTCCCTAGGTTTTCTATTGGAACTCCATTGCAACTCTATCCGTTGGTAATCCGTAGGTAATCTGTTGGCAAATGAGTTCGACATATCTGTGGGTTTTCCGTAGGGTATCCGTCGGCAAATCAGTTCGAAATTTCGGTTGGTTTTCCGTAGGGAATCTGTCAGCAAATGAGTTCCACATTTCTGTTGGTTTTCCGTAGGGTATCCGTCGGCAAGTCAGTTTGACATTTCCGTTGGTGTTCCGTAGGTACCCCGTCGGCAAATCAGTTAGACATGTTCGTTGGTTTTCCGTCAGGTATCCGTCGGCAAAGTCCTACCGACGACACTTTTTCTGAGGGAATTCGGTCCGTAGGTGTTCCGTCGGGATTCCGTTGGAAAACGAAAATTCCGTAGGGTTTCCGTAGGAAGATTCCGTAGGTAATCGCCTGTTTTCTTGTAGTGTTTTGATTATTTAT
Source organism: Petrea volubilis (assembly GCA_026212405.1). Classification (NCBI taxonomy): domain Eukaryota; kingdom Viridiplantae; phylum Streptophyta; class Magnoliopsida; order Lamiales; family Verbenaceae; genus Petrea; species Petrea volubilis. The sequence continues at coordinate 17,108,503 of CM047877.1, forward strand.
ATCAACACTATATTTAAGATAACAGTCAAAAAGAAATTGCGAATATAGTAAATTTCCTTCAACTATTCCTAGGTAACTAATTTTAGCATCTTTAAACCTTTGGTCATGTAGTGAAATAACCACAGAACTATCTATACCATCTCTAAACAAGGCTTTAACAAGGATTTGAATCCTGCCAAGATAAACATATTGTTTCTTTTTTATTACATCTTTATTTTTTGTCTTATTTAAAGCTTGATTTATTGAGGATTTAGTGAGCAAATTTAATCTAATTTACCATTTTGTATGTTCAATATTTATTGATCTTTCTATTGCATGGTAATCATATATATTAATTTTTTCTCTAGGATTAGTAGCATCTAGTTTTAATACTTTTATTTTTTCTAAAGTTTATTGATTATAGGTTATTCTTTAAGCATAACCTTCTGAACCTTCATAAACCTCTATTTTTGTATTTAGTTCATTAGTTTCTATTATTTCAGTATTCAAATTCTGAATTACTGGAATTTTCTTCTTCTTCTATGTATATTTCTTTATCAAAATAATTTTTTATATCCGAAACATCAGACAATTCATCTTGAATTTCTATAAATTCGGCTTCTATACTCCGTGATTTATGTCCTATTTTCTCCACAACTCCAACATTGACATTGTGAAGGATTTTTATTTCTTTTACAATTGGGTTTTCTCTTAAAACATATTCGTTTTGGTTTAATATTTTTCTTTTAAAAATTATTATATTTTTCATATTTCTTTTAATGAAACCTTCTTTTCTTTTTTATTAATTTTTTCTTTATTACATCCCGATCCATTGGGAACCTTGAATTCATTACAATATAGAGGTGACAATTTTTTAGTTCTTCTATTTAAATCTTGAGATTTACATAATTTACTTAATTCTGAAAAAAGAGAAACTAATCCTTCTTCCCAGGGTTAGGTTTGTATGTTTATTTTCTTCCTTCCATTTGTTCATTATATATTTATTCCAAAGATGTGGAAGTTTTACAAAGTACATATTAAGATATATACTTTGATGTTCATTACTATAATATTGTGTATAGTAATATTCTTTAAATTCACATGTATATCTTTTAAGGTCTTTTATACTACAAATTCTAAAGTTTATTAAATTAGTTCTAGCTTCTTCTTTTTCTTTAGTTTTCTTCTAAATCATACTCTAATTGCCAATTTTCTACCAAAAATTCACTAGAGATATAAGCAACCAAAACTTCAATTCCTTTATTTGTACTATCTCTTAATTTTGTTTGTACATTTTTTTTTATTAAAGCTTTAGTGTTTTCAGTTAAACCTTGTCACCAATTGAAAACAATACCATCAAAGGTAGTAATTAAATAATCTATTTGTCTATTTGATGTCCAGGTATCATCAACATTATATAAAAAGAAAACCTGCATTGTCTTTGCCCATGAAATTAAGGTTTTTTTTAATATCTTCTTTACAATCTAGATTTAGTTTAGAACTACCATGATTTATTGGCTTACTATAATTGTTGTCAGAAGTGAATTTATCTAATTGTTTTTTATATTTATCTTTCTTTATATGATCATAATATTGTCTTTTATATTTATAAATATGCATCATATCTGATTCTCCTAAATCCATATTTTCTGATTTTATGGTACCACTTGGGCCTCAAGTTGTATTATTTGTGTTTACCAAGACTTTATATTCTTCTATTTTGGAAGTATCTATTTTTTTAAATTGATCTATTAATTCATTAATTTCATTCATCTTTATCTATTTCATTATCAGAATCTTGTTCTTTAGGTAGATTAGAAGATGAACCTATATTTTCCCCTTTATCTTCTTTATTAGGAGCTTCTTCTTCAACAATAATTCTAGGTAATTCAACATTAATCATATATGCATCAAATGAATTTGAATTTATGGCTTCTTTAAAAGTTTTTAAGGGTTTATTTATTATTTCTCTTTCTTTTATTTTCTTGTCGAATTTATTTTTCTTCAGACAAAAATCTTTTATTAAATCTTCAATATTTGAATTACAAATCTTTAAGATTTGAACCTCAGTCTTTAATTCTTTAAGTTCTTGATTTATAACATAAAGTAGTTCAAGTATTTTATTCATCCCTTGAGTCAATTCTTCAATATTTTTATCTATTTTATCCATGTGTATTTCTTATATCTGTCCCAATGTATTTGAGCATTTTGTTGGGTATCTTTTATTTTTTGTTTACGACTTTGTATTTTTGCTTTATTATCTTCTATTTTAATGTGTTCATATTCTCTATTATATTCATCAAGAATTTTATTTAAACTTAAAATTAAATTAATACACTATATCCATCTTTTAAGATGTTTTTTAGTCTTCATGCTTGACTAAGCATTTCAAGACCCTCATTTATTTGTTTTATTTTTGTATACAAATATTGAATTCTAAAATAATTTATTCTATGATAAACTGAATCCTTAGATAATATATAATCAAGTTCTTTTTGATATTTATTTAATTCCACTTGAAGTCTATGTTGTGTACAACTAAGCATTATTGAGTAGAATTATTACAGCTCTAATATACTTACAAGTCTCTAACTTTTCATTCAAACGTTTCTTCATCTTAGTATTGAGTCTATCTATACAAATCTCATCTATGTTTTTCTCTAGAATTTTATCTCTTGTATTTCTTATCTATTTACTCAAAACCTTCAGTGTATGCAAATAGATGACTCTTCATGGTGAAGGTAACTGCTAATCAGTTTCATCACAAAAAAAATCGTAAGATAAGCAATCAAAATTTAAATATTTGCTACTAAAATCTCTATAATACAAATTATGTAAATAATTAAATAACTCATAAGCTATTAAAAAGTTTATTATTGAAATTTTTATTAAATCTAAGTATTCCATATTTTTATATGAATCTTATGGCTTTGATACCAATTAGGCAATGGGGTTTTACTTTATTTACATTATTAAATCCAAGAAATTTATTAAATACTATTAAAACTTTACGACTTAAAATATTTTGAAATGAGAAGAATAGGAGATAAGATTAATGCTCTAAAAATAATCCGGAAAATAACTAACATTATGAAAAAAAAATTATTGTCTTAAAATGATCAAAAAAAATTTATAAGGGGTTTTAGTGAAATAAACATTAAAATTTGGGCTTTATTTTTTTAAAAAAAACATATTGGCCCACTGAACAGTATAGACCGATTTTTGAAAAGGCAATTAAGGTCATTTTAAAAAACTTTTTCAAAAGTGGTTTATTTTTAAATTCTCTATCCCTATCCCTATCCCTATCTATACTATTATACATTTAAAGGGGGGTCTTTTGACCATAATATATAATTTTGACTAAATTCTAAATTCTTAAAATTTTGAATTAATTTTAATTATTAATGATGAATTATTTGATTGGTATATTTTAATTATTAATTTCTCTCTCATAATCATTTAAGACCACCAACTATCCATATTTAACTCTCTCTCTCTCTCTCTCACACATACACACACACAAGGACATAAAAATGTCATAATAATTTTCAATAAAAATATATATAGATAACAAAAATTCTAATTAAAATATTGCATAATGCCACCAAATTAGTTATAACTTAAGAAATATTAGGAATGTAAATGTCAACACAATGCCATTTATGATAAATTTCTCCTCAAAAATTAAAAAAAAGCGTTCAATTAAAACTTACATAACTCAAATTTGGAAAAATGTCTTTAATATAATATATCATATCAACAAAATTAAATTATAATTTTAACAGGATTAAAAAATTAAAATGTGGATACAATATTATTTACAATATATGTTTTCAACTTTTTATCTCCACCATTTCTTTTTATATAACTTAACACTATGCGGAAGTTTTATTATCTTACTTTTTTCGTTTATTGTCGTATCTTTATTTTTAATTTTTTTGGTATTAAATTATCGACATATTAAAATTTTACTTTTTTATTGTTATTTGCTTCCATTTGGATTGTATTATATCATTTTGTGGTTTATTAAATGTAATTTTTTTATAATGTACATATAAAAAGTTTACATCTAATAAACCACAAAATGTACATATAATAAACCACAAATTGATTTTGATAGTGGTTTTTGACTAAAGTCATCTAATAAACCACGAAATAATTTTGAAGGTGGTCTTCGACTGCAATTTGTTTAATTTTGGCCAAATAGAATTTTCTCAAATTTTTAAATCTTTTAATTAAAACAAATTAAATGGCTTGGTCTTTTAAATAATAACTAGCGTATTTGGGCACACTTGATGCGTGTTTAAAATAAAAATACAATATAATTTAATAAAATAGTTAATTTTTAATAATATAAAATTAATTTTATGTAAAATTATCTATGAAAACACGCATCTTTCTTAACTATTATTACTTAAACTATCTTTTAAATTATTTATAATATATTTAAAAAAATCAATTTTAAATAAAATTCTTTCTTGATTAAAAAAATGTAAAAATATAAAATAAAACCAAATTTTGAGGGAAAAAAATGATGTTAGAGATAAATGGAGAGAGACGAAAAATTGGAGAAAAACATTGGAGAGAAAGAAATGATGGAGAAGATATTAGAGTGGTTAAAGGGTATTTTTGGAACACCACAATTACATACACCAAATAAAAAATCAAAGCTCCTCATACTTAATATATGGTATAGATAACGACAATTAAAAACTTCCTCATCTGACTCATTCACTTACTTACCCCACTAACATGTCCAATTACGTACTCTCATTTTTCTATGATTTTTAATTTTCACTAAGTAAGAGATTTTATAATTAAAATATTCATAAAAAGATGAATTGATATATGAAACGAGGTTAGTTATCAAAAAAAAACAAAGATATGAAAGGAGATTCAAAATATTCACAGTATCTAAAATACATCTAACGCAAGTTTAGGGTAAAATGTTTCTTTGAAGATTGTAGAAGGATATTCACAACATCCAAGTTACATCAAGAGTATTTGGTGTTCAAAATTTAATTATTATTTTATTTATACATTATCATGCTTATTATTATTTTCTGTAAAATAAAATTTAATTTTAACTTATTTTATGTAGCTTTACATTCATATACGTTTAGGTGCGTAAAAAAATATAGTGTCACGCATTCTAATGTGGATAATAATATATTATTTTGTGATTTATTAATTTAGAGTAGCTCATAATTTATCATTAATAACTTTAATATATCTAAAAGTTTTATTTATAACTTTAGTTTTGATCATATATTTAGATTTTTTTTCTAGTTTTGATATAATTTTTTTGGCATGACAATAATTTTTTTAAAAGAAAAATTAAAAGCTTCAAATATTAGTAAAATATTATTTCTTTAATTATTAAACTGCATTGAAAATTATTTAGAGTAAATATTATTTACATTAACAGAATATTTTACCTTTATCTTTTTATACATGATAATAAATTATGATATACGTGCGTAGTACGGGGTACATGCTAGTTATTATATATTTGAAAAAGACATTTGACTCAAATTCCTCCAATTTTAACCAAATTCCAATTTTTTTAAATTAAATTTTTTTTTTAAAGCAAAAAATATATTTTCAATGAAATTATTATGATATTTAATTTAATAAAAGATTCTCAAAAGGCACACAATCAAAAAAAAACCTCGTGATTTTTCTTTTACCTTTTGGACTAGAATATCAATAAGTACATATCCAAAAGATATAATAGTACAAAAATGGTATTAAACTAGAATTTCAAAGATATTAAAAAGAACTTTATTAACTTCAACCCATTTTTACGTTTCCTATTTTTTTTCCTTTTTACGTTTCCTATTTTTGTCCTATACAATGGTTTGGTTTTTTCATTATTGTTTTCCTATTTTTACGTTTCCTATTTGAATGTAACCCATGCTATGCACGGAATGTAACCAAAAATAAGTAAGGATTTTTTTTCTATTCATTCAGAGATTGTAGAAGGAGATTCACAACATTCAAATTACATCAGGAGTACTTGGTATTTCACAATTTAACTATTATTATATATATATATATATATATATATTACTATTATTATTATCATTGTTATTATTATTTGTACACTAAATTTTAATTTATTTTATGATGATTCACGTTCATATATATTTAGGTGTGTAAAAAAAAATACAGTGTCATGTATTCTAATATGGATAGTAATCCATTATTTTGTGATCTATTAACTTAGAGTAGCTCATAATTTATCATTCATAACTTTAATATATCTAAAAATGTCGCGTTGTATAATGGCACACACAAGTATACGTATCACACAAGTAGTATAAAATATCGATCCCACATAGACTAATTCCTATGCAATTTTCTAATCTTCTTCACACACTTGTTACTCTTAATTTGAGCAATTAAAAGTAAAAATATGAGCGAGTTATGAATTTGAGAATAAGAAAGATAAGATACAAAGTAATGAATTGTGGAAAAATATCAAGATAACATAATCTAGGTGTTTAACTTCCCACTGTATGACTTTTAATCGATCATCCTAATCCTCTCTATAAAGTAACAAAGCATGCTTAATAATCCAAAATTCTATTTTATCTAAACTACTCTCTCGATATAGCACAAACCTTATTAACTAGATTAATCCTATATATCTCTATGAGAATTGAACCTAGATAATAGCATTAAGAACTAATTTCGAGTGATTACCTAAGGTAAATTGATACTCTCATCCTTCCTACGAATTATATTCCCAAGGAATACAAACTTAGGCTGGTTTGTTCAGTTCTAAACCATGAAATCCTCTCTCGAGCTCAATCAAGGTTAACAAATCAATTCTAATGATGACCAATCACTAGAATGCATTAAGACCAAAACAAAACAATTGAGATGCAGAGTACGTAATAGAGACTCATAGAGTTCCATCACAATACATACAAGATTCCATCAAAAACCTAGAAACAAGATTAGTTCACTATAGAAACAGAATTCATGGCAAAAACTATACAGAAAATATACATGAATAGCAAGAAGAGATTGAAAAAAGAAAACTCGGTTGTGGCACGAATCTCCTTCTCTAAGACTTCTTCCGTGATTCAGATCTGTCTCCTACCCTCGATAGGGTTTTTTCTCTCCATTTAGACCTCCTTTTTCTTTCAAAAAAATGTCTTTTTTAAGTTAAAAACGTGAGAGGCCGAAATTCTACGAGTTTCCAATTACCCGCCTCTGCCTAGGCGGAAGGCTCTTGGGAATATGTTGACACAGTGATCCTCAATGCCGCCTAAGGTGTGCTGTTAGCCGCCTAGGTGGCCACGCCCTTGGAATTGGTTCTCACTTTCTTCAGTACCGCCTAGGCAATCTTGGTTATCGCCTAGGTTATGTCTTCCATAATGCATTTTTTTCACTATCTTTTTGCTTTCTTTTCTCCAAAATCCTTTCTACAAAACGGGACGAAAATAATTGAACTAAATTAAAGTTTCTTAACCCAAAAACTAGCAATTTAACTTAATTTGGGCCGATATTATTAACTTAAGCTCTAAAATAACTCTATAAAATAGAGTTATCAAACAATTAATTCATTACTTTAGTTTTGATCTCATATTTATATTTTAATTTTTTATTTTTGATATAATTTTTTCAGTAAACTATTGTACTAGAATTTTAAATTTATTTTATTTATATAATTTTTTGTTTATATTTTAATTTTTTTTATTAAACTATTAAACTGCATTAAAAATTATTTAGAGTAAATATTATTTTATATAAATAGAATATTTTATTTTTATCTTTTTATACAGTACAATAAATTATGATATATATGTGCATAGCACGGAATACAAACTAGCATAGATTTAAATTGGGTGCTTAAAGAGAAAGGGTCAATTTGGTGATTGGATTGGTTAATGTTTGTTTCCAATTATACAATTCAGAAATCGAACACAAATTGTACTAAATTGGCCAACGAGGATGCTAGGCAATGCTTGCCTTGCTTTACTAACTTTAGTGTTTTTTATTTTTTTGAGATAATTACACAGACCCCTCCCCCCCCCCCCCCCCCCCCCCCCCAATATTTTCAGATATTACAAATAACACCCTGTTGACTGATGGTCAACGTTAAATTTGATGAAATGGATAAAATTACTCATTTGTCCCTAATTAAAAAATACTTAAAAAAGTCATAAAATGAAAAAAAAAAATAAAAACCTAATTTGCCCTTGTCTGTTTGGTGGGCTTTCTTCTTACCTTTTATTTCAATCTTTCACACTTGGGGAAAAAGCTATATTATTGGAGAGAAAACCTCCTTCAACAGATAGATAATCCACACTTGGGTTCCTTCTTTTTCAGTATTTTCATTGAAATTTCTCAAAAAGAAGAGAGCGGAAAGCATTTTTTCACACCTATGGTGAAGGAACTTTAGTTGTTGTGTTCGAAAAATGGCATGTTTGTTTTTTGCTCTACACCAACTTTTTTCTTCACTTTTGGACATGATAACAAGCATTTTCGTCGCTTTATTTGATTTTCTAAAGAAATATTTGATTTTTTTTCGCAATCTTTAAGTTTAGTGGGTCTTTATGTTTTATTTGTTATGTGGGTTTTGATAGAAATGCAATTAGTTTGGGTTTTGACTGTATTTTGATGTTATGACAAACTATTTTGACGTTTGCAAGTGTATTTTTACTACGACCAAGATTAGTTTTGATAGTATGTTATTTTCACCTAATTTTAGGCCTCAATTATGGTTATTTTGATTAACTTTGGATCTTAAATTGGTTAAAATTTTACAAAAGTTAATTCTTACTTGTCATAGGTGAAAATTGATGAAAATGAGCTAAAAACGGGCCAAAAGATGGTAAAAAGTGCAAAGGGATGTCGTACAAGGAAACTGAAGGGTTAAATTTGGAAACAATCATATTCGTCGCACAAGGCGTGCTCACGCCTTATGGGCTGAAATTCCTACGCGGGAATGGAAAAGGAGAACCTTGATATGGCAAGAGTTCAACTTGGAAATAAATTCCCTACTTGCCTACAACTTTTAGGATTTGCCAAAGAGTTATCCTAGTCCTCTTAGAAATTTGGTCTAGGGTTTGAACCCTATATATACCTGATGATATCGTATTGTTTAGACATCTTGGATTTTTTATCTTTTGTTCTAGTTCTTCATTTTTCTCTTTAAAATTTCCAGCTTTTATATTTTTATCTTAGTTGTTATTATGGTCATGCGTGGCTAAACCCCTTTATTCAGTCAAGGAGTAATTCGAACCAACGTTTTCTTCAAGGATTGTGAGTTTTAATCGGTTTGCTTGTCTTTTAATTTTGTGTAGTATTTGTGTATTTTTCTGTACTTTTTGGAAAAACTCCATCTCTTATTATTGTTTTGTTAGTTGTGCAATTAGGGCCCATTATTCAATTAATTTAACTTAATAGTTTCAGTTGAGGAAATCAAATCCGTAATTGTTTGATTGAATCAACACAAGTGGAAAGTAGTATAATTCGTTATACTATAAAAAATACATAATCTAGTTTCAAGCAACCACGTTTGTAGATTTGTTGGCTAAGATTTGGGCCTTTCTAGTTTTTAATACTGTTAACGGGTTAAATCCTATTGTTTGACTAGGGTTATTGGCTAATTAGGGATTATTCATAGCGTTCGCATGTTTAGTCTGTTATTAAGGAAAGATTAGGCTGGACGACTTCTCTGAAGGCTATAACCAATCTATTGCATAAATTACAAGCTATTTTTGAATCAATGACCAATCCATGAAAACGTTGTGCGAAGAATTACCCTTCACTGAGTCTTTAATCTTATAGATTTACTTTTGATTTCTTTCTTGCTTTCATTAACTTGTCATTTAAAACCCCATTTCTTTACTTTGTTTTGCACTCTTGGTCATCTTGGAAAGTAGTCGATAAGTTATTCCATGTGGGATCGACCCTTCTCACCCTATCTACAAATTAATTTTCTAGTTAGAGGAGTATGATTTATTTTTGATGGATTCGACACCCATCAAGTTTGTTAGGGTTTTTGTCAATTAGAGTATGTTAAATGAAAGGAGTTTCCTGGTTGAATCAGTGAGATCTGTTGTTATGGGTTTTATTGTTATTTATGAAATAGCAGAATGTTCAATTTGTTGTATGACGAAAACTATAAGGGTGTGTCTGTAATATATGTTTGTAAAATATTTGGGTGTTATATGTTTGTTGTTGAAATTTTGGGTGGTGGTGTTGTAATATTTTGTTGGATCTAGGTGAAGCCCCCAACGTAGTTGAGAGCAAGAGGAGCTACACAGTTAAGTGTAGCATCTGTGGAAGCTTTTCACACAACAAGAGGACTTATCCCAATATTGTCACAACACCTCCTGGCAGACGGGTATTATGTTCTCAACTTGTTTAATTTGGTCTTTTGAAATTTAAGGGTATCTTTGGTAGTATTGTTTGATTGTTAAGGTATTTTTTGTAATATTGTTGTATTGTTAAGGTGTTTTTTATAATATTGTTAGACTGTTAAGGTGTTTAATTTAATGGTATTTTTGGCAATTTGAAAAAGTGGATCCAAGTGGAAGATGTAGATCCAACTACCACCTTTGTTGACATTTTGAAGAAATTGAAGAGAGACAAGAAGAACTAAGCATCCACTAGTGGTGGTAGTAGATGAGGGAGCCAACCTTGATTATGTACAAAGATGTATGTTTTATTGTAATCTTTTTGCAAGTATTGGATTTTTAAAGTATAATTATAAACTTGTTGCCCTATCTGTAGTTGATGCCTAAAGTCACGGGCATATTTAATTGGGCATTTAGGCTTCTTGTTATATTGACATGGCAATGGAGCCTAGTTCTTGTTTTGTTTTTGGGGATGACAATTTTGTATGAATGTTTTATTGTCAAATTTTGTTAATTTGTATAGAAAATTGACAATTTGGGATTTTAATAGATGTGTTCTTTATTGATTTCTCTGTTGAATGATTGCAATTGTTAAGAAATGTAAGAACTTATCTCACAAATTTAATCAGTGACCCTAATTCAACTGATATCAAACTACACCCTACTATGTTGGGGATGTTACAATTACATACCCCCATAACATATTAAGAATATTACAAATAACCAACTAGTATTTATTATGATGTGTACAAGCCTTCGTATGATGTACACAGGAATAAAAAATATTTTTTTATCAAAATTATACTTGTATATTACATAAAATAAAATTATAAAAATATTTTTCATTGTCACCCCTTAATTTCGCATAAACTTACACATAATCCCAAAGGGTAATTTAGTCAATTTATAAGCATTGAAAAATAGTCAAATGGCAAATTTGAATTTTCATTGAATATTTTTGCTGATGTCATAGTTTTCCGTTAGTTTGAGGAACGGTAGGTGAACACTGTAAAACAACGATAAACCTTAAGGGTTTCCAAGTAATTTCTAAAAAAGTAGGAGATTTTGAGGAAACGGAGCAAACCTCAAGGGGATCGATGTAATTATCTCTTACTTTTTTGCACCATGCGAGCAACAAGGTAACTCACTGTTTGCAAGGAACATGCTGTCTATGAGGGAACCTCTTTGCGGTTCATGTCAATATATAATCGAGAAATCTCTTTGCGGTTCATCTCGATAAATATGAGATCTTTTGTGACGAGTATCAAGGACGTAACACGCGTCAAATATATATATATATATATATATATATATATTCATTTTCTATTTTCTTCAATCAGACGTTTATATCAAGTAATTATAGAACTAAGTGGTACATTTTTCTTTTTCCATTCATCTTTTACAATTTTGATTTTTTTCTTTAACATACCAACTTTTTTGTCACACATTTCTGTATATCATAGTTTAGAAGTTGATTTGTTATTATTATTTTTTTCCAACCATTTTTATAGTTCTGATATTTAATCTCTTCAAACTAACTTTTTGTTTTAATTTTTCAAATATGATGATTCGGAAGTTAATTTGTTAACAATTTTTATTCTCTAGTCTTTGCTCTCTAATTTATTCGTTCTACAAGTGTCTGCGTGTTCAAATTTGCTGTTCTTCGCTTAATTTTGTTGAATTAATAGTTTCATGATCTCTTTAGTAATTGACAAAACTTGTTATTTAATTGTTATCTTTTTTGAAAGTTTTACATCATTTATATTGCTTTACTTATTATTTAATTCAAATTCTCAGTTTTTCCTTACATCCATGTGATTTTAATATTTCTTAATTAATTATAGTTTTAATCATTTATGATTTCAATTTTGAATCGTTCATGATCTCTCGCAATTTATAGAAATTAATTGTATAACAATAGTCGTCGTAAGAGATTTTTTTTTGATATTATTCTTTTTTTAATATATATAATTTAATTAAATCAATAACTGTGGGAGTACAAATCCAACTATTACGTCATATATCTCAAACTAACCATTGTATCATAAATAACGAATTACTATTGAAGTAAAATAATAAATTACTATTAAATTAGGACTAAAGACTCATACATGCATCTGTAGAGAATCAAACTCAAAACTGCCAAGTTTTGGGGCCTCAACTTCACGATTTGAGTTAGACCTCATCAATAGTCATAAGCGATTTCATTCTTCTAACTTTGATTTTGCTAGAAGGTTTAATAATTCTTGACTTTTTATTTGTCACTCGACTTTTTTCCTATCATATATTCTTTACAATATGAAGATTTGCTATTTTTATCTTATTATGGTTATTTGGCTTTTTTCCCCATGTCCATTCTTGATTTATTTTCTGAAATTGATACGGGTTTGAACACATTTATATGTATTAGCGGATGCAGCACACTCTATACGTATGCAAAATAAAAATATATGAAATATAATTTAATCTCATATTTAATAAATTTATAATTTTATATATTATAAAAAACAAAACAAAAATGATTGAAAATTAAGTTTTATTATTAAAAAATAAATAAACAAAATAAAATAAACCAAATATTGATGATAAAAATATGAGAGAAGATAGAGAGAAGAAAATAAAGAAACGTAATATGTCACGTTGAAAAGAGAAGAGAGAAAAAAGAGAAAAGAAAAGAAAAGAGAAAAGTCAGACCAGAGACACTAAATAGTTATTAGAGGGTGATGGTGTTTTATAAAAAGCATAGATGTTGTATTTACAGAGGAAGATGATATTAGCACTCCAAGTTTTTATATTGGAGCTCCACTTTAATTTTTAGCTTTAGACATTTGACTAAAATACTCTCTCATCTTTTAAAACACCCATTAATTTGTTTGTTTGGACACAATTACTCTAAATCACCATTCATTTCATTTTTTTATTTATTTTTTTTTGATTTGGCTGGACAACAACCACAACCTAGAGCAAAAAATCAAATTCGTCTCTCAAATTCTCAAAAGTGATAAACAAGAGCAAAAAAAATCCAAAATTAAAAATAATAATAAAGAGAAATTGATGTACATTATTTCTTTATATAAAGCGTACTTATTCTTGTTATCTTCTTCTTCTTCTTCTTCTTCTTCTTTGTTTTCTTTTTCGGAGGATTAGACATAAGAATCAAATAGGTTGCTCGAAACTCTATTTGGAGAGACAAGAGTTTAAGAAGTACTTAAGTTTAATTTTTATTTGTCTAGTGGAAATATATTTGACTTGTTGGGTTTTACTTCAAGATCTTTTCCTTTTCTTTTTTGGTAGACTGTTTTCATATGTTTCACCATCAATAGATAAATACAAAAACGAAATAAAGATGTGTATTAGAGTGAGAGTATATTTTTCACTCAAAAATAATATAAATAATATTTTATAAATTAATGGGTAGTTTAGTAAATCTCTTAATAAAATAATAAGAATGGAGCTCCAATATAAAAAATTGAAGTGTCAGTATCATCTCCCATATGTAAATTGGGAGTACTAAACAATTGGTATGTTTTTGGCATATTACCAAAATTACTCTTATTCAATAAGACAATGTCAAAATAGTCATTAGTCTCGCCATTCTTCTTAATAAAGATGTTTTCCATTGTCAACATTTAAAATAAAGAGTATTATATTACGTGACTTTTACTTTTCAAAATAATTACTTCATTTATTTTGGATTCAAATAAGTAAGTGAAATAATAAGAAATGTAACACCGCACAAAATAACTTAATAAATATTTTATAATTTTACAATTTAGAAACTCTAACTAATGTAAATGGTTGATATTTTATAATTTTACAATTTAGAAACTCTATCTAATATAAGGGGCTGAGCATGTTGAAATCAATTTGCGTTAATGGGAAGCATGACTACTAAATCACATAATTTATTGGGTTAATTACATTTATTATCCCTCTAAAGATACGAAACTATAGTTGATTCCCCAAAAATTTTCAATGTTACCAACTCATACCCTAAGGAATTTCAAAATTACAAATATCCCCCTGGTCAGCCGGTTCACTGGGATGGCAATTCGAGAGGTTCGGGCTGGGTTGAGGTAAGGGTATAATACAAAACCTCGCAACCCTTACCCAACCCATGACATTCAAATCCATAAGACCTCAACCTTAACCCAATTTGACTGGGTTCGTGTCAATTAGGGTCGACCCATTTTAAATAAAAATTTCAACTTTTCTAATGGAAAAATTAAAGTAATTATAATTTACTAGTTAATAGTTAATTTTTTCTCCTAATTTTTCATTTGGGTAACTATACTATATATACATTTATTTTGTTTGCATTATAAAAAATCATTCTTTTCACTAAATCTACTTAAAATTTGTGATAGAGATTTTTACGTTTTATCACAGTTTTATAGTATCATCACATCATGTGATAATTAATGATAAAATTCGATGTAAATAGAACTAAATAAACAATTAGTAATAAGATATTTATTAACAAATTTGTTATAAATGAAATCTAGCATAGAAAACTAAATTTGTAATTGGCTAGTCATTAAAAAGTATACATTCTTGTAATGATGATCGGCTACATACAAAATACACATTTGAAATTTACATTAGAAATTAATAAGTTCATTTCCTACTCTAGTTTATTTAAATTTCATTTATAATATACTGTAAAAAGTTTTGGTAAAAACATTTCATTCAATATTAAAATAAATTAATATAAAACTTTAATGAATGCAAATAAACAATTAAAGGAAGAAGATATACTTTTTTCGGAGGGAAGAAGAAGATGATAACTAACATAATTATAGTTTTTCATTCTAATTGACTTTTCACTTATTTAAAAGATTTAATGATCTCTTATCTTTAAATATCTAAAAGTTTGCGTGTTTAATAATTAAAAAAAAATCCTAATTCTCTTTTTCATAATTTTCATACATTATATTATTAATGATTAATTATAACCCATCAAAATGTTATGATTTATAATTTAAACATAATATATTTTTCTCTAAATGAGAAGGAAAGGAGAAAAAAAATTTAAGAAAATGATTTGGGTCGAGTTATCGGTAAACCTATAAAAGGATTCAGATTGTCTGGGTAACCTACGAGTCAACCCAACCCAACCTATATTTTTCAGGTCGCTTTCGAGCTCGACCCATTTTAACCCAATCCATAAACTCTCAACCCTAACCCGCTATTTTCGTGTTGGGTTGTCATATTGGGTCAAAAATTGTCACCCTTTCATGGTCATATTATGTTGACGTCATCAAATTTTTTTATGAAATTTCAAAAATACCCTTGTCGTTCCTGGTTCAAAAAAAATTTAAATTGAAAATATAGGGGTAAAATCGAAAGTTCAAAAAAATGTAACCGGGAACCGGCTGACTAGGGGGATATTTGTAATTTTAAAATTCCTCAAGATATGGATTGGTAATATTAAAAATTTTTTAGGGACCAACTGTAATTTCTTAACTTTAGAGGGGTAGTAGATGTAATTAACCCTTTATTATGTAAAAATATGGAATGTTATAGAATCACTAATCATTTTTAAAATTGTTCCAAATTTCACGAGCCATCAATTTAATCATTCAACATTTCAAATACATTTAATTATCTAATATCAAATTATGCATTGGTGAGAAGAGTAAGGAAGCTGATTTTGGGAAAATTATGTTGACGTGTTGGCGGCTTTGGCGCACCTTCAATTTTACTTCAAAAAATTGCAATTTGAAATGTATTTAGAAAAATGCTGCATAGAGCAATTCAGTTTTAAAAATGTCTAAAAAACATAAAATCGAACCCTGATCATCTCTAATGAAAAATTATAAAAATTAGAGACTTTTACAAAAATTATTCTCCAAATATGGGATGTTTGAATTTTTATCCTTTATTTTTGAGGTTTTCAATTTGTCCTTTTATCTTATGAAAATTTCAATTTTCGTTCGATTTTAGATTAAAATTGTCATCGAAACTAATGTAGCACAATGAATGGTCGAATTTTTTTCATCGGTGCTGATGTGGCCAATAATTTAAAAAATTTTATTGATTTACCCTTCAAGATGTCCATGTGAATGACACATATATTAAAAAAAATCAAAAAACCACATACACAAATATAGACCACATAAATTTAAAAATTGCCCACAAATCATGTACTCACACATATACATACATATATATATATATGCGCACACACATACGAATACATATACATATATATACCGAGAGAGAGAGAGAGACAGAGAGAGGGGGGAGAGGGGAATTGGGCGATTGGGGGGCCGATGAGGCTGGGGGAAAATTGGGTGTGGGTAGCAGGGGCGACCGGTGGGGAGAGAGGGGTGGGCCAGGGTGGAATGGGGGAAGGAAATTGGGGGTGGGCATGGTAGGTGGGGAGAGTTGGGGCAGGTCAAAAGGAGGGTACTGGGGTGTAGTACGGGGGTGGACCAGTGGGGAGAAAGGGTGGGCTAGGAAAGTGCGGGAAATTGGGGTGGGGGTGGGGGTGGAAGGAGAGGGGGCAGGCAGAAAGGAGGGGTAACTTGGGGTGTGGGGATTGGAGTGAGAATGGGGTGGAGTTAGGGTAGGTGCGTGGATAGGTGAAGAAGAAGATGAAGGAGGTGGGTTAATTAGGGTTTTTTTTGGTTTTATTAATTATACAATTGATTAATTTTTTTAGATATGTATGTATATAATTTAGATTTTTTTTTGAGATGAAGGGGCGTATTAAATTTTATATTTTCATTTTTTTATACTTTACAATATATAATTTGATTAAATTTACATAATATTTATATATAAAAATAATAATACTTTTTAAATCTCAAATTTATTATAATTATATAAAGTAAATAATTTTAAATATATATGGATGAGTATGTAATTGCTATGAAGTGGTTTTTTTGTTTAATTTTGTTTTCCTTCTTAAATAGTCTACATGAACAAATAAAGCTTATGTAGAGATTATATTTGGCTATGTGATAAATAAACACACAATCAAGTGCCAACATTATTGCCACATTAGTAAAAATGATGGAAAAATTTAAAAAGCCTCAAATTTTATTGATATGTCAGCTCCGGCGATAATTTTAGTTCAAAATCAGACGAAAATTGAAATTTTTATAAAATAAAAAATTAAAATAAAAAAAACTTAAAATAAATGATAAAAACTTAAATACATCATATTTAGAAGACTATTTTTGTAGAAATCCCTAAAAATAATTCTTATATTGTATAAAAATATCATTTTACCTCTCTTCTTTCATGTTTTTCCCCTTTTTTATTGGGTATGTATTTGCATCAACAAAAGGTCAAAAGATTGTTCATTTTAAAAAGAAACAATTATACTGAAATAACCTGAAGTTTATCTAAATTATAAAGTAAACCCCCTATTTGGAAAAATTACTTAAATAATCTTGAGGTTTGCATACTAAATTATAATGCTAATGAGGATGTGAGAAAGACAAAAATGCCCTCAATTTTTTACTATTGAAAAAGTGTAAATTACATTAAACTATCTTAATGTATGACAAAATTATAAATTTAACTCCAAATTTTAAAAATTACCTTGATAACCCTAAATCATGCATACTAAATTACAATTCTAACATAGATTTGATAAAGACGAAATTTCCTTCAAATCTTTTGTGATAAATGATATTTTTTCATCGAAAAATGTGTTTTTTAATGGTTTAATATTTTTCATCGAGAATGATATTTAAGGTATCATATATGTGATGTATTACGAAAATTAATTAACATAGGGTTTAATTTTTAGAAAATTTTAATTTTTTCAATGTGGATTCTAATATTCGTATTTTTTTTTTGCTTGGTTATTAGCGAATTTGTTCGTTAAATTAATATAAAATATTACAAAACAAACATCATGTATTTCAAAATATTACGAAATCAACCCTAAACAATTTATAAAATTCGGTCAAATTAGACAAAATGGTAAAATAGGTCCAATGTGTTAAAATTTAAAGGTTTCCATTAAAAATCCTAACGGCAATAGATAAAAGGTTAAATATATATAACGTTTGCATAATTCAATATTATTTAGGTAATTTTCTGAAATAGAGAATTTTATTTATAATTTAGACAAATTTCAGAGTATTCTAATATAATTATTCCTTTTAAAAAGGGGTAAAAGGACAAGAATTTGAGATTGGAGCCTTCCTTAATAATAACAGGCATTGGGTTTAGGTGGTAGGATTTTGTTCATGTCACCTATTTGGGTATAACTTAATTAGTATTTTTAATCATTAAATTTGAATATGATAATATTAAAAAATATTTTAAAAATAATATGTCATAACTAATAGAAATTTAATTAGATAATATCTAACTGGGTAGTATCTTTCCTCCTAGGTGGTAGATCCCTCCCTTAAGAGTTAGGGCGTTTAGACCATTTGGTAAGGCGTGTAGCAATTACTAAGATAGGCATAGTGATCTAATAGTTAGATTTCATTATTTTTAATTTTTCATTGAAAACGCAGAGTGCTTTGCCAGTTGTTACCCTATAATATATATGTTCCGATGAGGGCTAGGATTTAGCTTGTTAAATGTATTGGTGAGATTTTAATGATGAAATTAATTTTAGTTCTTGTGAACTTTAGTGAAAAAAAATAAATATATTTTGTAGCAGTTAAATTCCTCTAATTCAAAAGGACAAATATTATCTCTCCCAACTTGATATTTTAATTCAAAAGAAAATGGGGAAAAATATTTCATGAATTGTGTGTGTGTATCCAAAAGTTCAGGTTTAGCAATGTGTTGCATATTATTTTTTTTATATATAATATATATAATATGTGGTTGAATCTGAATTATTGAATACATGGAGAAAGCCCCAACACTCGGTTCATATAAAAAGTTTCCAAAAAAAAAAAGTTTCAGGTAGCGAAATTTGAGGAGTCTTTCTTTTCTTCATTTATTATTAATTTACTTTGAGGGTGTTTGATAGTTAAAATAAAATTTAAAAAAAATTAAATAGTAAAAATTGATAGTATTTAAAAATAAAAGTGATAATCAATTAAAAATTAATAATAAAAATATAAAGTATTTAAAAATAAAATTAAAAAACAATCAAAAGTTCATAATTAACAAGTCAAATTGTCCAATTTACTTACAAATACCCAAAAATACTTTTAAATTAATAAAAATAATTTTTTCCCAATCTTTGAATTTTTACTTATTTTTAATTTAATTTGAATAAAAATTATGAAACCAAATACTCAAAATAATTTACATTCCTCGAAAGAGATAATTCACCTGGGTTACGTGGAGTCGTGGAGTGCCACAATTTTGAAATTTGTGAGGTTTGACTTGGGCTGTTCTCAAAAGCTTGGGTATGTGAACCATTTCATGGCAGGTTTTAATATTGCTCTACGCACAATTATGCCATGTACTTTTATTTGTGGGCGTGTTAATTACTTGATGAATATAGCAGTCCTGATTCCTGAAATGAATAGACAGTTGCGTGCAGTTAAGGCCTATACTACAATCTACGGTCTCTAGGTGTTACGGATAATGGGTAATTCATAATTGCAAAAACGACCACCTCGTCATATCAGTAGAAATTTTCAGCCCCACCCCCTGCCCCACTTTCTAAAAATTTATTTTTTAATATATATTTATTACAATTTTAAAATTTTACCCCCCTTTTCTTCCAATAGAAAATTTTAATTTTTATGTAAATTATATAATAAAAATTTTAAATTTTTTATTCCGTTTTATTTTTAATGAGTTATTTTTGCCCAAACTCACTTATCATAATCAATTAAATTTTTTTCTCTTTCTCTTTCCTCTATTTCTCCTTCTTTTCTTTAAATTAATATACTAAAAATTGTGTTAGATTCTCCGTCACTGTTCTATTTCAATTAAAATACTAAAAATTCTATTAGAATCTTTCTTCTCTCTTTTTTTGGAAATAAGAACCTAACAATAAACAAATTCTACAATATTATTTTTTTTTCTTCAAAAGCAACATACAAGAAGGTATTGTGTACTAATTTTAAAATCTATACATTTTTTTGTAATTAATTTTTTGTGTAGAAATTGGAATTTTATAATTATTGATATAAATTTTGATAGTTGTTCAATATTAAGCTCAATGAATCTTGATATTTATTTGTTGTGCTATTGAACTTGAATGAATTTTACTAATTTGAGACTTAATATTTAATTGGAGTTGATTTGAAAAATATAATGGTGGAGAAAAAAGAGATATGAAAAGATGATTTTGAGGCTTTGACTATATCTTTTGATTGTGAGAACAAAAAGAAAGAAAGAGAGAGAGAGAGAGATACCGAGAGAGAATCTATTTTAATACTATTTGAGTTTTTATTGTATATGTTTATGTGGATTTAATCATATCAATTTTGTTGAGTATTGTTAAAAAATTTTTGGTTAAGTATTTTTTAGAAGTAACTTATTACCTACTTCTTTTGAGACAGAGTATAAATTGTTATTTTGTTAGTATCATTTTTTATATGTTATTTTGATTGTAATATTTTTATATTGATCATATATGCATAAAAATGATAGCTTTTGTTATTTTATACATCAATATTATATATAATCCTTATATTTATACGTTTTAATAAATAATGATCTCAAAAAAAAATTACCCTCTCAATCAAATTCCTAACTCCGTCCTTAAAAAATTTTAATAAGTAGTTAAGGTTGTGTTTGATTTAATATTTATTTGAGGATGAAAAAGAAAAAAAGATTCCAACATAATTTTATCAAAATATTTGATCAAACAACGTGAAATAGAAGCAATTGACCAAAAAGAAATAGTCTTATAGCCCTGTGTGTGCTATTTCGGTTAACATCTATTTGATACCCCAAGTTGACTTTATCAAAAACTTTACAAAATTCTCTGTATTAAGCTTAATTAGTATAAAAACTCCTGTACTAAAAAAATAGTCCTGTACCTCTCATATTTTTTTTTAAATTGTCACCATCCCTTGAGTTCATTTTTTGAAAATTTTAGTACGTATATTTCGTCAATTTGACACATTGTTAAAATTTTGAAAAATAACAACATATTTTGTATATTAATGTTAAGAACGTTATTTAATATAAAATACCTTATACTCCATATAATATTTCTATGAACCCATTAAATTGATTTCGCAATGGATCATGTGATTGGTCCTTTAATTTGATAGCATACTTTGTACAATATATTAATATGTGAGACCAAATAAATGTATAAAATCCCAACACGATACAATAGAAGTAGTTACTTGAAAATATATGCACATATAATGTATGTAAATTGTTATGCTATACAGAAAGCACTATATCCCAACTGAGTATGCACAATGGGCAGCACCTATTTATATCTAACAGATGCAAAATGCTTAACAAATGCTAATCTTTATAATAGAGAGCTTACCTTCCTAGTTTTGAAAACAGAGAATTTATCTTGTTAATTTTTAAAAAATAAAGGGTTCATCTTGTCAATTTTAAAAAATAAATGGTTCGATTAATAAGGTTAAAAGAATAATTTCACATGGCAAAAACATTACCGCAAATGTACAAATAGCGCGTGTATTACAAATTGACGGTGAAAGGCCTTAGTTGATAGATTTCACAATAGATAATACTTTTTGTACTAGTTTTTATTTCACATAATTTGTCGCTTAAATTAGATCTAATAACACAAAGGTGTCCCAGTAAAAAACTCTTATAAAATATTTGTGAATCTTATACGATGTTACACCTCAAATTTAAAAATAATTTTTTAAAGTGTTGGAGCGAATACAACTTGTAAGATACAAGAAACTACTTTTACAATTAGTGTTGTTGAAGCTTAAAGAGTCTGATATAAAATAAAAATTAAAGGAGCTCTCTATTATTTCTTTTTCTGACACAAACAAGTTTCTAACATTTAATTTGAAGTTTATAAGTTGATTTTCAAATAAATTTATCAAATATTTTAAGACAACTTACGTAAACTATGCAATAGTTTTTTTTTTGTTTTTTTTTACTTATTTGTATTTAGTGTTACATGTATTTAGAGAGAATTGATTGTAATAATTTATTTTTTAATTTTCAATTGGAATATTATTATATAATTAATTGGTTGTGATAAATCATCTTTTGTGTCTACTTAGCACTTTTTTTTTTTTTGGTGCAAAATCCTATGTTAGGTACGTGTACTTCAGAACGACAACTTCTAAGATGAGTAATGCATGCTAACTTGTTTGGGTGTGTACCGGTTAAGTTCTGACCAAAACGTTGTAAGTTGAAAATTTTTATAATTAGTCGCAGTTTGTAAGTAATTAATATTAATTATTTTTAATTTTAATTGTTAAATGTGTAATATTTAATTTAAATTATTAATTTTATGTGACATGTAATTTGTTGTGCAAGTATATTGGAAGGGTAACTTACTATACAGATTACCAATGAGTTTTTTTAATACAATAATTATTATAGTCGATCATTTATGGCCCATTAAATGTTAATTAATTAAATTTTTATTTTTAATATAAAAAAAAGTTAAAAATTTAATGACATTGTATCCATTAGATCATTATTACTCATTCTTCTTAATTTATTGAAAAAGTATAATATTATTATTTATCTAAAAAATACCATAGTCCTCATTATAATTTTATTTTTTAATACTATGTTACTATTATAATACTGTGTTACTATCATAATTCGTTAATTTTTTCATGTTTTAACACCATGGTACTATTATTATTTCTAATTATAAAATATCATGGTACTCATTATAATTTTTTATTTTTTAATTTAAAAATATGTGCATTAAAAGGATAACTAATTAAAAAGCATGATAAAACATTAAATTACTAAATTAATACCAAAATAAAGAGTAGTATAATTCAAAATTTTGAATATATATATTAATAGTTGATAAAAAATTACATTTAATTTAATTTTTTAAAATATTTCAGAAAATGTATAACATTCATCATGAATTATTTTAAAAATATGTATAGAATATGAACATCTTTTTTCTTTTTTTAAAAAAAAAAAAAAAGAAAAACAACTTTTGTAAAATATGGATATCATTATTAAGGAAACTATTCAGATTATTCATAGGTTTATTCCGAAATGATTGATCTGAACTGAAATTAAATAATATATTTTTAAAAGCAATTTGTATATATGAAATACAAGAGAAGAGTACAACAAGTACAATTTGATAAAAAAAAATTGTGTTTTAATTATTAATGGAGATAAGCTATGGAACACACAAATAATAATAATAATAATAATAATAACTCATATGATATTTTTCGTATTAGCAAGTTAATGTTTTTACTTTTTAGTAGTAATTTGGAGAAGATATATATACTCATAGGATTGAATATTATTAGTCCCTTTTATAATAATAATAATAACAACAATAATAATAATAATAATATGATTGTAATGAATATAGATGTAGCTAGATAATGTAATACAATCCCTGATCTTATTTCCCATCCTAAACAGCCCCATTCACACCACTCTCTCTATCCGATTTATGAATACATCGCTTACCAAACTCGTTCTCCTTCATATCGGGCTCTAGTACTCAGTATCTCTTCCAACTTTGAACCTCGACTTTATCATGAAGCTGTTAAATTCCCTGAATGGAGAGACGCTATGGAGAAAGAATTGGATGCTTTACAAGCTAACAACGCTAGAAGTATCGTTCATCTTCCTCCAGATAAACATTCTATTGGTTGTAAGTGGGTTTGTAGGATTAAATATAGCTCAGATGGCACTATTGAGAGACACAAAACGAGTTTAAAGGCTATACACAACAGGAAGGGGTGTACTTTACAGAAACTTTTTCACTCGTTGCTAAACTAGTTACTGTCAATGTTCTTTTGGCTCTTGCTGCTCAAGAAAATTGGGAATTGTGTCAGTTAGATGTCACTAACGCCTGTGTTAATGGTGACCTTTTTGAAGAAGTTTACAAGGACTTACCTTTAGGGTATCCTAAACCAAGGGAGTCTCACCAACACAAAATTCTCACTCCAAATTAATTTGCAAGCTGCATAAAGCATTATATGGTCTAAGGCAGGCTTTTAGGCAATGGTTCTTTATGTTTTCTCATGCTTTTGTTTTTCAGTTCGGTTTTAGGCAGTCCAAGTCACAATTGGTTCAGGTTTTTCTTTATTAGTCTGTGTCATTCATATTATAATTTCAGGTCCTTTACTTGACATCATTCACTCAATTAAATCCTAGTCAGTTCAAACTTAAAAACTTAGGTTCTTTAAAGTACTTTCTTGGTCTTTAAATTGCTCGTTCACACAAAGGTCTTGAACTTTCACAAAGACACTGCAGCTTTTGGAAGATACATGATTTCTTGGTTCTAAGCCTGCTCAGGTCCCTATGGAGCCAAAGCTTCAACTCCGTGCCACCAAGGGCGATGCATCAATGTATAGACGGTTAGCTGGAAAACTCTTATATCTCACACTTTCTAGACCAGACATCACTTATGCAGTTCACAAGCTTAGCTAATTCTTGGCACAACAACGGGTTCCCCACCTTCAGGCAGCTCACCATTTATTGCGGTACCTCAAATCTTATCCTGGACAAGGCATTTTTTGTTTCTCCTAGTTCGGGGTTGCGGCTGAAGGCATTTTCAGATGTTGATTAGGGCTCGTGCCCGGATACACGGTGTTCAACCACTGGCTTTTGCATCTTTTTTGGGAGATTCTTTGGTCTCATCACCTCATGGAAATCAAGGAAGCAGACTACAATTTCTCGTTCTTCTGCCGAAGCAAAGTATTAGCTACCACCAATGAATTAGTTTGGATTGATCATCTTCTAAAGGATTTTCGGATTACCTTGCAAGCTCCCACTCTCTTATTTTTTGATAACCAGGCGGCAACTCACATTGCTTCGAATCCTATCTTTCATGAGCGCACGAAACATATCGAAATCGATTGTCACTTCGTGCGGGACAAGCTGGCTGCTGGATTTTTTAAACTCCTACCTATTGCACTAATCATCAACTTGCCGGTTCTTTTACCAAGCCATTGCCTGCTTCCCTTCTTTTTCCGTTCTTGTCCAAGATGGCCGTTCACGATCTTCACCATCTATCTTGGGGGGAAGTTTTACAATACTCAGTTAGATTAGTTAATTAATTATTCATTTTACAATTGTACTTATTAGTTAGTCACCATTAAGCTCAATACATGTATATAAAAACCTTCTTTTTGTATTAACTGTACAACTAAGAGAACAATTAGTGAAATTTACCAAACTTAATCCCTCATGTAAAATTTAAAATTAGTAAAAGTATAAAAATATTTTAGAGTATAAAAAGATAGATGATTTTACTGCATTCCTTAATTTATAGAAAGATAAATAGGTTTTAGACAAACTTTGGTACTCAGTTTGATATTAATATGTTACTTTCTTGTTTTTTTTATTTGAAGTGTGTCCCATGCTTATATAATTAAAATTAAACTTTTTAAAATATATTTCACTTTTAACCATTAACGAGGACTTCTTCCTATCTTAGGACTAATTAATCATTTTATTAGCGCACACATTCAACATATCTAACATTTGTATGAGGTACTCATTTTTTTTTTTTAACTTTCTTGCAATTCACACACATACATATATACACACTTGATGCTACTCAAAATTCGATCCATTGGGTTAAAAAGTACTCAACGGTCCAAATCATAGAGCCCAGATGAAATAATCCACAAAATGGGGTGGTTTTACTGCAGCCCATGAGGCACCCAATCGAAGCCCAAAGGAGGCCCACACTCGACGCCCAAACGATTTTTCTCACTCAAAGGTGAGCCAAGTCCAACTCTAGCCACCAAAAGTCCATATGGAAAATATTTTAAACATTTATCCTCTCAACTACCAAACATACAATAATGGCCCATACTTATCTCAAAACCCCAATAACCCTAGAGATTTGGGGGAACAACCCATAACTTCTTCCCTAAAAATCTACCATCTCTCTTGATTTAGAGGAACAACCCCAAGCAATCATCGGGCAAGTTGTTGCCCGCCTCCCTTGTAAAAAGGCCCACATCTCATTTGGTAAACAAATTCTAACTCAAGTTTTGACTTACACTCTTTAAGCACTCTAATTCACTCAATAACTTGCACTTCACGCCACTCAATCAAGATCATAAATTGAGCACGTTTTGAGCACAAACTGCGCACTTACATGCAAAATTCCCCTACTATCTTCCCTGCCTTACTTTACATTACATTACAATTTACTTTTGTTTTAATCTTTCTAAGGCACATATTTATTTCATTTAGTGGAGTTCTATCACTTTTTTATAAGTTAGGTTCCCATATTATCGATAGGTCCTTTCTCAGAACCAAGATTCCCCTAAGCTCAATGTTCCCTTCTACAAATTCTCTGGTCGTTCCAAAATATGATACGCATCAATATATATATATATATATGTGTGTGTGTGTGTGCGCGCGCGCGCGCGTGTGTGTGTAATATAGGAGGAATAACCTAGCTGGTAGATGCCACATGGCAACATCTTAACGTGACTAAGTGATGTTCGTTCAACATGTATGCATCAAGGATGACAACCTCCTCAATTTTGATGAGCTCCTTGAGACCATTTGAGGACACCATAGGCTTCCTGTTCGGAAGTGGTCCCTCGTATAATGGTTTTTGATACATCGTTGCACCTCGCACGTAGAGAACTTCACTAATTTGTGCTAGAGAATATAATCTATCTATAAATAGAAGGCAATGACATTGTTTATCGAATACATTTTCCACTCTAAGTACATTACATCCTCGTACTTTCCTTTTGATCTTCTGCTCGATTTAGACACTGACCTAACTATCAAAGAATTTTTGCCAAAAATACTTTCGACTAAGCTCACATGTATTGCCTTATTAATAGGGAGAGGACACGAAACCAGCATACTTACCACTCTTCTCCCAAGCAATGGAGGACTAAGATCAGTACAAGCCCAATTCGAGAAAGACCCCTGATCACCATTACGGAATTCACATGTCTCCTAGTTGCTTCTTTATTAAGAAAAGTTATACATCTGGCAAGAATCAAAATTATGTTCACAACATTTGGAATAATATTCAATTCCGAGCATCACATTGATACCGGAAGAAGTGCCAGAGAATTTATATAAAGATCATTCTGATGCCATTTTTTCCTCTGCCTTTTTCTTTTTTCACTTTCATTCATATTCACATAAATGTTGGGAGTTGATTTTCAAAAGAGACTTTCAAATTAAATTGCACTTCAAATGATTTTGTCATATTCTAACAGTAACATGTTGGAATATTTTAATAAAAATATTTATCTCACATAAAACATTCAAAAAAAATTAATATCTTTATTTATTTTCATTGAACATGAACTTTGAACTAAAAGAGAGTTTCCTGCACACACGTGCAAGGAGGAGGAAAGAGGATGAGATACGAGCTCTATGGAACCCTATGTGTTTTGTATTTGAATTCAAATTACTTCTTATTATCTACGGAAGTAGAACACTTTAACTTTTCAATTTTAATTTAATTTCATAACAATTATATTTTTGATGTGGCTGAATCCGGCTTAGCCACGTCGGTGTCAGCTCAAAGTATAAGATCAACCGCGAGTTGCCACGTGTTCGGAGGAGTCCGATCAGACCGTAAACTGGGGGGACTAATGACGGAGGCTGAACACAGCTCACCAGTGTGCCCCGGCTTTCGATCCATGTTAAGATCCCCAGTGTCTCCATGAATACAACCCAAGTGTCTCCACGAATACAGCTCTAGTGTCTCCACGAATCTCAATAGCGGACTCCTCGATAAGGGTCTCCACCCTCCTCGGGTGGTCCCGCATCATCCTCGAGGTGGCCCCACAAATAATCGCCTTTGACAATGGTTGTACCCGGCTTATCCACGACATCTGTCAAGAAATATCATCTGTACGAACAGTAGGGCTGGGCCGGTCTAACCCTAGTCTAGCCCACTCGTCTCCAATTTCTATAAATAGCATAACGGTATTGTTTATAAAGGGCAAACTTTCCAAATCCACTTTACGCACATTATCACCTTCCGATTACCTGCTCGAATTCTGACTTGAGTGTTGGAGGGTCTTCGCCAGAGACACTTTTGGTTAGGCTCAAGTGTGTTCCATCCTTCCAGAATAGGACCCGACCAGCACACATATACCCTTTACTCGGACTTTTGGACGAATATTGGACCATTTTAGTCGGATTATACCTTTGCTCGGAGTGAAGTGTCCCTCGTACGAAATTCGACCACATCAATTTTTTACACTATAAAGGGGACAAGCTTCTTCTCTAAATTACACAAAACAAAAACATATTTTCTCTCTACGGTTGCACTTTCTAAATTAAGCCCTCTATAACAATGTTGGGTGTGTAGCTTTTTGCTTCAAATTAAGCTCGCCATAAATTTAACTAAATATATTGATCATTACAAAAAAATTTCAATTGATAAATTGTACGAATGTATGATTTTTTGTATTCTTATTTAGGAATTGGAGCATTTTTTTAACACAATTGAATAAATAAATAGTATTTAAGGATGTGAGATAACTCTCTCTACGAAACTTGACAAGTGAGCACTGTAACTCCATAAGAAAGGGTGCCTCCTCATGAAAGGGGTCGCAATGACCTGGTTTGGGCAATTATTTACCAAAAACGCAAGTTTTTGCAAAGTCATAAGACCATATATGGGGCTTGACACCTGACCAATACCGAAAAGTTAAGGAAGTTGGTAACTTAATGATCCCATAACTGCTTGTGCTGAAAAATAAGTTAGCATATCCCCATAAGCAATAAAATATATTGATATGAGGAAGAACATATTTACTTGTTATCTCATTCGCGATAACCTGACTCTTAAGATGTTCTCAAGCTTTTCT
The DNA here is from genome assembly GCA_026212405.1 of Petrea volubilis. NCBI lineage: Eukaryota > Viridiplantae > Streptophyta > Magnoliopsida > Lamiales > Verbenaceae > Petrea > Petrea volubilis. Next base: position 17,137,730 of record CM047877.1, read on the forward strand.
TTTATTTTTATTTTTTTGAATATTATCGTTTGCAATTACCCAAATCACTTTTATAACATTAACTTATCTAATTTTTTATTTATCAAGTTAAATTTATTCATTTCAAATTTGAACACAATATCATCAAAAATTAAATCATCCAATACACTCTTATCACATGTAACCTATAATGAGCCAAATTGGAAGGGTTGCCAAAATTAACAATTACGTGAAAAGAATCTCGTATTTTTAAGAAATAAAAGCGTGAAGGACCATTTTAGAGTGGGCTGGCAGAATAACAATTTGATGAGGAAAATAAAATACGTTTCTATTAGTAAAAGTGTTAGTCTATGTTATAGCAACTTTTCTAGTACATAATACATTTCTTTGAGATTAGTATTTGCAAGTTTATATATTCTTTCAGAGTTTAGAAGAGGAGAAGGAGATTTTTGTGTAATCTGTATCATTTCTCTCTCTTGTTCTTCCCCATTTCTCGTTGTAAAGATTTCAATATTATAATTGAATTTTTGGGGCCAATTGTACCCCTTGGCCCCCAGTTTAATTGCTATTTTCTTCTCCTAATTTTTTTGACCGTTACATAACCTATGTTACATAGCAAGTGACTTTAAATTATAGATTTTTGAAAAGAATGACAGATAAGTTGAATATACCTTGTCGTCTGAAAAATGATGATAGTAATTATTAATTATTTATACTTTTTGGTACCATTGGAAAATATGTAATTCATCTCTTTCTAGATAATTAATGAACCAATCATGCGATGACAGGCCAAATACAGGTTGCAAATAATTTGTGGGCGTATCTTTTCAGAAAAAATAACATGAAGAAGTTGGTTGGTGTCCGCCTAAGATGGATCATTTAAGTTGGTATATACTTTATTTCCCCCAATCATATCTGTCCAATTCAAATGGCCATCTTACAGCTAATCAGTTTAAGTGGCCATGTTCAATTTCTCCTAATTTCTCCATCAGAACACTCTGTTTCTATGCCCGCAATTATTTAGCACACGTACTTGTAATTACGAGTTGATTGTTAATTAATTTAAGAGTGAATCCGCGTTATCGAGGTATCCGATTTGACTGGTTAATCTGAGAATATAAATATCTACTTTGTATTGATTTAACTTTATCCATACTATTTAATATGTTTACATTTTTTTTTTTTTTTAAAAAGTTATAAACTTTATTCAATTCACTATATTCGAAGATATAACTTTGCTAGCATATGATGGAATAATCGTCAACCCTTCACACGAAAGAGTGGCGTTCCTCGCTAGCTCATGAGCCACCCTGTTACCTAAGCGATTCAAATAATTAACTTTAGCTACTCTAAATTGGCTTAGAAGAATACAAATATCACTAATAATTGGTCCAACTATTTAATGCGTATTGCTTGCAATGAATCATTTATATTTCAAATTGTTAAAAAGTTACGATCAATCTTAAATAAGGTAAATCGATCGTCAACCAAAATATAAAATTACCACTATTAAATTCTCCTTAATATATGTAAAATAATTTTAAACGACTGATATATGAATGAAAATAACAACTTCTCATTAGTGTTACATTTTGATAAGAATTACGAATCACGTGGCGTATCTATGAGTAAAGTTATAAAATTCACAATCTTTTAAAGAGTTCGTTCTCAACTAAAACAAGAGTTTGAAGAATCCAAGGGTTATGCATGAGAAATTTTATTTCTAAGAAGTATATGGAAAAAAAAAAAATCATCTCTCCATTCAAATAAAATTACTCGTTCCGTCGCTGACTAAATAATGGACCGCCACTAACAAAGTACAAGTGCGATTTAGATTTTTATACGTCACAAGCAAATTCAGAATTGGAGAACTTTTATATATATATTTTTTCAAACAAAAAAGCAAATCAAGTCAATGACTCAAAGTTATATAAGTAGGGAGGCGTAAAGCATCAACAAAGGGTTTACGCGGCTCGGTCTGTCACGGGCGGTTCTCGGCAGTTGGCACAATTTCTAATTTTCTACACAATTAATTAATTAATTAATGGAAAAATTAAACACGACGTTCTCAATATTAGACGAAATCGTGTATCACACGATTTAACACTTTTTATTTTAATTAATTACAAGAAAATGACGTTTTACCCACCACGTATTGGATGGTGACTCTTAAGGCCTAAGCCTAGTCTCTTTCTTTCTTTCTTTTTTTTGTTTTTTCATAGCATTTTTGGAATTTGTTTATGACCAACTCAAAAGTCCAAAAAAGGGGCAATCCTTTTGTGCAAAGGCCACAGCTCATCTCTTGAATGATTCCGAGTTTTCTTGTAGGGGAATTTTTTTTTTTTGCCAATTGAATTATTTGTGATTTTTGTAATTTACAACTTAAATATTTTTTTTAATTGCGCTTACCTATCTCAATTTTTTTACAAAATTATTCGGTGAGACTTAGTTTTAAATTTAGGTGAAATATATATCACCCAAATGTTCCACGTGTCTCATAGGAATTGGGTAAAATGGGGTCCCGTCGATGACTGCACCAGGTGCGCTTTAAACGTAAATCCTTAGCGGTTTAACGTTAAATTTTTTTATTTTTACTGCTTAAATCCGGTCCTTATTTAAAAAAAAAACAAAAAAAAATAATATATATCACTTTTTTCACATTAAACTGATAAGGATTTATCGTTAAAAGTGCACCTGGTGTAGCGCACCATGTGCAACATCGACTCTACCGTAAAATTGGGGTTGTCATTTCTTCATTTTTGAAAAAAAAAAAAAAAAAAAGAAAGAACTTTGTACATAGCTATTTTTCTTTTTATTTCTCCTTTGGGTTTTCTTTTTCTTTTTTCCTATGAAGAACGTAATTTATTTCTAAAAACGATATACTTCTTTTTCAAGATTACAAAATCATAAATAGTAAGAATTCCAATATAAATATTTCCTTTTCTTACACTTGCCTTTTCTTTTAGTATTCCCCCTAAAGACACTAGTGGTCTTGTAGTATAAGCAAAGACACAAAGGTCGTGAGTTGGAACAAAATCTCCCACAAATAAATCGAGACCGATTAATGGAGTTGAATTAAAATTTTAAGACTGGTTCAACAAAATAAGCCACTAAAAAGAATTAAAAATATAAATATATATATATATATATATACACTTTTGTTTTATTTCGTAAAATTATACTACAAAGTAAAATTGAAAGTTTAGAATTTGTAAAGTGGCGGATAAAACTTATTATATATGGACTCATTTTGCAATTATTCATTAAGCCGTAGAGCCAGTCAACATCACACGTTAAAGGCATCATGGATTAACCGTGTTTGAGTGAGTTAGATCTTCTAGATAATATGACGCTCCAAAAGCACTATTAAACTCCAAATTTATTTTTTCATTTAGGAAATTAATTATAATTTAGGAGCGCCAATATTTGTTCCCTTTAGAAATAATTTTAAATTTATCGTGTCAGTCTAATTTTAGAAAAAAACCATTTAACCCTTTTAACATTAACTAATTTGGAAAGTAATCGTATGTTATACAAAGGCCTATAGTTTCAAATTAATGATTAGTGATTTGATTCTTCAAATTAAAATTACTAAAGAACAAACCAAAAATAAATAATTATTCAAATACTAATAATTACTAAAGACCTATAGGCTCGAGTTTAAATATTTTTAATTATTTTATTAAATTGGAGGTGCAGGCATGAGTTCGAAAATTAATATATTATTTATATTTATATAAAAATAAAAATAAATATTAAAATATTAAGAGTTTGCGAACCTACAAACAAGAATTATTTGATTTGAATTCGACTTTAAACTTATACAGACTCAATTCGAATTTGGTTCAACTTGAATTATTTAAATTTGAGTTCAAATTTTTATTGAGTCGGCTCGTCAAACTCGAACAGGATCGATTCGTTTGCACCATAGTAAGAACCTTCTCCTAATTCACAGCACATGCATATCTGTACATGTTTTTGTGTCAAAATCCTTTTCAAGGAATCTAATCATCTTAAATAATCCACTAATCTCTCTCTCTCTCTCTCTCTCACTTTATATATATCATCTTTCTAGTGTCCCTTTGTCCACCTCCAAAAGTTGCAAAACCCAAATTCTCACCACCTCTCTTCATCCCACACATAGAAGTTAGAACCCTCTCTCTCTCTCTCTCTCTCTCTCGACACAAAACAATGGCTTCACCGTCAGGGCTTAAGGTTTTTCTTCTCCTAGCGCTGTTTGCCACCTCATGCATAGCGCAAGCTCCGTCCGGCGCACCGACGGTCTCTCCGGCTGCCACTCCGACTCCAGTACCGGTGGCGCCGCCAACCCACACCCCATCTCCGTCGCCAGCTCCATCCTCCCATGCTCCAACCCCAGGCCCAGTCGCAGCCCCCACACCATCACCCACCGCCGGAGAGCCAACCGCGGCCCCCGCACCCGGCGCTACTACACCAACCGCAAACTCCCCCGCCGCCCCCACACCGGGCCCCACCGCTGATCAGACACCTGCCGACGGTTCCAACGACGGTTTCGTGAGCAGGGCGGCGATCGGCGGCACCGCTTTGACGGCAGCACTTGTGGCGGTGGCTTTGATCTAGGTTCGCCACGTGGAGGCTTGATCTGTACTTTTGTTATGGACGGATGAGATTGTTTATTTTGTCTTTTTCTTGGGGCTTTAATAGTTTTTCATTTTAGTTCATTTCTTTTTGCTTTTTGGTATATTTGTTGGCGTTTGTTCATTTTATTTTATTTTATTTCCCTTTTTCTTTTGTATCTATTTTCTATGTAGTGGATCATTTGTTTTATTATTAATATTTATATTATTATTTGTTGGGACATGACTCGTGGGCTTGAGTGGAAGACATCTTGGGAGACACATGTATATGGAATCAATCAATAAGATTTAGCTCTTAATTCTTTTATGTATGATGTGTATGCTTTTTTGGGTAAGCCACTATATATGACATGTAATGTTGACCAAAGTGTGTATGTGAAGTAAATTTTGTAATACATGTTGATCCACACTAAATGCCGAGTGCCGGTAGCGCTGTCAATGGATTTGATTTGGAGCGCTGTCAATGGATTTGATTTGGACCGCAATTGGAAAATTTGAATTGGATAAGTTTTCTCAATATTTGAATTTGATTCAAATTTTATAGGATTTAAATTCAATATCACTAATCAGTTCGAGTCTGATAAAATGTCCGAAATTCGATAAAAAAAAATTCAATTACATCAACAGTTAAAATTTTGAAATTTTAACAAATGAAAAAAAGTTCTTATGTAAAAGCTAAAATTTTAATTGCTTAAAAAATTATTGTAGAACATGCATAAAAATTATAGATTATTTAGTTAAAAACAATTATTTCGAAAAATTAAAAATAATATATTTTTAATTATTATGATTTTTGCATCTGATTCTATTTAAATTTTTTTTAGGACGAATTACATCTACTTTCCCTGAGATTTGGCGAAATTATAATTCAACCCATGTTTTTTTGTAAATTACAATAAACCTCCTGAGGTATATATTCCGTCTAACAATTTACCCCAGCCGTTTAGGACCGTTAGGGTTCCGTTGGTTTTTGTATGTAAAGTTCCGATAGTACCCTTGAGGGATTTTTTTTGTAATATATATAAAATATTTGGGGTTGTATGTTATATAGTACATCTTTGTGGGGCTAAGAGTAATATTATTAAAAAAAAATCTGCCTTTTTAAGAGTTGAAAATAACGGATAGGTGGGAGAAGAGAGAGATCTAGATACATACATATACAATGTATATACACATGAAAATTGAGAAATCCTACACTTTTAATTCATCATAACTCACTCATTTCTTCTCAAAATTGCCCAAGTTTATCAAAATCGATCACCGCGACGAGAGGAACATGTTGGCGGTGGTAGTTTGGGGTTTCGTCGGACAGTGGAGGAACAGTGATGGCGGCAGCTGCAGCAGCAATAAGGTGGTGGCGGGTTTCCATTTTGCTACAAGTTTTTCGATGAATTTGAAGCGGGTCTTAAACTTTTCGATATGGAAGACACATTGGTGAGGTCAATTTTGGCCTAGAGGTGGATGAATTGAGGCGAAGAGTGGATTTATACATTTTTCATCCATCACTTGTAATTATTACATACCGCAGGGGTTTATTGCAATATACACAAAAATGTGGGTTAAATTGTAATTTTTTCAAATTTCTGGGGAGGTAGATGTAATGCACCCTATGTAATATTAGCAAAAAATAAAGGGCAAAATAGACTTTATACATTTTCCATCCATTACTTGTAATTATTACATACCTAAGGGGGTTTATTGTAATTTACAAAAAAATATGGGTTGAATTGTAATTTCGCCAAACCTCAGGGGAGGTAAATGTAATTCACCCTTTTTTTTATTAACATTATATTCATAAAGTATTAATTTAATAAAAAGTATAATTAAAGTTCAGGTTCGGATCTTTAATAGATGAGATTGCTTGATTTCATGTCCGATCTATTTATTTTGTATTACAAATATTTATAATCGAATCTAATTCATCAGTTATTTTAATCCGTCGAATATATTGAAATTCAAACTAAACTCGAATCAGATTTAGATTAAAATTCACTCCATTGACGGCCCTAAGTCCCGGCAATATTTCAAATAATTATTATAATTTACTAAGTGTTTGTATTCATCAAATATCTTTTCGTTAATTACTACTTTGTTGTGGACAAAAACGTTCATTCAGAAATTAGATATATTTTGACACAAAATATAAGCGAAAAGACAAAGATGCATTTTCAATGACTCGATTTGACATAGAATAACACAAAACGTTTAGGAATTGTTGGTTTTTGAATGTTCTCATCAAAGATTGGTTTAAATTCCTATCGTCTTTTGTGCGGTTTTGTTTTCTGGTTTGGGAATACATGTCTTTTGTGGTTCTTCTTCTACCAAATAAATCTAACATTTCTTTTTGTCTTACTATTTTTTTTTATCTCAATTGTTCACTCATATGTGTAGCGTGTATTGATAAATATAATAAAAAATATTGTACAATTATACAATAGAAGGTTCAATACGATGAATGAAAGTAAGCATCCTGAAAAAATTATCAAAAAAACAAAGAAAAAAAGTAAACACCCTTAATAGGCCTTGGATTCTTCTGACAAAATCTCCTCGGGTACCTGTCACTATTAACAGTATTTTGGTCAAACTAATAACCTATTAACCCCATTCAATTCTCGGAATAAATGAGCTTTGTGCAACTTTCTCCAGATGATTGCTCATAAATTTATTCTATGTTTTTAGATTTCATCATTTAGCATTTTTATTTGTATTTTTTTATCATATCAATCATTATCAATTATCAAATATAAGAAAGTTACTGTATATTAGACATAAATTACTATTTATCATACTAATACCCATATGTGTGGGACTCAAAGAATATAAATATTTACCTCTTGATCGAAAATCAAGTAATATTTATAATTCTAGTTTTCGCTCAAAATCAAGTAAAAGACGGCATAATATTTTTTTTCATTATTGTTAATGAGGAGAAAATAGTAAATAATAAATACTATTATTGCAAATAATGTCTACCGCACTGTAAAAAACTATAGGAAATGGATCCAAATGAAAACGACAACGGAGAACATAGTTTCTAGATAGTTATATAATCTTTGAAATCTGTCGCCTCAAACTAGCACGATGACAAGTAGATAGAGATGCGATGACAGATAAAGTCTCTCTGTTTCTCTCTCCTCTTTTTGATGATTTAGCATTTTAGCTTGAATATATTTCCCATCACACAAGGCCTGCCTAAATTGAACTTCAAAGTTGGCCCATTGTTAAGAGGGCCTATAACTAGATTATTTTGTACCTTACTTGGCCAAAGTAGCCACTTTTTATTCAGTCATTTTCATCTCCCTAATATTTACCATCTGTTTGGTTCTTGAATTTTAATAAAAAAAATAGAATAATTTTTTTTTTATTATTTCAAATGATAGTACTATATACTTTTATTTTTTATCTTTTCTATTTTTTTTCATTTTTTTTCACCAAAATTCTTAATCCAAACATAGCATTAATATTTGGTTCCTATGGATGTCATTAAATCAATATAGTTCAATCAATTGAATATGTGCTCAACAATTTTGCGCAGTCAGTGGCTATAATCTCCCTGACACATTAAGTGGGTGTTTGGCTAAGCTTATAAGTTTCTCAAAATATCTTATAAGATGTTTTATAACTTATAAGATATGGTAGAGTGTTTCGTTAAACTTGAAGGGAATGAGTTTGTAGCTTTAAAAATAAGATGTTTAGGAGTTTATATGTTCTTTTTAAAAAAGTAATGAGGTGTTTTTACTTATTTTTTAAAATTTACCAGCATCTTCTATTTTTAATTAAACTAATTACAATATTACCATTATTAATATCTTATAAGCTAACATCCAACTTATTTATTCTAATACTTTAATAAGTTATTTTTAAAATAAGATCCAATATCTTATAAAATGTAAGAGCTTATAAGATATTGCAAATAAACTTAGCCAAACACGCAAAACCTAGCTCGAAAGTTTCTGCTGATGATATCTAATGAGGCAATGAAATGAAGCCGAATGTTTAGTCGTTAGCTATATTCAGCTCATTAAATAAAGTACACATATTTTTATTATTTGTAAAAAATATGTACGTATGAGTACCTAAAAAATATCCATTTATGAGCTATATTCCTTATATTTGTAAGTATCAAGTATGCTTGAACATCTTAATATTTAAAATAACGGATATAAAATTTGCAAATAATTATTTGACGGACCCAATATTGAATAGCTGTAATCGAACATTTATGTTACGATATTAGAGCTATCCTATTAGGTGAGCATGTATCTTATATGCCACTCTAAGGGAAAAATTTTGTTCGAATTCGATTTGGCTGCACAATACTTGTTATGTGATTGATAATTCTTTTATAAATATACATCAATTATATGATCAATATAATACACTCTCCATATAATTAATTTCAATGTGATTAAACCCAATGCGGGCTAGAATTTTCCCAGGGGCTAGGTGAGGAGGTCACTATGAGCATTTAACAAAAATATGAGGATCCACTACAAGAAAAACTAGTTTTAGCAACTAAATTCTCAGCGGCAATAATAAAATAGTTGCCAAACATACAAATTCAGCAATCAAAAGTTATTTTGTTGTTAAAATTATATTATGTAAATTTTTTTGTGGTCAATTCATATTTGGTAATTATAGATGGTTGCTATTATCTAGCAAGTCATGACCAGTAATATAATGACCAACATTTGAGTTTTTACGGAAACTTCCATGGTCATTATAAATAACTATCGTTTGTAATCAAATTAAAAATCAAATATTGAGCCATCACTAAAAGTATTACAAATTAATCATTAACAACTAATTAATTTGGTGTGTGTGTGTGTGTGCACGCGCATATATATATATATATATATATATATATATATTGCTAAAAGAAATACTTATAAGAAAAAAAAATCTTTTTTTTTTCAAAAATTAAATAATAATCCTTTAAATACACTTGTAGTGCTTTACTTAATCTAAAAACTTTAAAATTTTTGCCTCAATATAAAAAAGGTTGAAAAAAAATCCGGCAGAATTAAGTTTGTCTGAATTTTGAAAAAAATAAATTAAAAAATTAGACGAAAGTTCTGCTAGAAAATAAAATATAAAGTAACTCAAAAAAATCTGATGGAATATATCCGTCGGACTTATAGAAAAAATAAAAAATTTATAAATTTTGTAATTACAAAAATTTTTAAATTACATAATTACAAAAATTGATAAATTATAAAAATGAATAAATTACATAATTAAAAATTATAATAAAAATAAATTAATAAATTAAAATATGTTAACAAAATAAGGATAATTTTATAATGATATAAGAAGTTGTATATATATATATATCAACAACATTTATTATAACCTAATGGTAGGATTCTATTTTTTTTTTCTTTAGTTGGAGACCTTAAGATTTGAAACCCATTAAATGAAAACTATGCTTCCTTTTTGGGTGCGGTCAGGGATTAGCAACAAGTAACGGATTTCTGGTCCCAGTCGCGTGCAGTTGCGCCACATGAGGGCATGTTTAGGGATTGGCGACCGGTAGCAAAATCCGGGCAGACCTTGGCGGAGGCGAAAAACCAACAAGTGTTTTTCCAGCATAGTGCATTCCTCTAGAAAATGGCTGTTTTTTTTTTTTTTTTTTTTTTGTAGTGAACATGGTCGACTATAATAACTAGCAGGAGTGGCTTACTCTGTGCACAAAATTAAAAAAAAAATAATTTGATCGCATGTTTAATAAATTTATAATTTTGTACATTATAAAAAAATGATTGAAAAGTAAACCTATACACTAGAAATTTTTTTAAAAAAATGACTGAAAATTAAATTGAATTTTATTACTAAAAAATAAATAAAAAGATAAAGTAAACTAAATATTGAAAATAAGGGATGAGAGAAGAAAATAAAGAGAATTAATATATCACGTTAAAAAGAAGATATAAAAAAAAAAAAAAAATCAGACCAAAGATACCATGAAATTATTAGTTGGGGATGTCTAAAGTTAGGTAGCCTCGTAAGTGTTTAATATTAGGTATCCTCTCTTTAAATGCCACATGTTATGTATATAATTTTAAACAAATTTGTAAATATAATTTTTACTGGCAACTTATTAAGTAATTTGAGATTCTCTCACTCTCACCCTAGACACCAAATTTCTTAAAACCAGTTAATGGGCCAATTGCTTATATCATAGCACTTTCACTTTTGTTGGACACCACGTTGCCCAAAATTGTGATTTTATTTTCATCCAATTATGATATTTGCTTTATCAAATTGTGTATTTCACACTCTAGTTAAACTAAAAACTATTTTCTACTTTTTGATTTTATTGTTTTCTGAACTCTTATTCATAAGTAAATTGCGTACATTAATTCTAAAAAAACATAAATTGCATACAAATAATTAATGTAATTTATAAAACAATAATTAAGAAGTTAAATTAAGAATATAATATTGTCAATATATTCGTGATACTAAACATAAATATAAAATATTTCATAGTGAAGAGAAAAAACAAAAGAGTTATCATCCTTATGGATGGTTGTTAGTGTTGAGAAATCAGAAATTAATCTTGATTTTTGAGAAGTCAAAGAGCCATTGAAGATAGTAGTAATGGTCAGGAGTTACAAAAATTATTTCATATAATTAAATTTGTAACCTATGAAATTAGTATTTCAAGAGTCATATATGTCACTTATTAGGAGACAAGTATAAATAGAGGTCATGTATTAGGCATTTGGTGTGGAGTGTGTGTGGTGAAGTGAATGTGAGTGAGTGAAAGAATTAAAAGAGTAAAGAAGTTGTAAAAGTTTTTTTTAAATAAAGTTTGAGTGAAATAGAAGTGTTGATTGAGTAGAGTAAATTGTGTGTTCTCCTCTCCACTTCCGCCTCTCCTAAATTTAAATATTCTTTTACACCACCCCACTACGTTTCCGCAACAAAGTGCTATCAGAGCCACGTTGAGAGCCCTGGTTGATATGGCAACCACAGGAGTTTTTCCATTTCCAAAGCTCACAAAAGAAAATTATGAAAGATGGAGTATCCAAATGAAGGCATTCCTTAGAGGCCAATGTGTTTGGAATGCCGTCAAAGAGAAATACGAAGAGCCTGCAAATTTAGCAACTGCAAGTAGAGAAGAAAAGAAAAATGCGAAGGAGGCCAAGGTAAAAGATCAAAAAGGTCTCTCGTTCATCCAACTTGCGATGGATGGCAATATTTTTGAGAAAATTGCACAAGCTAATACTGCAAAGAAAGCTTGGGACACTCTAGCCAATACTTTCAAAGGTATTGACAAAGTGAAGAAAGTAAGTTTACAAGCCTTATGAGGTGAATTTGAGTCATTGCAAATGAAGGAAAATGATGCAATTTTTGACTATATCTCAAGAGTACTTTCGGTTGTAAATCAACTTGAAAGCAATGGTGAAAAGAAAGAAGATGCCCGAATTGTTGAGAAGATACTTCGGTCTCTCAATTTGAAGTTTGATCATATCATTATTGCCATAGAGGAGTCCAACAATGTGGACGAAATGAAAGTAAAGTTTGAGTGAAATAGAAGTGTTGATTGAGTAGAGTAAATTGTGGGTTCTTCTCTGCACTTCCTCCTCTCCTAAATTTAAGTATTCTTCTACACCACCCCCACCACGTTTCCGCAACAGTTAGGAGTAAAATATTACACAAATATCGATTATGAAAAAAATTAATGAGAGATTGCAAATGTATAATAATAAGATGGTTATGGGGTATATATATATATATATATATATATATTTATATTTGACAGGAATATAAATCAAGTGTTGATGAGACACAACATGCGTATAGTGATTAATCTAACTTAAATATAAAATAATTTATTTTAAATCAAAAGTAATTTAATTTGTATATCAAATATTATAATTTATATGATATGTTACTATAGTGATTCTATTGAATGTTACTTCATTATAAACCTATAATTAATTATTTTATTTTTCTACACTTGCATACATAAGTTTTCAAGTTTTTTTTTATAAATACTATAAATTCTTTGTATTATTTTGTAATAAAGAATACGTGGAAATTGAAGTAAATTAATATTTGGCACTAAGTTTTTAATTAAGAGGCAATCATATATTAATTTTTTGATAAATAATGATCAAAATATAATTAATAGAAATCGATTACAAAGCTAAGAATAAATGATTAGGATATATTTGGTTCAATATGCCCCACTCACATAGTTAAACTTTAAAATTTTAGGTTAAAAACAAGTAATAGATAACTACAACTTGCACAATAGGTAACATGTAATTGCAACTTTTATAATAGATACCACGTACTCTTACACACTAGCCTACCTAATATAATGTTAAACTACTACCAAGCCTATCTTATTTTAGACAAGCCCTTATTAGAGGGTAACTGATACTTTGTGAAAAGGGATAGATTATGTAAATGTTACAATGACCATGAACTTTTACATTAGCGAGTAAAAATTTGACCATTTATAATAACACCTCTACGACCATTATTGGTTGGACGCTAAATGTTTATTTGCAGCGACCAAGTTCAAAACTCGTCACCGAGAATTTTTAGTAACTACTCTACTTTGATCACTAATGACCAATTCAATTTTGGTTACTATAAACGTTAGTGATCATTTTTGCACTTTTAATAACCATTCATGATAATCGCTAAAGCTTAATTTTCTTGCAATGAAAATCTGGCTTATTTCGCGTAGGTTGTGGCATGTTGGCCCACTCTAGAGTTATGTTTAAATGTTTAAGGTACCTCTTATGGACATAAATTTAAAGCGAACATGTAATGTTTTCTCAACTTGTAAATTTAAGCATTTTAATCAAAAAGAATTTATAATTTATAAATTACTTTAATATATATGTGTGTATATATATATTTATAAGTTTATAACAAGAATTATATTTATAAATTCTGTGTATAAGTATAAATTTTTTATAAAGTCACTATTAGAAAAAAAGGTCTATCAAGATACAGAAAAGGTGTCCCAACAAGTTCTATATAAAGACACTTTTATGTTTGAGAAGCTTTATAACATCTCATAGGAAGTGGTCCCAATATATAGAAGAGTTTTCAAAATACTACTTTTAAGGCATTTTAAAGAGTCTAAATCATGGAATAGTGGCAGTGTGGCACTATAAAGGGTCTCATAATTAGTTATATAAAATTAAAAGTGTAAGTATATGGACATATGATGACACCTTTTAAGTAGTGGTGATCGTTCGGTTTTAACCGAACTGAACCAAACCGAATTTTTGGTTAATCAAAAATTTTGGTTTTCAAAAATTGGAACCAAAAATCGAACCGAATAGGGTTCAGTTCAATTTAGTTTTAACCGAAGCAGTTCAGTTCGGTTTCGGTTAAAACCGAAAAACCGAACCTATTTCAAAAAAAAACTGAAATTTGCCCAACAATAATTTACCAGAAAGTCGGAAATTTTTGATCCAACTAAATTTCCCAATAAATCACAATATATAGCATGACGATGCTTAAGACATTAAGGAATTTAAGGTCCCATTCACTTTTTCACTTCAAATGCCAAGTATTAACAAGAAATAATACTAGTTAGAATAGCAGCAGTTCGTGGGAATAGCAACAGGCCAGCATCGATTTTTTCTTTTCTTCGTTTCTCATGAGAATTGATAAATTTAGGCTATAAAGAGGGAATAAGGCAGAACATAAGCTTTTTCCTCTGTACTCTTACTTCTGTTGAGACTTGAGCAAAGGAAGGAAAAAAAAAAAGAAAAGAAAAAAAGAAAGAGAGAAACGCGTGTAATGTGTTGGATAGGAAATAAGGAATGTCACTTTAGAAGGGGCAAAAAAAATCCCCTTAATTTCGGTTTTAACCGAACTGAATCGAACCGAACCGAAAATAGGTTTTTTTAGATGGCTAAAATCGAAATCCGAACCGAACCATATTTAACAATTTTGAAATAACCTCTCAAAATGGTAACCATCAACCTTGGAAGAGCTACGCACCCACTTGAGCCTAGACCGCACTTGGTGGTGTGATTGCATATGCCTAGAAGGAATGCATATTTTGCACTTGAAAAGTTTTGAACTCAAGTCTCCAACTAAAGAAGAAGAAGAAGAAGGTCCTATACAAGGCCATTTTGATAAGTTATTGAAATATATATTTTTTCAAACATATCATATGTTTTTAAAATTATCAATTATTTAATTTTAATTTTTGTAACTTTATTAAATTTAAACCAACAAAATTTAACCACATAGAAATGCCCATAAGAATAAAAAAAAATTGTAATTATACATTTTTTAAATGACATTCAAATATATCCAACAAACTAGTTGATACAAAGGTTGTTGGGACATTTTTTTTGGAAACATCTCAAAAAGTGAGTCCTTGTAGGCCTTTAAGAGACACATCAATATATAAATGCCACAAAATAATTTTATTAAAAACTCTTTAGGAAATGTGTCATAATATGTATATTAAAAGTTAAAGTAAATAAAGACTTTTAAAAAGAAAGATCTCAATATATGGCCATATTAAAATACTTTTAATTAGGTGTAACAATAAAAATAAAAATTGTGACACTTTTATTGTAAGTGTCTCGATATCATGGTTGTTGAGACATTTTTCTATAAGCATTCCCAAAAATGTGTCCCAATAAAGCTTTTTGGGAAATTCTATCATCAGTCATGGTTCGTAGGTGACTAACATTAGTCATCTCTAATCTTAACCATTAGATATGGTAAATAAAATCTAAGTCGTCCATATATATGTGACCTGTTACCTGTTGTGCAGGTAAAGTGGAAGGGTTACCTGCTACACAGGTTATCCTATGGTTTTAATTTATTACAATTATTTTATTACACTATATATGGTCCCACTAAATACAAACCAATAAAATTGTTTTTATAACATATATGTAATTTATAAATTCAAACAATATATTAATAGTTGATAAAAACTTATGCTTAATTTAACTTTTCAACACATTTTAAAAAATATATAACACTGATGACAAATTATTTTAAAAATATATCTAGAATATCAGTATTTGTATTTTAAATAAAAAATTAAAATTTTAAAATTTAAATATTATTATTAAGTAAATTATTCATACTATCTATAAATTTATTATATAATGATTGATCTGTATTGAGATTGAGTAATATATTTTTAAAAGTGCTGCAAATCTATAAAATATATCCAGAAGAGCGCAATAAGTAGTAGTTGTTAAAAAAATATGTTTTGATTATTAGTGGAGGGTATACAAATATCAAACACCAATAATAATAATAATAATAATAATAATAATAATAATAATAATAATAATAATAAGAATAATAATAATATTGTTTAACCAAATATATGTCAATGTGGTGTGATATATTCAAATATATTATGCATAGCTAGTGTAACCAAATATATAATTCAATTATTGGTCTTACTAATTATGATTATAATAATATATAATGAATAATAATAGTAGTGATAATAACTATATATTAGCAATATATAGTTTAATGTGAGAAAACTGTAAAAATAATAACAATTATAATATTAATAATCATATGTGAATAAATAATTATAATTTACAAGTATTTATGTATGGGTCTAATTAATATAGATCTAAATGACGTAACACAATAATTATATATTGAAAAGTATGTACTCCTTAGAGAAGGTAAACAATTATAACACCCATTTATTCATTTGAATAATTATGACTATAACTATGTGTGTGATCAAATGTAAAGTGAATTCTAATAAATAATATGGTGATAATAGTATTAACGATTAGATGTCACACATTCTTAATTTGATGAACAATACTCACATTCTTGATATAAAATATTTAGTAATTGTATTATACGTTCTTTGTATAATAATTGACGATGAAATATACAATATTTTAACAAAATAATTATATTGACTTATTTGAAAATAAACAAAATAAATGTAAAAATAAGTCAATGTTACTAGTTTGTTTGCTTTTAATTTTTGTCCTAGAATTTCTATTTTGTTCGTACATCTATGAATTCAAATAAAATTTTTTTTTATACTAGTGTGTCGATGTTTGTAATCATATCTTGGAGAAGATATATGTACTCTAATTGAACGTCGAAATAATAATAATAATAATAATAATAATAATAATAATAATAATAATAATAATAATAATAATAATAATAATAGAATGATTAGCTAAATTAATTCACGAGAATAATTAAAAGAAATAATAATAATAATATTTGTTGTTATTAAAATAAAATATCATGTGATTTCTTTTAATTAAAGTATAACATTTAAATAGCAATAGAAACTATTTACCTTAAGAACTCTTAATAATTAAGGGAGATTTTTTATATTTGGTAAGGTTAAGAATTAAAGGATCCTCCAATCTCTTTAGAATCCAACAATAACCATTCTTTTCAAGATTAAATGAGAATTAGAGATGGAAATCTGATTAGAATTGATTTTGTAGAGAGAGAAAAATAGTTTGTTTACCTGCAGAAGCTGGTAAGTGTGAGATTTAGTTAATTGATAACTTATTTAAAAAATTAAAATTAGTACACGTGGCATTATTTGAAGGCATGACTAACTTTAGTCACCTACGAAGCCGACTGATGATAGAATTGCCCAAGCTTTTTTCTAGTAGTAATTCTTTTATATATATATATATATATATATGCCATGTATGTTTGTGTGCGCACACGTAGAATTGAAAGAATTCATGTTTATAAATTCCTTTGATACATATATATGTGTGTGTGTGTGTAAAATTCTTTTTATAAATTCTTTTTGGAAAAGACAATTGAAGGTAAAATATTAAAATTAAACTAATAAATTTTAAAAATTGAATTTAGAGATTTTAAACCGCTAAAACTAAATGTATCGCACAATTTACAATAATAGTTAAGTGTGTCCAAATGGTTTAGGAGGGAGATGAAGTTTGTGCCATTAACAACTTGGGTTTAGATCCAAGTCGAAGCATTTTTTTTTTTGTGGGTAGGATTTAGCTATTTGAAATAGTGCTTTTGCCCTCCAATCTAATTCACATATACCCCAAGATGTTTAATTGATCCATCTCACTAACCTACTCATCTTCCCCGTAAACAAAATAGGATTTTCTCGATGACGATATGACAATTTTAAGCTGGGTTCCAGCTATTGATGTAATGCTGCAAAATAATTGAAATAATGTGTATTATACTTATCAGTATGTATAAAAAGTATCATCAATATAAAATGAGGCTAATATAATAAATCAAAAATGCGATTGTGACTTAAAATCATTTCTAATCAAATTTTCGGCCCATATTAAAGGTGTGATTATGAATTAATTGAGTCGCTATGGCATGAGTATGTGAAAAGCACACCTTTTGGTGTGTGTGAATGTGATTGAAGAAAAAAAATGATTAATCGCCTTTTACTCATGGTTGACATTTGGACGGTGAGTGGAAAAGAGAATCCTTGAATTTAATATTTGAATGGCTGTGGATAAATCACGACAACAAGGTCGCGGGTTCGAGCCCCGCCGGGACCAAGTAAACAACGGGAGATGATCCGTGCAAGAAAAAAGGGCCCATTACTTGTCAAACATATTATCTGTGATCCGTGCATCATAAATATCGTAGAACTTCACTTGAGAGATGACATGTAAAACCAACATGTTTTTAGGGCCAAACACCTTAAATAAATCCTTTTTATTTTTATTTTATTTTATGTATGAGATTATTTTAATCCCTCATCTAATTATAATGTTATAGTTTCCTTGGTTAAAATTTCATTTTGTGTTGTTACTTCAATTTTTTTGTAAAGTTTTGACAAAAATAGATATGTGAGAGATGGACAAGTGTAATATTGATGAATATAATCCTTAATGTACAATTTTTTTTGAATCCTTTTCCCCCATTACCAAGTAAACAACGGGAGAAATAGTGAAAAATTCTCCCCATTACCAAGTAAACAACGGGAGAAATAGTGAAAAATTCTCCCCATTACCAAGTAAACAACGGGAAAAATGAAGCAAGAACTGGTGTGAAGAAGAAATAATTTTTTTTCGAATCAAATGCAAGGGATCAATTATAACATTTACTTCGCCATCTCTTAAATAACGAATAATTGACATCCATTTTCCCTCACTTTTGATATATAAATATGTGTGTGTGTGTATTAACATAAACTTATGTTACATCAAATTTTTAGGTCCTTTATTGAAAGGCTAAAGTGGCCTATGCTTCTAAACCTGAAAATTGAATTTCCAATATTTGTTGGATGAGAAGTACAATCAATGTTTTAAAAATCGGAAGGAATCGGTCGATCTGACTGATTTAATCGATGACTAATCCAGTCTAGCACACCCTCTAAAATTGTTTGTCAAGCCAGTAGGTTAAAACCTGTGAAAATCAGTCAAGAACCGATTAAATTGGTGGCGGTTCGTGAACTGATTTGGGGTTCCATCATCGTCAAAAAATTAATTTTTTTCTCTTATTAATTTTTTTTTTACTTTTTTCTAAAAGAAGTGCATCGCGTGAAAGATTCATCAAATCTATCCTAGAAAGGAATCCCAAATCACAAAATAATAATAATAAATAAATAAAATAAAAAATTTAAACCAAGAGAACATAAAATTGAGGAAAATACCCACATTAAAATAACATGAAATTAGGATTCAGAGGCATCTGAAGAAGACAAAGAAAATTAGAAGAGCAGAGATTAAATTTGAGAAAGAAAATTGAAGAGATGAGATTAAAATTTTGCTGACGGGCGGCAGAGGCAAGGAGCTTGCCCTATCTCTGTTCATTGATTTACGTTTTTCAGATTTGGATAATTTAGCTTTGCGTCAATGGTGGCCGGTGGGCTAATAGTCATGAACCCAAATTTTGATATATATATATATATATATATATATATATTAATTTCAAGTTAAATATCTCTGTAATATGACGCATATGTGTTTGTGTGTATATCATTTTTCAAGTTAAATACCTCTATAATATTTTTTTGATACAATCAACTCGAGACACCTTATAAATGTCAATCGGAATGCCACATACACACACACTCACTCACTCAAAGGGAAAGGGAGGGGGGGACAAGAGAGTTCGAATTCAAGACTTTAGTGGTATAAGTTCAAACCCACACTACTGGGCTATAGTCCCAGTGGCAAATATCTATGTAATATGACGCATATGTGTTTGTGTGTATATCATTTATGTATGTGTACATATATATATATATATATATATATATGTATATTGCTCATTTGCTTGTGCCGGCAATAATAAGTGTATATTTATTATATATATATATATGTATATTAATATGTGTAATATTGTTGTGCATATATATATGTGTGTGTGTGGTAGTTGTTTACTTATATTAATTAATTTTTTGCTTATATTAATTATATTTTTTAATATTAATAATATTATATTTATTACATATTATGACGTCATACCAATCGAATCGGTGGCCCAATTGGTAGAACCAATCAAACCAATAACCAGTAAGATCACTAATTTGTTGTCGGATCCGATTTTCAGAAACATTGGTAACAATAATAATATTCATCGTGTCTGGAGGAAGTGACTTTCAATCACTCATACTTTGGGGGATGTAGATGTAATTTTTTTCTTTATCTTTATCAAAATAAAGTTTAAAATTAGATTTTTTTTTTTATATAATTAAACAATATGTGCAATAAATCCCTTTCAACCAACACATTCAAGTCATATCCCTCGTGAGATGCATGCAAAAATTGGAAATAGAATGTAATTTGATGTTGCAGCTTCCATACATGGTCTTCTAGACATCATCATAAAGAGGAAAATACTATGAAAGTGATGAATTAATTGCATTTTTACTTTGGCACAAACTCTTAATTACCACATTACTCAAAGGGCTCAGCCCTTTGAGGAGTCGCATTTACGGGGCGTACTGTAGATACAAATGGTTGAGTGGCATGCACTTTGTTTCCCATTTTGCGCTTTCGGCCCAGTCAATATAACTTGTAATCCATTTAGGACAACAATTTAGAAATGACAATGAATTCGAATACTATTTAAATTCGTTCTAAATCTGTCCCATTTGAGTTTAACGTTTACACTTTTAAATGGGTATGGGGTCATTATGGAATTTTGAATTTAGGATAATTAATCTCCCCATTTATACATAAACACACACACACACACACACATATATATATATGCATATATATATATATATGTTTGTGATGTATGTTACGTTTCTTTTTTTTTTTTTTTCGTTTTTGAATGTAAATTTCCACATCACTTTATTCAGAATAATCAAGAACTATAGCATCCTTATTTACAAATGAAACAGCAAAATCTGGAATGTTCACAATACCCTCCGTAGAGCTTATTGCATTTTTAGCAAGAGACAGTGGGCAACTCTATTGCCTTGTCAGCCATCATGGTGCAATTCGATTCGCCCACAGAGGCTAATTAAACTTCTACCATCAGAAACTACGTTTCCAATATGTGAATAATCTTCATTCGATGAAGTTAGTTTGGTAACCACGCATAGGCAATCCCCTTCAACAACAAAGTCCGGCTAGCCTCTTGTTATTGCTAGTTGAACTGCGGCAGCAGTAGCGAGGAGTTCAGCCACTACCGGATCCTTACTTCAATTCCCCTCCTTCGCTCCATCAACCGGCCAGCACATTTCCCATCATTATCCGTTGCCACTGCACCTACTCCAACCTCACGGCTATCTATAAACAAAGAGCCATCAACGTTCAATTTAAGCTTACTCGGTGGAGGACGACTCCATGAGCCTGGGCGTTGTTGTTGAATCTGTTGCACTTTAACACCAAAGCTCCTCTTATAGCACCAATAATACTGATTTGCACGCTGGATTATATCCGAAGGGTCACCGTGCTCCTCTTCTCACCAAGCTCTATTGCGTTTCCACCATATCATCCATGCAAGAATAGTGAATAGCCCCATCTCCTCTCCATCTAAGTTATCCCGAGCATTACGTAACCATTCTCCTGTATTAGATTCCCAATCTGATACCGCTCGCCACGCAAGGCCCAACAAGAGCCAAACTTGTCTCACAAAAGAACATGAAAGCGATGCATCCTCCACGCCCTCCTCTTCAGTAGCGCAAAATGGGAAGTGCACGTCGACTTGGATGTGTCAGCGTCAAAAGTTAAGGGACGTCGGTAAGGCCTCTTTCCACACCCTTCACGCAAACACCCAAATCTTTGGAGGAACACTAATCTTCCATATAAAGTTCCATTTGCTCGCCGTCTCCTCCGAATCCTTTCATGGTCCTGCCTCACATAAGATAATTCAAGCCAGGTGATAGGCTGAATGTACCTAAAATTTGCTATTTTATTGAATGGTGCCACATTCATTAGACGACCCTCATGGTTACCAAATCCCAAGGGTATCAATAGCATCTCGTTAGCATCTTCCGGCTAAAGATGGACTCAACAAGCTCCACTCACCATTTTTGTTCCACAGGGTCAATCAAATCGTTCACTCAGCGTTCGCGACCCTCTTCCATAGGTGGTGTCCAAGGCTAAATGTGTAGGGTCGTGCTAGCCAAGGGTCTCCCCATACACTAATTCGCCTTACATCCTCAACATGCCATATACAACTAGATGCTAACAACTTCCTTGTTTCCTATAGACTATGCTAAATGAAAGACGGATGGTAGCCTAGTTTGGCTTTGAAAAAGTCATCGTCCGGGAAGTAACGACTCCTCATAACTTGCCTTATTAGGCTATTCGGTTCAGTAAGGAGTATCCATGACTACTTGGCGAGAAGTGCTAAATTAAAGGTTCTTGGTTTGCGAAAACCCATGCCTCCATCTCACTTACTATGACGCAATTCTTCCCAAGCAATCCAAGTCACTTTTTGTTTGCCCTTTCCACTCCACAAAAACATCCAAATCATAGACTCAATCTCCTTAACGAAACCCACAAGGAGTAAGAAGCACCCTATGGTATACATAGGTGTCGCTTGGAGTACTGCTTTAATAAGAATCTCTCACCTGCCATTGATAGCATTTTCTCGGACCACCCTTGCACTCTCTTCCGGACCTTGTCTTAGATGCTACCAAAAATAGTCTTTTCCATACCGATGTGGCCTAGTTTCCCTCACCTGCCCCGTCATGTTCCCACAAGATGGACATCGCCAAGTTTGAGGTTTAATGCCCTCGATGGCATAGATTGCCCACAAAAAGAGGTCTAAGCCATGACGTCACGGAGAGTTCGACACATTGTTGTCTCACAATAGACGAGTGTGAGGATCAATACCCTCGGTGCCATGGGTTGCCTTTGAAAGGAGGTTGAAGCTCGTACGTTAAGGGAGGCTTCAGAGTGGGACTTAACCCATGAGAGGGAAGCTACTCCCTAAGCCTATCTGACTATCCGAGGAAAGTGTTCTTAAAGAGGGGTCGCATGTGATTGACGAGACACCCTACTTACTAGGCCCAATCCCAGGCATGGCGGGCTTTCTCCAAAAAGACTACATGGCAGAGCTACATTGGGGAAAGATATTCTGTTTTGAAAGGTGCCAAGTAGGATAAAAAACATGTCCACTTGTACTATTCGTGTCAGTCAAAGTGACCAATTTCTATCAACCACGTCACATCAAGGCCACTCTCATATAAAAACAGCCTCCAAAGCTCCAAAAACGGTAATGCTTCTCCAACCTAAACATACACTTAACTAAAATATAGAGCATTGCTCATCATCATCATCATCATCATCTTCTTCTTCTTCTTCTTCTACTGCTTCCATACCTTGATATAACTTGATTTGCTAACTTGTGCATTGCAGAACCTACGTTGGGGCAAAATCGATTAGTCTCACGTTAGCTCCTCCATCTTTGACAAGTGGCTCGCTAGCACACCTCATAGAGAGTTACATCGAGTTTCAGCCAAAAAGTCCAAGCTAGGAAATGGTTGTCGGAGAATATTATCTAGCCCAAGAAATGATTAAAAAATGATTGAAAAATAGATTAAATATGTGTTTGCAAAATATAATTAAAAAGATAAAGTAAAATAAATATTGAAGATAAGAATATTAGATAATAAGAGAAGAATAAAACGAGAAATAATAATATCACGTTGAAAATAGGAGATAGAAAAGTAAGAGAGGGGGAGGAAATTAGAGAGAGAGAAAATAGTTTGCCAAACCAAGACACTACAAGTGTTTATTAGATAGGTTTAACACTTTATAAATAGTATAGATATAGATCTAGATTTATTAAATTTATGAAAATTTTAAATAAATATTTTTAAATTAAATTTTTTTTTGATTGAAAAATAAATAAAAGTATAAAGTAGAATATATATATATATATATATATATATTAAAAAAAAAAGATGTGAGAGAGAAAATGGGAGAGAGGTGACAATAGAAACTAGGGAAAAAGAATACGTTGTTGGAGAGAAAAAAAAAATAGATGAGAGATGAATAGTTCAAGGGTATTTTAAGAATATCACAATTATATACACTCATGAGAAACTTTAAGCCCCTCACGCTTAATATAGAGTAAATAATAAGAGTATGTATTGTATAGTACTATATGTATAATCACATAAGTATACAAGTATGTAACTTTTAAAAGAATATTATATCATGAATTGTTTATACTTACTGATGTGGCTCGGATCTGATAGATTAACGATTCAAGGGGATACATTGTTTGTCTAGTGAAAAGTTTCGAGGAGAATAGGTTTTCCTACAAAACTATTTGAGGGTGGTTTTGGCTAAAACTATCCGATACTTAAATTAGTGATTTAGGAGTGACAGAATCAAGTCGATAAATGATAAGAACTTTTGATTTTGAGGTATTTATGAAATCTTACTCACCCTCAATAAATGAGAGGGTACTTATAGTAGAGAATTTCATCACTTGGAGCTCCCAGAGTTAGGTTATTCACCAAAATAACCAATAGTTACATTCAGACAATTATGATCCTTCATGAGTGAGTAGACATACTAAGTGGTTGTCCAAGCAATCAGTGGTGGTTGCACTAAATGAGATTGGGTGGCAAAGTGGCTTATAAAAGATTGACCTATTTGGATGTCAAAAGGGGGTTAGGGTGAATGTGACATGCATTTAATGTTCATACTTTTTATAAGATTTCAGATCATCTTTGTTAGGTCCGCAATCGACTGCTATATATAGTCATCAGACAGTCTCCTCGTGGGGTTTCAAGAGGAGGTGATTGGTCATGGCTTGAGAACTTGAACAATTAAGAAGAGTTTAGTCGAAACATCAACCTCGGCAAGGGAATCAAGAGTAGCAGGTCCAAGGGGATGTTGCCGTTTGAACGTAATCCGAGATCATATTTTGAGAGGGTCTTTTTATTCGTGTGCACTTAGCTTAGAATTTTATCATGTAACAATTCCAAAGTATGGCAAATCACTGACAATATAATGTCTAAGTTGTTATTAATGATAATTAATGACAAACCTATTGTGATAATTTAATGATATTAAAATATTGTCATAAACTTGTAATGACAATTTTTTATCGCTAAGTTGTCATTGTGGATATACTACTAATTGTCAGTAGTGACAATTAAAATATTAATTGTTGTCATTATTGAGTGATATTATAACATAATAAAAATTATTTTCACAATATAAATTCAATTAATAACAAGATAAAAATTATTATCATTTAATGTAAACATTGATGACAATTTTATGTTCGTTATTAAGGTTACTTTTTCTTGTAGTAATGTCTCCCTTCACATAATTAATGTGATAGCACGTGCATGTCTTCGTATTAAAATTCGATACTTTTCTTTTCTTGAAAATGAAAAGAAAATATAAGTCTCTATCCACTCAATCTATCACTGGAAAACACATATATACAAATCTTACATGACATGCGTGCTTGATGTGCCCCTTTTTTTTCACTTTTTTTAGTCATTCAGTTCTGATTTATTGACCGATTAATCTAGATCTAGTACTATAGAGATCTATTATGGGGATGACTCTCCCAACCCAATTGCTCCATGTGTAACACCTAATGTTTCATTCCATTAGACCAACTGATAATTGGTTACTTGATGTGCCCTATGATTAGTTTAAATGTGATAATGCTCCCCATATTTGTGGATAGGAAAATTGGATTTACAAAAATAAAAATATGTTTTTGCTATATCAATGAATTCGCCCTTAACCTTGAACAGAAAAACATTTGGTTTACTTGTATTAAGTTTACTATGTCTTAATTAAGCCAAAATGTCTGCTGCATGGCGTTTGGCCTAATAAACAATAATTTCATCTTTAGAAGTGTAGAGAATATTGTTGAGGGTTCGGATTTTGATAATGTATATGCATATTATAAAAAATTTATGTCAAAATCAATAATAAGGATATAATTGATAATGTGTGTACAAAATTAATTGAAATATGCCGGCACATAAATAATTGATAATTCTGGCAGTATTCATATATTTGTTTTGAGAATTTCGTAAAATACATGAATCTTTGGTGTGTATGAAATCCAACCCCATACACGTAATTGCTTAGGTGAGCTTGAGTCAAACAATTTCGACTCTTGCTCACAAAGGAACTTAACGTACTGTTTCGGGCGTACTGAAGTTGACCACTTGTCTTGACCCAATTACAAATGCGGTCTTTTCGCTGTTGGCGGGCTAGAATAGCACTTATCATATATGATTTTTCGATAATATAAATAATTAAATTTTAAAAAATCAATGCTGCATAAGATCAAGAATGCATTAAAGAATAGAATAAATTACTTCTACACTTTTTGAGGTATGTTGAAATAAATACAAATTAGTTTACAATTATAAATATTCCTATAAAGTATGTGTTAATTGAATAAAATTTACCATTCATCAAGGCGGGCATAAGTTCGAATTGTATTCCTATTATTTTTAGGCCGAATTTTAAAATGAAATTCATATAATCTTTACAAGTTCAAGATATTGAAGTTGTATATCAAGTCGACTTCATTAAAAAAATAGTGGTGGTATTGAATTATAGATAATGATTCCCGGTAGTGGTTATAGTGGTAAAAAGTAAAATTATTTCTCGAAAGTTAGTGAAATAATAAAATTGATTGAAGAATTTTGCCAGACTCGAATAGTCGCATCTCTTAGTGGTTGAATTGATTACTATGGTTATAGACAACTTATTTTCTGGATATATCTATTAATATTATAAGAAGGTCCTAAACTTTCAGGGGTATTTTAATAATTTTTAAAATAAAAGAAATTGATTTGGAATTATACTATACCTAAAAAGGTATATATATAATTTACCCTAAAGAACAATTAGAATGAGAACTCAAATGTAACCATGTGTAAGTGGATAATTCATGTGTGCATGGCTACGTCACTACTCTCTTGTGATTGTTTTATTTGTTTCAAAATTACAAAGGACTGCAAAACACTCTGAAAAAACGAAATATGCAGAATGTTATTAACATATATATATATATATATAATTACTGCCTTATGACTTTCAATTTATATATATATATATAAATATTTTCTAAGCATTTGGACTTTCAATTTCTTTTGAAGTTCGTAAAAAATTTAAAATAATATACTCTATTATGAAAACTCTTTTTAATGGACTTTACAGAGTCATTTATAACCATTTGAACTCTTTTTAAAACATGAATCATTGTTAACAAACTCCAAAACGAATAAAAAAAATAAAAAACAAGTGAATTGTATATGTGTGTTGGTTAGTTTGTTTAATTTTCATAATTAATGTTTATATTCACGTTCAGTTGACTTAAATATTTCGTGTTGTTATCTTCTTCCTTGTAAAATAGTGATTAATCCGAAGTTCAAAAAGCCAAGTTCGAGACAACAATCTGGGAGGAGGTAATCAATTATTGCTGGCTTTTTTCCTCTCGATCGGGCCCTCAATGTCGTCTTTGATTTCTCTTTTTGTTAATATTATCTTTCTCAATACCATAACTTGCAAAACAACCAAACCAATAAATAAATAAATAAATTACACTAGAAAAAAAGAAATACCAGTGAAAAACAAATGTCAAAGTTGTACCCAATAATATGTATTAATTGATCATACTTTTAATTTTTTGTCATTAATTAAATTTATTTAGTGACAAAAATTTTGATTTGTTATAATAGGACTCAGTAATGACAAAACTTAATATTTTGATTGTCATTATCAGCAATTAATGATAATCGTATAGTGATAATTTGGTAACGATACCAATCGATTCATACAATTCATGCAAAGAAAATGTTCAAATAATATGCAAAATGTAGAATTAGAAATTTAGAACATAAAAGTTATAGATACGACCAATATAGTAGCGAAACACAAAAGATGAAATATTTTAAAGAATCAAGATTCAAATAATTTATTGAGATCAAAAAATTAATCCCGAAAAAGATAGCATGCTACAGGAAAAATATAAAATATATAATCAAAACTGAAAGATTAAAAACACAAAAAGCTAATGAAATGAAATTACTTTTCAAATCAACAAAAAATTGCAAAACAAAAACGTGAGATAAAAAGGCACTGGTCAAGGGGGAACTTAAAATACTAAGAAAATTAATACAAATCACCATAATAATATGTTTTGTTGCATAAATACAAAAAATCTCCACGAGAGCTTGAGAACAAGTCATAGAGATCGACGATCACTAGACTCTATTGCCTATAAATTCAAACATCAACAAATCTGTACACTTATATTTATTTGTTTCGTAGATGTTAGTATAGACTATAGATACTTAGTATAGGCTTGACCACACTATATTTTTTCTTACTTTTAGTCAACATATTTTAGCTCTTCTTTTAAGTATACCTGCAGTAATCTTTTCACAATTAGTGAACTTTTCTGAACGAGAATTGCTATCCACAAAATTCCCCTTACTAGCTTTTACTTTGTTTATGGTATCACAACAGGCTACGTTCTATGTTGTTAATTGGGCTTTTTATTATTATTTTCACACTTCAAGTTATTTTTTATATATTTGGATTTGGATATGAGGGGAGCGTGTTAATTATTTTATATCGAATAAATATTGAGATATGGTCTATTTTATAAAAGCTTGAACAATTCTAATCTTTTAAACTAATTTTTGGGGTTGAGTTAGACCCAAACTTCTAATATTTTTTACATAGTATCAGAGCCCCTTGGTGATGTATGAAATAAATCAAACAGCTTGAATGAATGAAAAACTTTCTTTGGTTGAAATGAAAGAGAGTGCAATTTTCTCTCGTTAACTTGAGCTTATTTAGAAAATTAATGGTTCTACCGAAAATTGTGAAGACTTTTGGTATGTAGAGATAAATTAGTAATTAATTCAAAAAGTTTAAGATTTTCATGTATTAGGAAAATAATAATTAATCAATTAGAAAATTTTCAGCTAATAAAAAATTCAAAATTATAAAAAAAATTAGTATTTAATCAAAATTGAGTGAATTTGGGTCAAACAATGCCTTGCTATATTACATACTATATATTATAATCAATTGTATTGAACTATATAGTGAGAATAAATGTCCTGTTGAATTACGTCTATTTATATGTAATTAAGTTAATATTACTGACGTGGTATAATTCCGACCGGACCTCTCGACCGCCTTTCTTGTGGCATAATCGATTGTCGTATACCGACAGGCTTGGCTAACCCCTCTCCCCGACGAGCCCGGCAGGACGATTTCCCTCTCGGCTCGAACCTAACTCCCCGGCCCTCCGGGTCAATTGTAGGGTCGATCGGGACCATACCGGGTCAAATGGATCCTTGTTGACATTAAATGTTTCGTCAGACTAGGTATGGGGGAGCCATCAAACCCCATACCTCATTAATGGAGCGCAAGCTAGTACCTACGGACCCTACAACTAAGCTCATGGGTCGCCCACATCAGCCCTCAATGACCTACCTGGCCTGACGGGCCCACAAAAGCGCGGTCTACCTAGACATAATATAAATACCCCCCGCATTTATGATAAGATACACGCATTAATTACGCACAATACCCTTACTTTGCTCAAATCTCCCCAAAAACCGATCGACTGACTTAAGCATCGGAGGGTCTTAACCGAGACTCATTTCGGTTAGCTCACGTTGCCGTTCTCTTGTTGTAGGTTAACTTCTCGTTCAAACACCTTCATTCACATACTCGATCAGAGAGACTGACCGAAATCGGTCAACTCCGAATTCGATCCGCATCAATTACCATGTGCTAAAATTTAAATAAAATAATAAGAGAAATAATATTCTTAGGTTCGCAACTTATATTGTGAGTGCGTATAGATATATGTATCTTTTTTTTTTTTCCCAGTTGAAGGAATAAAATTTAAATTGGTAGGTCACAATCATGGCCAAATGTTGTCGTGTAGATGAAATTTGACTAGCTAATTAATTCGCTATTGCCGTGAAGCTGCCATCGGTATTTGCTATTCTTAGCTCATGTGACGCCCATCATAATAATTAAATTTCGCACAAGCGTCTAATCTAATGTATCGTTTAATACTACATCAAATTGGAAAAAAATGTATCATTTAATTCTGAACACACAATTATCCCACGCGTCTCGTAGGATTTAATCCTTACACTAATGAGTTTAATTAGGGATGGCAAAATAATTTCTCAATCCGTGGGTTGAATCAACATATATAGTTTTGAATATGATTGAGTCCAATATATTTTAAAATGGATTGGGTTGATATTAATATTGAGATCTAGTTGAGGTGATGATGAATTGATAATGAGTTCATGTTGTGTCCTAAATGAATTATTCTATAAACAAAAAATATTTATTTTTTTATTTGATTGTAATTGATTTTAATATTTTAGAATTATTCAACGAGTATAGTTAGGAATTGGTAATTTTAATTTATTTTTTTTAAATTTTAATTAAATATACAAGAATGATGCATTAAACCCATTAAAAACAATTTCAAATCCATCTACAACCCACATCCATCCCATTTTCAACCCAATTCATCTCCAATTCATTTTTTGAAACTTATTTTCAATCCAATCCATTTTCAACACAACCTAATATAACCCAATCAAAATCGCCCAATTGCCTCCCTAAGTTTAGTATACTATCAAAAGAAGAAAAAACAAATTTGAATACATGCACATTCAGAATACTTCAAATTTAGGATTGTGAAATAAAAAATCGAAGTGCTAACTCGTACTTTGGTGGCCAGTTGGTGTAGTTCGGATCATCTGCTATACAACGGTGTTACATCTCTTCTTTCATTCATTAATACATGCTACGTACATTGGTGAGCGATTGAGATAAGAAAAGAGAAAAAATTATGATATGATAAAATTTTTAAATATTCTCTTTCCTTATATCAACCGCTCATTAATACACGTAAGATATATTAATGAGTGGAGGAGGAAATATAGCACCCTTGTACAGCAAAAGATCCGAACAGCTGTTACAACTACTGCACATTGAACATAATAATAGAAAATACACCCCTTACGTCCTTTTAATTGTCTTTTCAGCAAATAAAGTTTGTTCAAAATACTTATCATTTTTCACTTTTGAGGATGGATTTATTAATTTTTCCCTAATATGGGTACGTCACATTAACAAATATGTTTGGTAAATTTTTAAACAACTCGTTAATTAAAGGTATCTTAGGCATATTGTATTTCTTAATTTGTGTGAAAAACAATTAAAAGGAGAGGAGGAAGTGTATCAATACAACTTGCATTGGTGAAAATTCAAATAACACAAACCATGGGTTGGTTTGCATCTATCTTATCGTTAAGCCAAATAGTTGGCCACAAATCCATAATTATAATAGCTTTAATTAATTCTAGCTTTTTCTTGGCCCTTCCCTTCGAGAGCTATAAATACACAACTCTCTCTCCACACACAATTAGAAGTTCAATTCGCTCTCGCAAACCCTTTGGAGAGAGCTCCTCTACTTTTTCTTGGCCCCTTTAGTTTATTGTGGGGCTTAATTGCTGTACAATTCAAACAAGATCAGAGGCAAAAGAAACAGAGAAGCCAAAAAAAAAAGGCAAAAAGTTAAACAGGCGATAAGGAAAGAAATGTCGAACACGAGTGCTGAAAATGAACAAACAATAGCAACACCTTTATTGGATTACTCGACAAAGCAAGTCCAAGTAGATCACGTAGATGATGAAGAAAAATCTCTCTGCCAAAGGGTCTGGATCGAGACCAAGAAGCTATGGCGGGTGGTCGGCCCCGCCATCTTCAGCCGCATCACGTCCTACTCCATGTTCGTCATCACCCAAGCCTTCGCCGGCCACCTCGGCGACCTCGAGCTCGCCGCCATGTCCATCGCCAGCAGCGTCATCATCGGCTTCGATTTCGGCCTCCTGGTACACATTTTACTCACACACACCCACACACAAACACAAGGTGGTAGATATATATGTATATATGTACGTATATTTATATACTTTCAAAAAGAAATTATTTATATTATCAGTAGTCCATAGCTGATAGGTGCTTTATTTATTTCTTTTTCCGCAGCTCGGGATGGCGAGTGCGCTGGAGACGCTGTGCGGGCAGGCGTTCGGTGCCAAGGAGTACCACATGCTGGGAATATATCTGCAGCGTTCGTGGATCGTTCTCCTGATGTGCTGCGTGGTGATGCTGCCGCTGCTCGTGTTCGCAGCGCCGATACTGAAGCTGCTGGGGCAGCCAGAGGATGTGGCGGAGCTGTCGGGGGTGGTGGCACTGTGCTTTATCCCTCTCCACTTCAGCTTCGCGATTCAGTTCCCGCTGAATAGATTCTTGCAGAGCCAGCTGAAGAACAGCATCACGGCTTGGGTGAACTTGGGGGCGTTTCTGGCCCACGCGGTCCTCAGCTGGCTGATGGTGTACAAACTCAAGCTCGGCCTGATCGGGACCGCGCTCACGCTGAACATCTCGTGGTGGCTCATCGTTTTGGGCTTGTTTTTGTATACTGTTTGCGGGGGGTGCCCCCTCAGCTGGACTGGCTTCTCTACACAAGCATTCAACGGCTTGTGGGAGTTTCTAAAGCTCTCGGCTTCGTCCGGCGTCATGCTATGGTGCGCCCCTCTCTCCCTCTCTCTCTCTTTCTCTTAGGATTAAATTTTGAGTGATTTGATTTTCACTGATTTCAGTATGAAATTAATAATCAAATCACTTAAATTTTAATTATATAAGTAAACAAATCCTTTCTAAATTAAAATCATAGTACAACAATTAATACTCAGTTATATTATTGTTTAGGTAACAAATGGTTTTCAAATATAGAATAAAAACAATAAATTCCGAGACCGTGTCAAGCTCATATCTAGTTCAAATGATCCATGTATAATTGATCCACACTTATCATGTGATCTATACATAGAGTAGAAGAATAATTAATTAAAGATTACCATGAGAATGCGTGTCAAAACTCAAAAGTAGTGTAGGATAGTGACCGACTTTAAGCCAATTATTACGTGTTTTTGCGCCTCTCATTTAATTTGCCCGGTCAAAGTAGTCACCAGACAAAAGTGGGCCGTACATATACTGTCATACAGATATATCATATATGTATGGACTTTCGAATCAGAAAAGTTCAGACACAGCATCATTCAATAAATGGCTCCTAATCGGTGTCTTCAATTGAATGGCTCCTACATTGGACTTAATGGTTTTATTTTATCCTGTAGTGTTTTTTGGTTTTTTTAGCACGTTTTACCTGTAGTTTTTGATTCATGAATCTAATAGTTTTTTCTATATATATATATGTATATATATATATATATTTTGGTGAAAATGAAACAGCTTGGAGAATTGGTACTACAGAATTCTCATAGTGATGACCGGAAATCTCGAGAATGCCAAAATTGCCGTGGATGCCTTATCCGTGTGGTAAGCAATTTTTTTTTGAATTTGTAATATCACAATTGCTAGATTAGATTGTTTTTCAGATTATGTGGATACATAAGTATTGTGCATAGTATGACGTAAAAATAATAGACGAAACACCAACTGGAAGTGAAAATTAATACGGCATTGATGAATCCGACTTGGCCTCCACTGTGTAATGATATTGATTCAAGGGAAATTCTAGTCCAGACCCGGCTCGGTCGAATCAGTGCTAATCATATGGCGAGTGTTTTACACTTGCCCTATGAATGATCGATAATTTAGGGAGAGTGAACAATCACTTAACAAGTGCAATACACTTGCCATATGATTTGTTGGGTTCGACCAAGTCAGGTTCGGATTAGAATTTTCCATTGATGCACAACCATTCTTGGTACTTTTGGGGCCATGTACTTATTTATGCATTTATTTTTGGTTAAAATTGAAGTAGTTCGATAATCAGTGGTTTAATTATAAATTTTACTTTTAAATATTTAATTAAGCTATCTATAATTAAACTATTTAAATTTTAACTATAGAAGTAATACATAATAATTAAGTATTACTTGATGGACTTGGTCGCCAGAAAGTTAGTGATGGCGTAGGTTGAGTTTGAAAATCGGGTTTCCTTATTAAACAATTTGGAGTATATATACGTAACTTTCGTCTTCAACATAAACACGAACTCTTTTTTTTTTTTTTTTCTATATATATATATATTACTGTCATTTTCTCACAATTGTCGCATTTCTTGTGCCTTTTCCCTTCGTCTTGTATCTGTTGGCAATATTATCCTTTTGTGTCATGAATTCTTATCATTGCCAACGTCATTTTCGATATGTTTCTAGACTGCCTAAATTTGTGCTCCACTTCATTTCTCTTTATGTATGTGTGTGTGTATATATATATATATATATATTACAAGAATACATCGTCTTCACTAATAAACTAAGGGATAATTACTCTCACCACCCCTGAGGTTTGGCCTAATTATAAATAACACCCCCTTGTATCGAAAATTACCAATACCCCCCTGAGTTTTGTTCCCATCTTACAATTTCCACCTTCCGTTAAGTTGACTAACGATCAACGTTTGTAAACCCAAGTAAACTTCCAAAATTGCCCTTTTGAAGGCAGAAATATATTTGATCAATTATGAATGGACTATTTTACCCTTATGCTAATTTTATGTTTTATATTGAATAAATAGAAAAATATATTTGAACATTTTTTATTTATAATGTCTATGTATATATATATATATACATATTTACAAATAATAAATATTTATATAAATATATTTACACATTTTAAAATTTATATACATAATATAGGTATATATAAACATAATATACAAAATATATAATATAAAAATTATATATATATATATACACACACACACAAACGGCCGGCTGCCGCCGCCACCGGCCGCGCCTCTGTTCGCCGGAGACAGAGGAAGACGAGAGAGAGAATACAGAGGGAAAGGAGAGAGAGAGAGAGAGAGAGAGAGAGAGAGAGAGAGAGAGAGAGAGAGAGAGCTGAGGGAGAGGAAAGAGATATACAGCTGGGGGTAGAGATACCGCGCCGTCCACCGCCATCTGCGCCCACCGTCCGCGGCCTCCGTCCGCCGTCGCCACCGACGGAGAGAGAGAGAGAGAGAGACAAGGGAGAGGAGATCGAGAGAGGGGCGAGCGTCATCTCCATCCGCCCCGCCCACAACCCGCCATCTCCAGCCGCACCGCCCGCCATCTCCAGCCGCCTCCACCACCCACCGCCCGACGCCGCTTGAGAGATAGAGAGGGAGAGCGGGGACAGAGAGGGAGAGGGGCGAGCGCCATCTCCAGCCGCCCGGCCCACCACCCGCCATCTCCAGCTGCACCGCCCACCGCCCGCCATCTCCAGCCGTACCGCCCACCGCCCGCCATCTCCAGCCGCCTCCACCGCCCGACGCCGCTTGAGAGAGAGAGAAGGAGAGCGACTCAGATCCAGATCTGAGAAAAAAGAAGGAAAAAGAAAGAGAGGAAAAAGAAAAAAGAAAGAGGAAGAAGAAGGTTGGGGTGGGGGCCGGCGGTGGTGGTGTGAGGCGGCGGTAGAGGGGGGTGGTCCAGTGAGACGTCGGCAGCGACGGTGGAGTGAAGGGCGGCGACGGTTTGGTGGTGGTGGTGGTGGTGGTGGTGGTGGGGGGGGGGGGGTGGGATTGTGGTGGGAGTTGGAAGAAAATAGTAATTTTTTTTCAAAAATATTAAGGAGGGGTATTTTGGTCAATTTAGTTATATTTTTATTTTTTATTTTTTTAAATAAAAAATATTTTAAATATTCAAAGGACAAAATAGACATTGTATTACTTCCGTCTATTTTACAAATAAGTCCACAAAACTCAGGGGGGTATTGGTAATTTTCGATACAAGGGGGTGTTATTTGTAATTAGGCCAAACCTCAGGGGTGGTGGGAGTAATTATCCCATAAACTAATTTATTATAAATTTAGTGTCTATTACGGATTTTATATTTTCATCTATAATAAATTCGTTAGTAAATATCTTGTCACTGATTATTTTTTTAATTATATTTACATTGAATTCTATTACTAATTAATCCATCACACATATCTTAAACATATAATAAAATCTCCCAGTCACAAATTTTTCATTAGTTTTAGGGGCGCTTAATTTCTTGTAGTGTTTGCATGTGTGTGTTCTTTTTGGACATATTTTGTATTGAAGAAAAGACTATATTGTTGTCTAGTTAATTGTTTTTTTTTTCTTATTGGGTTGTATATAATGCAGCATGAGCATCAATGGTTTGGAACTGATGATTCCTCTCGCATTTTTTGCTGGAACTGGGTTAGTTAAATAAACTCCCTGGCTACATTTAATTAATTATTGTGTTTGTATGTGTCACATATAGCATCTTTTTTATTTTGGCCACCATTTTCATCAGTAATACACCAAATATGACAAAATTTTGATATATATTCCTATTGGACCAGAATATGGATTATGTTTTTCTTTCACGTCATGGTTAATCATGGGATCTTCCCATGTGTGATTTGAAGAAAGGTCACGATCTTTTGGTCCCAATGCAGGATTACTTTTTCATATGGGGGCATCAGGCACAAGTATATATTTGTTTATTATGATTTTATGCACCTAATCAATTTATTATTTAAATTTAAGATCAAGTATATATTTGTTTGTTATGATTTTATGTACCTAATCAATTTATTATTTAAATTTAAGATTTAAGGACTACTTAGCATATCTTTGTTATGATTTTATAAGTTCTCGTAAGCATTCGACAGTTTCATTTTATATATTTATGTAGTGTATTCAATATATATATTTGAGTATATTATAATATTATGGATTTTTGGTAGGTCATTGATTTTTCTTTTTTTTTTTGCAACGATCAAATTGTTTCATCTATTAAAGGGCCGAAACACAAGTTCATTTGGCATATTAATTGGGAATTTTATTTTGATGGTGAACTTACGAGTTTATAGAACTATAAAAAAAAAAAAAAAAAAATTGTCGAGTTTATAGTGTTGGATAAGCTAGGGCTTGACCTTGAATTTTTCGAGTTCAAGCTAAGCACTTAAGTCGAGCCGGCTCATTAAGTTTGTGAGTTTGCTCGACTCACCTAACACTTCCAACCGGACCTGTTGGAGGATGCTATTTGAATTTCTTGAGTTTTATTTCATATATTTCATTGATTTATACCGTGTCATAATTTCTGGTATCAATATTTTAGATCTTGAAATTATTTTATTATATTATAAATGCAAATAAAAGAACATAACTAAAATACTCTTATTTCAACAGATCTAAATATCTGGTTGAGTAGCCTGCTTCATGAAAAAAATTTCAATGGTCAGCTTTTATCCGATAGATTTGGTTGGATTTTTTACAATTTTAACCCAAAAGGGTGTTTTATTTAACATTTTAACATCTAAAAAAAAGTTATTAAAAAAGTAGCATGAGTTTACACTGGGAATGTCGACTCTCTGACGAGTCGACATTCCCGATGTCGACTCTTATTAAAAAATTATTTTTTGAAATTTAAAAAAAAAAAATTAAATTTGAGTGGGAGTCGACATCCACGATGTCGACTCCCGTTAAAAATATTTTTCCCGCTTAAATAATGTAGAATTTTTTTATCTGAAAAAATATATTTTCTGAAAAAAAAAAAATCGGTGGGCACTGTTCACGCAACGCTCATGAACAGTACCGCCAACACTGTTCACAATACCCGAATATAATAAAAAATTTTTGAAATATTATAAAAAAACTCAAAAAAAATAATCAAAATTATAAAAATTCTTCCTCACTTCTCTCACCCATCATTCACCCATCACTCTACCACCTAACCCATCACTTCAACCATAACTCTACCACCTAACCCATTACTATTCATCATCTTCTTCACCATCACTATTCATCATCTTCTTCTTCATCCTTCACCACCACTCCAAGCCGCCACCGGTCGCCGGCCGCCGGTGGCCGCCCGTCTCCGGCCGCCTCCGGCCACAGAAATTTTTTTTTTTTGAATTTTTTTTTATATTCAGAAATTTTTACTAAAATATTATTACTTTTATTTTGATATTAAAATATTAAAAAATATACTTTTTGTGTTAATTTTTTAAAAAATCTCATTTTTAGATTAAATTTTTTTTTGAATATATAAAAAAAAATTCAAAATTTTAGCGGCCGGCGACCGGCGACCGGCGGCCAGCGGCCGGAGACCGGCGGCCGGTGGCGGCTTGGAGTGGTGGTGAAGGATGAAGAAAAAGATGATGAATAGTGATGGTGGGAGAGTGATGGGTTAGGTGATAAAGTGATGGTTGAAGTGATGGGTGAGAGAAAAATTTGACTTTTTTTTTGAAGTTTTTTTCTATATTCAGAAATATTTTTTAATTGAAAAACGGGAAAAAAAATTTTAACGGGAGTCGACATTGTGGATGTCGACTCCCACTCAATTTTAATTTTTTTTTTTAATTTCAGAAAAATATTTTTTTAATATGAGTTGACATCGGGAATGTCGACTCGTCAGAGAGTTGACATCCCCAATGTAAACTCATTCTATTTTTTTAATAACTTTTTTTTGGATGTTAAAATATTAAACAAAATACCATTTTGTGTTAAAATTATAAAAAATCCGATTTGGTTAGTAATTTTCGTTGGTTGGGAAGAAGACAAAGCAAAAAGTTGTAACTTGTAGAGCACGTGGTGCTAGTTGTGTTAGGGTGGTCCTAGGTATATGTCCAAAGCTGATATATTTTTTGAAAAATTGAGGTCCATTAAAAAGTTTCTGAAGCTAGGATATATTATGCATATCCGAGGCACATATAGCTGCTATTTTTGGAACATAGAAACTCAAAAATTTGTTGGTTAAATGATCAGATTTGGCCGCATTCAATAAGACATACAATAAATAATATTATACTTATCATTTAATTGATTTTTTTCATAAAGCATATATAAGGTTAATTAGATTTTACACTACTGAATCTTGCCTTTGGTTGCATGTATTTCTCCAAACTAGAAAACGAAACAGCTCAGTCCCGTATATATAGGTAAAAAAAAAAAACAAAAAAAGAATGTAACATAATTTTTGTACTTCAACAGTTAATTTGTTATATTTTATAATTTAGGAGGTGAGTGCAAAGTGTAATCAGTCCTAAAATATATGCCGATCGCACGGTTTAGTACTGGTTACATAATCAGTAGTGATTTGGTTGAACTTGATCTAGACTAACCCATTTTTTTATTTTTTTTCCCAAACATATTAATTAATTTGAAGAGGATTTTGGTAAATTTTTGTGTTGCAGAGTGAGGGTGGCTAATGAACTTGGAGCAGGCAATGGGAAAGGAGCCAAATTTGCAACCATAGTATCAGTGATTGAATCAATTTTTATTGGCCTTATTTTCTGGATACTGATAATATTGTTCCACAATGAATTTGCTCTAATTTACACAACCAGCAAACCTGTCCTAGAAGCAGTTAGCAAGCTCGCTCTTCTCTTGGCTTTCACAGTTCTACTCAACAGTGTTCAACCAATTCTTTCTGGTAAAATTACAAACTATATCCATGATTTTTTTTTCCGTGATACAAATATATACCCCTCTTAACTGTAAATGAGATTTGTAATATACAATCGAGACATTGGAAGGTATCTGTAGTTTTTCAGACCTTTTGTCGAAAAGGGCCTATATAAGTTAATAGGATTTTCATAGCTAACCCTTTCAATTATGTTTTCTATACGTAACATGATTAGAAATATAGATTTAACCTCCATATTTGTTTTTGTGTTTGATAAATTATGAAGGTGTGGCTGTTGGTTCTGGGTGGCAGTCATATGTGGCCTACATTAACCTTGGTTGCTACTATTTGATTGGAGTGCCCCTTGGAGTTTTGATGGGATGGGTATTCCACAAAGGAGTTATGGTATGCTATTTTATGTTTTTTTTGGCTAAATATCGTGCTAATTTAGTTTACAAGTTTACATATCAAAGTTCATTTTAGAAGTTTAGTACATAAATCACTCCTCCCAAATGCAAAGAAATATATTTGCACTGATTCAAGAAATTATTTGAGTAGAAACTATATATAATACTTTAATACATATACGTCCATATACATACATATATATATATATATATATATATATATTGTGAGCATGTTAATTATATTTCAGGGCATCTGGGCTGGAATGATTTTTGGCGGAACCGCAGTCCAGACAGTAATACTGGCCATTATTGTATTGCGATGTGACTGGGAAAAGGAGGTAACTAAATTCATAATATGTTCCCAGTTTGAAGTTCCTAATTTCTTATAGTAGATATATATATATATATATATAATATGATCTCCTTTAATAATTTGGTATGAGTGCTATGTCCAAAATGCAGGCCGCGAAGGCAACTATGCATGTAAAGAAGTGGTCAGATTCAAGAAACAAAGCATGAAGAAATGAAATGGATCTAGTGATATAAATACTGAAAATGCTTTTGTTTATTTATTTTTCCCCTTATATTTAAGTTGGAAAATGTTAGCATTTTCATTCATTAGGTGGAAATAACCCCATTGTTTCTCAAAATTGTATTATGTGATAGAAATTTAGAAGTCCCAGTTTTACTTTATTTTCTTGTACTTAACTATGACCCCGGAGTTGACGCAACAAGAATATTAAATGCAATAAACTTGTTGATTTGGCTATTACAACGTTTTAGATTACTACACTGTAGCTGTTCTATGTATACTTGTATCTATCCTGCTTAATCGCACAAGTGGGACTAAGTTTGGATTATGCATTTATCCGTATTAATATGCCGTTGCTTGTTCTACAAATTAATTATACTTTCTTACAACTTCTGTGTAGGTTACAGTGATTTGCAACCTGTTTTTTATTTACCAACTTAGATTTTAATCATATGAATGTTGTGCAATAAAGTAGATTTATTTTGTTCATCCATCATTGAAGTTTTTATTATGAGACAATTATAGATCTCCACCCCAACTATGCGGGTTTTTTCACTTTGCAATTTAAAGTGTGCCGTGTTACCTGTTGTCGCTCGATCTATACGATTTTTGCAGGTTGCAACCTAAGTGGGTTTTCTGATAAAAAATCATTACCGGGACAGTGACGCATCGTCCAGGTAACAATTTTTGAAGGGAAAATCTACTTAGGTTGCAACCTGCAAAAAATCGCGTAGATCGAGCGACAACAGGTAACGCGGCACACTTTAGATTACAAAGTGAAAAAATCCGCATAGTTGGGATGGAGATCTGTAATTATCTCTTTTATTATTTCAGACAAAGACGGAACAAGTGGGTATGACCGTAACTAGAACGCAAGTAGGAGTTAGAATGCCTTAGTGATAGTAAGACAACCATTTATGGAAGACTTTATATCCTCCATTACCAATCAGTTACTGATAGTGGGCGGCAAACCATGCAGCAGAAATCGATTTCTTTTAGACTTAAATGAATGCTAAGCCAATAATTATAATCAAAATCCAATTTGTATTAGAAAATGAAACAGTTGCATGCAAGAATAAGAATACAGGGATTTTAAATTGAAAAAGGTAAAAATCATCAGATATACGGATTGAAAGCAAAAATTTTCACTATAACATGAGACCTACAAGATTGAAACAAAAATTTTCACAGTACAGATTCAAGCTTGCTGCCTTACTTACGTGTTGTTAAAATTTCAAGAAAATTGAGACCATTAATGACCACCTGATCGAGCTCCAAATCAAACTATCACAGGTTGAAATTTTTACGTTGTTGTTGTTGTTGTTCTCTGTGTGTGTGTGTGTTCATGTTCAAAATGAGAGAGAAATTTCAGGTGACACTCACACACTACAAGAAAACGCGCAATTTTCAGTGGAATATTCCGCTGAAATTTTTCGGCGGAAAATTAAAAAAAATAAAAAAAATAATTTTTAAAATTTTTAGTGGAAATTCCGCGGAAAATTCAAAATAATTAAAAAAATAATAATTTTTTAATTTTTCGCCAAAAAATTCCGCTGAAAAAATTTCAAAAATAAAAAATAAATATTTTTAAATAAAAAATAATTAAAAAATAATAATTTTTAATTTTTCGGCCGATTTTTGGCAGAAAATTCCGCCGAAAAATAAAAAAACTAAAAAAAATATTTTTTAAATTAAAAATAATTGAAAATTAATATTTTTGAATTTTTTGGCAAATTTTTGATGGATTTTCGGCGGAAAATTCTCCCGAAAAAAATAAAAAATTAAAAATAAATAAAAAATAATATTTTTTAAATAAAAAATAATTAGAAAATAATATTTTTGAATTTTTTGGAGGAAAATTCAGCCGAAAAATTAAAAAAATAAAAAATAATATTTTTAAATAAATATTATTAATAATTTTATATAATTTTAAAATATATTAAAATTTAAAAATTTAATTATTATTATTATTATTATTTTATTTAAAATTAAATGAATTTTTGTATGCTATATATATGTGTATATAATATTATGTATTATATACATAAATTTTTTAAAAATTAAAAAATATTAAAATTTTCAATAAATAAAAAACTTATTATTATTATTATTATTATTATTATTTGAATTGTTGTATGCTATAAATATATAATGTAATGAATTATGACAATAAAGTGAAGATAGCTCAACGGTAAGAGAGTTCTTCGTCAACCAAGAGGGCAAAGGTTCGACTCTCAACGGCTCCAAAAGTTGCAGCAATTTCAAATTTGGGTAGAATTTCGGAGGGATATTCCGTCGAAAATTTATTTAATTAAAAAATAATAAATAAATAATAATTTCGGCTGAATAATCCGCCGAAAATTTAAAAATTTTAGGCGGAATTTCAGCGGGATATTCTACTGAAAATTTATTTAATTAAAAAAAAATCCACCGAAAATACCGTTATTTTTTGTAGTAACACCCTAAAAATGTAATGTGTAGCGATGAGTAGGTATGCATTTAAGGGATGGGCCAAACAAATCTCCCCCTCCAATCCATGTAAGGAAGGATATATTGTGTTAAGAGTTTTACAGGCATAAAGTTCAAGCTTGTCGTGAGGCACTACCTTGGTCATCATATCAACAACATTCTCACTTGTATAAATCTTTTCAAATTCAAGCAA
This sequence comes from Petrea volubilis, assembly GCA_026212405.1. Classification (NCBI taxonomy): domain Eukaryota; kingdom Viridiplantae; phylum Streptophyta; class Magnoliopsida; order Lamiales; family Verbenaceae; genus Petrea; species Petrea volubilis. Next base: position 17,180,790 of record CM047877.1, read on the forward strand.
TTTAGAATTCCTCTTGAATTCAATAATATCTAACATCAATATGTTTCGATCTGCCATGCAACGTCAGGCTCTTATCAAGATGAACAACATTCTGATCATCATATAATAACACATATCTATGCTGAGTGAACCTAAACTCATGAACAAATTTCTTAATTGAAAGCAATTATTTACAAGCTTTAGTAGATGCAATAAACTTAGCTTCTGTTGCAGACAAAGCAATAAACTTTTGCAACTTGGATTGCCAAGCCACAACGCCTCCTACAAAGGTAATCTAATATCTTGAAGCAGATTTCCTTGAATTCAATTCTCCAGCCAAGTCCAAATGTATACAACCAACAAACGCAAATCAGACCCAAAACAAAGTTTCAAATTTATCGTATCACGAAAATACCTCATAATCTACTCAACAACATTCCAACGCTCTTTACCATGATTGAAAAGAAACCTACTAGCCATACCAATAGCATAAGCCAAGTCTTGCCTTGTTCAAACCATAACACATATAAAACTCCCAACTGTTTACTGCTTAGTTTAAACTGTGCATTAAAGGGTGTGCTTTAGATTTATCTAGGTTTATTGCAATTTTAGGACAGTTAAGATGTCACTTTTCGATTTGAGGACACTTTTTATTGGAAGTGACAAATGTGGGATACTAAATTTAAAAAAATTTGCAATCTTAGGACTCCAGCCACTTCTACGGCTAATTTCGCCGGAAAAAGACGCGTGGCACACACGTGTATTTTGAATATCTGATGTGGCATGGAGGTGGCTTTTTTAATTGCCATGTAGAATGACACATCATTTTGTATTGGTGTTTTGGATATAAATATAAATATATAAAAAAACACATATAATTATGCCTATATATATTAAAAATATATGAAAAAAATAATTATGAATATACTTTTTTGAATAATAATTTTATATATATACAAATAAAGTAAAAAAAATAACTATACCAAAACACCCAACCCACCCCCCACATCTTCCCCCACGACCCAAACCCTATCCCTGCCACCCCAGCCTCTCCCTCCCACAACGCCGCCGCCGCCACCAAGCCCCCCTCAACCCTACGAGCCCGACCCTCAATTCCTCATTCAACGCCGCCACCGCTAGCACCTCTCCCTCAACTACTAAGCTATTGGCAGCCCACACCTTTTTCAATCTCAAAATTGCAGAGAGAGAAAAGGGGAGGGGGGGGGGGGGACAGGGTGGGAGAATTAGGGATTTGGGGAAGGGGAAGGCAAAGGGGAAAAGGGTGGGGTGTTGATTTTCCAAGAAGAAGGGGTAGGGGTGGGATGGGGGGTGCCTGGAGATTTTTCAGGAAGAAGAGGGGTGGGGTGGGGGGTTTTTTTTGGGGGGGGGGTCTAATATTTTTTATGTATTTAATATATTACATAAATATTATTTTATTATGCATAGTTTTATTACATAAATATTCATTTGTTTTTTTTCTTTTTTTCCTTTTATTTTAATCTACTTGGCTCCAAAGTATACATTTTAAAATTCATGTCGTCGGCCACATTAGCAAACTCCCAAAATTGATGGACATGGATGCATTTTCTGATGATGATGTGTCTTTTTCCGGCAAAATTAGATAGAAGAGCGGCCGAAGTCCTAAGATTGCCAAATTTTTTAAATTTAGTGTCCCACGTTTGCCACATCCAATAAAAAGTGTCCTCAAATCAAAAAATGGCATCTTAACTGTCCTAAAATCACAATAAAACCAGCTTTATCTATATGAAATCATTGCTCAAAATTCTTCTGTTGAGACCACCACAAGTTCCCAACTTTTCTGTTACTCAAAAATTTGCATGTCAAGAATATGTTTGCTGAAATCATTATTAGAGAATTTTTGAGCAAATACGCAATGATCTAATGTTTTCTTTATACAGCCCTGTTGAATCATGAAAGACTCGTACTTCTTGCGCCATTACATGGGAGCTTGTTTACAAATTCAAGTTTGATGTCCTACAAACCCGCTGGCAAAATTTTACCAAAAACGGACCACAAATGAGCACTCAATTGAGCTTTAGATCAAATTATCGAGGGCTGAAGTTTTTGTGTTACTGTTGTTGCTCTCTCTCTCTCTCTCTCTCTCTCTCTCTCTCTCTCTCTCTCTCTCGTTCTCTCGGTTAAAATTGAGAGATAAATTTCAGCTGACACCCACACCCCCTCTCTCTCTCTCGGTCTCTTGGTTAAAATTGAGAGAAATTTCAGCTGACACCCACACCCTGAAAATTCAATGTGTAGCAGTGTATTAGCCAGGTGTACATTTTAAGGGCTGGACCAAACAATCTGGACACACAAACACACATACATACATATATATAATATTTGATCTATAAAAAGAACGTTAATTGAATTTTAACAATGAATGTTAAAAACTAAAACAATACTTGTTTGTTGCAATATTTTATCATTATTTATCTGGCGTGGGCCTTTTCTCATTAGTTGAATGGGTGGATCGAGGGGCCTGGGTCGAATGAAATATTTGAGGGGTAACTTGGGAAGTTTCATGTACAAGTTGGTGAGGAAATGGGACTAGCCGAGAGTGGTCTCACCAAAAATTCTTAGATACCCAAGTTAGATATATAAGACAATATCAACTGGAAAAGATCAAAGGTTCGAGTGAATAAGTGTGGTTTTACCTACCCTAATAAAATAGGAGATATTTACAGTGGATGTGCGTCAGTCTTGATCAGGATATATGAATGGATTTATTTAAGTAAATAATCCATACAGTCCATAACTAATCTTGATTCCATACGGTTAACCAACCGAGCTAGTAGCGTGACATGACTCTTTAGGGACAATTCAAGCCTCAATCGATCGGTGACAAATTCAAAAAAAAAAAAAAAAAATTGTTTAGGAGGGATCAGTGCAAATAGGGCAATAAAGTGATTCCACGTGGCAGCTTTGAAAGGTGCCACATCACTATAGAGAAAAGCTTAATTAATTGGGATATGACGACACATAAATAATTAATAGCTAGTTAGACGGACACACCTGATATATTTGTAAAATAAAAAGATATATAATTTTTAACTATATATTTAAATTTTGATTAATTAAATTATTAACATATATTATTCTTTTTATAGTTTTTTCTTAAATTTAAGATAAGAGAAAATTAAAAAAATTAAAACAAGATAAAAATATATAATTGAAAAATAATATATAAGAAAGTTAAAATCGTATGACATGATCAAGGAGAACATGTTAGAATTATATTCTAATTTGAACTTCTATTAATTGAATATTTTATTTTTATAAAATACAACGGGCTAAATTAATATATGGTTAATGGGATTTGACTTATAAGACCTAATTTGTTTGACCCACTATTGTTAAGGCCTTGATTTTAACAGACTTGGTATGACAGTTGGTGTAAGCACATCCTAGAAAGCCTGTGAAGAGAGGGCTCTAGGGTTATATTATATATTTAGCTAGGTTCTCTCTCCACTCCACATTCTGATAATTGTTTGTCCCATTGAAAGCTATCAATATTAGTGAGAGATAGAGATGAAGAACTGACCAAGGATATTTGTCTAAATATCTTTGTTGATCGGCTATCAATCATTAGTGCAAGGTACGTTGATTTATATTTATACACAATGTTTTAAATTCATAGTGTTTCGATCCTGCAATTACAAATTTATCTTACAGTTGGTATCAAAGTGGAACACTTATGAATTTAGAATCCTAATTTTTATTATTTATATCTGATCAGTTTTTATTCGATTGTGAAAAATTAGTGGCAAAATCACAACTTATCTATAGTCTGTTATGGTTATGTATTCTAATTGGCTTATGATTGTCCAATTTCGTGGCCAATTGAAATATTTTGAGTGACTTCTACATTGATAAATCAAATCGTGATTTGTAAAAGGAAAATATCTTCAATAATCATGTGTGTGTTTGTCAAAACTCATTAGGTTCACATATTTCGTTATAGATCACGTTTCAACTTGGTGTGCGTGTAAAAGTATTGTAATTGTTGCTTGCATCTTATTGAGATTAATTTGTAAATTGAAAAAAAAAAAAAATCAATGATTTTGATCACAAGTTCCCAAAGATGTATCGGCAAATTAATTGGATAAATCATAATTTGGGTGATGACATAATCGATCCCGCCCTTAGTTTAATTATAAAAGCGGACCTTTATTCTATTAATTCTCCCATGAAAGCATCTATGGGTGCATGTACATATTATATCTATGGATGGTTATATTACATATATAGGAGTTTATATATATTTTCATTAATAGAGATTTATTTATGAGCCTGGATAGTTATTCGCCACAATGTTTGATAAAACTATCTTGAAATGCTGGTTGAGATTACGAAAAATTGTTGATTCGACCAATACTATGTAAGTTTTGATTCAGGTTGCTTTTAGCCGCATTAATTTAAATTATGATTTTTTAGTTATGCATGATACAAGATTCTTTAGTTGTTAAACATGAGTATCATATTCTCCCTACTTGATTATTGTATTTCTAAAATCTAATTAAACGAATTGGATTTTGTGAAAAATTGAATGCAACTGATTATTCTTATAACTCTCATAAGCACATATTGTTTTCGTGCTTGATTTTGCGGGACTCTTGCATGCATATTGCTTGTGTGCAAGTTAGGCAATTATTTTTAACTCGATTATGTACTATTTTATGAATTGAGATAGATAATTACACCAAAGTGTTTTATTTATTGAGACTTGTAAAATTTGTGACATGCATAGTTCACTACTAGAAAATAGGGATTTAGCAACGGAATTAGCCAGGATTTTTGACAAAAATCCGTAGCCAAAAAATTTACCCACGAATTTGGCTACAGAAAAAATCCGTGGCCAAATGTGGCATGGCTAAGCTTGGCCACGGACTCCTAGCCACGGATTTTTTTTTTGTGGCTAAAATAAATATAATTAAAAAAACATTGCATGTACCTCAGTGAACCATCCCTAGCCCGCACTCGTACCCAATTAGTGGACCAACCCGCGCCCCCACCGGCACCGGATATTTCTTCAATTATTTGAATTTTAGCATTACCAGAGGAAGTCAAACTTGATACCTCTTGGTAAATAGCCCAACTTGTTGCCACTAAGCTATGGAAGGGTACTTGATCAGTTTTAAATATCCAAAGTATTTATATGTATATTAAATTTTGTTAACAAATTTTACTAATTTACATCTATTAAGTGAATATTTTTTATTAACTCATACTCATTATAATTTAATTTAGAAATATTAAATTGTGCAAATTATAATTCTTTCTAATTTTACTTTTACCCACAGATAAATTTGTGATAAAAAATCAAAATTAAAAATTTGTAACTTTGACCTTATCAAAATTTGAAAGTTTTCATAGATTATTTTGATTCAATTTAAGAAATTTACAACTACATATTTTTCAAGTGAGAGTAATTAATCAATTGAATTAATTGGTTATGGAAAATTAAGAGCATTAATTGAAAACTGCAAATTGATCGATTAGCTATTAAGAGAACGAATCACTAATTCGACAAAATATGAAAAAAAATATTTGACGCATATGTTTAAATATATTCATTTCAAAAATCAAATTATATAGTATTTCAATTATACATAATTGACTAATTGAATTAATTGACGTATTCAATGAAAAATCAATTTGACTAACTCTTCACTAAAGGATCCTAATTCGATAAAATCAATCCATATATTAGACTTGTATGTTTAAATTTATTGAGGGCTATTGTCGCAATTTTGTTAAATCTGTGGCTAAATCTCAAATTTATTGAGGGCTTAGTGCAGCCTATGATTTTTTTTTTTTTTATACTCAATATAGTTGAACTAATTGTTTTGATAAATTTTTTTGATAAATTGTGACAAGTTAATTGACGTTAGTAAACAACTGTTACCGAATTATGAAGTCATTCATATATATCAGTAGAAAGGAAAATGTATTTCTTGATATAAATTGAAATATTTAACTCATAAAACAAAATTTATTCAGGGATATTGTAAAATATATTAATTATGATGAGAACAATATGAATTTGAAATAGTTTAAACAAATATATCTCCTGAAAAGTGGAATTGAACGATATTGTGCAAAAGTTTGCGATGGAGTTAGCGTCGGAAATTTTCATGGCTAATTTCGTCGCCACTTAATCAAAAATTAGACTCCAACTTTGCCGCCCATCCAGCCATGAATTTTGAGGATTTATCCACAATTTTTTTTTGTGGCTAGTTTTTCTCATTGAGTTTTGAAATCCGAGGCTAGATCCGTAGCTATTGGTAACCGATTTTGTCCCTGGCTAAAATTCGTGGCTATTTTGCTCTTTTCTAGTAGTGGTTCGAGTTGAGAAAATTATTATGCATTTTTACCTAGCCAAATGGGGTACGATATATGTGGTAATTTTGATTTATTGGTGTGAAACATAATGTTAAGGTACAATGGTCTAGAAAATTCATCTCTCAAAGGAGGCAATTTTCGAAGGCCAAGATAGTCCTATACTGTTCTTGGACGGATGGTCCTATCATGTATGACTCCTTTGCCCAAAGAAGAGTTGTCATGACATGTTGGATTCTCGGAAGAATAACGCCATATTGTTTCAAATTTATTCCAATCAATTGTCTATTGATAATAATTCGTTGCATTCTAATTGATTTAGACTATTATTGTGAGTTTGAATGATTGTAGTGTAAGAACATATTGATGGGGATGCACTGATTTAGAGGGTTTGTTCTTCTAAAGGAGTCAACTTTTTAAAAAGCAGGATACTCTCCTATTCAGTTTTGCACGTAGAAGATCTATTGTGGATGGCATACTCTGCCAAAGGGAGTGTTTTGTCATTGTATGCCTAGATCCTCTAATAAATAAGAGTTATTGTTTTAAGTTTATTGCTTCCACATCACATGACTATTATAACATTCATGTTAATTGCATTTGTCGAAAAAAGAGCATTTTTTTTTGTGAAAATCGGTGCGAGACCGTAGGGTTTTCTGTGGGGTCCCCACCCTTTTATTCAAAGATAAAGTTAAAATTCAAAAAGAAAACACAAAAGTACAGATGATCGTGTGCAAATAAAGCAGGGTGTACTACGCCCTTACATCATGAGGAAAAGCAAACAAAAATTTAATAATAACAAACTTCGGCAAGATTAGCCAAATCGTCAGAACCATAGTAGGAAGTCCAGTCATCCGAGTCGACAAACGGGTTATGGAATCGTGCCAAGAAAAGATCATCGCGCGGTGGATGCCAACTCGGTGGCGTGCGCCCCCCAGAGAAGGATCGAATATGCCTGTTGTGCCGCAATGTCACAAGAGGATCGAGCAAGCGATCGTTGGATGGCTTCGGGTGGGAGACAATATTTTCTTGCAAAATGGCCTTGTCACGACATGTATCGGATGGTTCTTGACAACTAGTGAACGTATCCTTCGTGCTTGATGATGTACTCGTAAAAAGAGCATTGTGTGTGGCATACTTGCCCAAAGGGGGTTTGTTATCGCATAAGAGGTCTCAATCTCATTAGCCAATATTAGATTTGAGCTTGCTTTATTTATATATCAACATATTCCAGTTTGTTTTATTTATTATTCCATATGTGGGATAAGTGGTCTCTATTATGAGATATTTGCCTTTATTCTAAGTTATTCAACAAGAGTGAGTTTATTTTGGACTTTAAAAGGCAATATGAGATGGACATGATATATTTTTTGTCATGAGATTTATCAATATAGACATAGCATTTTATTTAATAAAATTTCTAAACTTGTTGCTTTGATAGAGCATTTTCTTAAAGAATCATCATTTGAGTCTCCTAATTGTTGAAAAAGCCACTTTATAAGCAAATGAGCAATGATCTGACTATTGTAGGAGTCGGCTACATCTATTTGATTTGAGCACAAAATTGGTGTTATGCACCAAAGGAATCTATTATTTCATGATTTTGACATCATAAATATCGATTTTGATTTCGCAGTCAGAAGTATTTTTATGTTGGAGGATTTTAGACATCTTAAGAGTTTGAACCAAATCTTAAGGTTTAATATCTTTATACTTGATATAAATGATGTGCATTATCAATTTATTCCCCCAGAGTTTGATTATGTGAAAATCATTCTTAAAGCTAACGAGTTTTTGAACATAAAGATTTGTGTTCATATGTATGAATGGAATCATAGAAGATGTTAAATTTGGATAAGTAGAGAATTTGATTTTCTACAATAAAGAAGGGTCATAAAAGTTAAATAAACTCATTCACTATTTGGTCAAATAAGAGATATATTATAGAGTTAATGTTTGTGAAGGCCCAATAGGCTAAAGGCCATTAGATAAATGGATTTGTTTAGTCCATATGAGAAGGGAATATTTGAATGAAACTACCACCATTGGTAGTTTTGGATTCACTATGATTTGAATAAATTCAATTTTTTTACACTCTTATTGATATGTATTGATAATATGAAAATTGAATTTATTTCAATCCGAAAAAATTTGAATATTTGTTTCTTTTGACTGTCAAAAAAATAACGAAAGAACTTATTTGTTCGTCTCCCAAAGTATTTGTCATCTGTACTTGTAATCATTTTCATGAATATTGTATGGTTCCTCCTCTTGATAAATACTTTATTATTTCATGAAACATATTAAAGAGAAATTCTTTCATGTGGTGACGAAAATGCTTAGGTCACTTGAGAGTGGAAATAATCATATTGTTAATTGAAATTATTATTTTCAATTCGTTTCATAAAGATTATTTAAACTCTTGACCAAATTATTGGTTATGGTGCTATTCATATTCTCATCTTCTTAATATATTTGATCATATGTTTTTCTCATATCGTTCAAAAGGAACTATCATGGTTCATGTGAGTACTTATACTTAGTTTATTTCACCGTAATTAGGAGTGCAAGTTATTTTCTTGAAAATGGCTTAAATATATTTGTGAAAGTCCTTTTTCACTACTAGAAAAACAGCTAATGGCCACGGATTTTAACCACGAAAAAAATTCGTGTCTAATCCATGGATTAGCCACAAATTAACAAAATATTAACAAAAATTTTACAAAATAAACTTAGCTACGGATTAGCCACGAATTGCCCATGGCTAAATTAGCTACGGTCTGGCGGGGGCTATTATTGGCGGCTAAAATTGGCGCGAATTTTGCCGTCGTCGGTTAGCCACGAATTAGCCACGGTCAGACCATGGCCATAGCTAATCCGTAGCCATTAGACACAGGTTAGCCCCGGCTTGGCCGCGGCTAATCCGTTGCCATTAGCACCGTGGCAAACTTTTTTTTTCTTGAATTTTTTTATTTGTACTCGACATAATTCGTTCTTTGAGGATAAATGTGTTATTCTATTTTGTATTATCAGTCAAATAAATCTTGTAAATAAATTGATATGTAATTGATTAATGTTAATTATTGTGTATATTTATATATAAACGATCAGTAGGAATGACGAATGATAGTTTAAATTATTGCCTAATATTAATTATAAGAATATATTGATCGACCTAATTCTCAATTTAAGTTTCACAATTGTTTATTATAATATCACAATATTAGAGTGTTATATACTACATATATAAGTGTATATATATATATGGACACATGCGAGTTTCATTTACATGTATGGTTAATTATTAATCAGATGTACGAGTTAATTGTGTGATTTCAAAAGTTCATAATTGATAAAATATCATAACTTATATTATAGTTTTATCACCGATGTATATTATCACAAAAAAAAAAAAAAAAAATTCAGGGTAGTGTTAAATTGAAACAACCTATGTATATTAGCCACGGTCTTACCGTAGCTAAACTGTGGCCTGAGCGCTTAGCCACAGCCAGGCCGTGGCTAATAGCCACGGATTAGCCACGGTCCGGTCATGGCTAATTTAGCCACGGTCTAGCCGTGGCCAACCTGTGGCTATTAGCCACTGCGTGACCATGGCTAAATTAGCCACAGGGATTATCACTGACTCTTCAAATGATGACATTGAAATCAGATTATAATATGCTACTCGGATGTTTTGATAGAATGGCTGAACTTATAAAAACATCAAATCCAATAGACAATCATGTCCCGAGCAATTATTATGAAGCCAAAAAGTTAACGAGAAAATTGGGACTGATATCTCTAAAAATTGATTGTTGCATTGAAGGTTGTATGTTGTTTTATAAGAAATATGCTCATTCAGATGCATGTGCAATATTTTAACATCCTAGATTTAAACCATCTAGTACGGGGAGTATTAAACGTGTTCCTTACAAAAGAATGCCCTACATGCCACTAATTCCACGGTTGCAAGGGTTGTATGCCTCTAGAAAATCAGCCGAGTAAATGATGTGGCACCAAGAGCACATGAAAAAGCCTAGTGTTCTTTGTCATCCTTCGGATGATATAGCGTGGCAGCATTTTAATGAGAAACATCCACACTTTGCCGCTGAATCGCGAAACATTAGACTTGGACTGTGTGCCGATGGATTTAATCCTTTCAACCAAACATCAAAATCATATTCTTGTTGACCGGCTATTATTACTCCGTACAACTTACCACCCGAAATGTGCATGATTGCTCCGTATATATTTCTAACATGTTTGATTCCTAGACCCAAAAGATCGGATTGATATGTATTTGCAACCTTTAATTGACGAGTTGAAAGAGTTGTGGCCAGACGGAGTTGAAAATTTTGATGTCTCGAGGAGATACACCTTTCGTTTAAGAGTCACCCTTATGTGGACAATTAATGACTTTCCTGCATATGGAATGTTGTTTAGATGGATGACCTGTAGGAAACTGGCATGTTTAATATGCATGCACTATACAAAATCATTTAGGTTGAAGAATGGTGGAAAAATGACGTGGTTTGATTGCCATAGACAATTTTTGCCTGAGACTCACCCTTTTAGGCAAAATAAATATGCTTTCTTGAGAGGGAGATGTGAGCGATATGCGCCTCCCTCTCGAATGACGGATGGTCGAACATGGAATTTTATGCAGCACTTACCAAAAATAATCGATATGCCCGTAAGATACTCAAAAATACCAAGTTACGGTGTGGACCACAATTGGACCAAACAATGCATTTTTTGGGAGTTGCCATATTGGAAGGATAATCTCGTCCGCTACAATTTGGATGTAATGTACGTTGAAAAAAAATTTTCGACAACATAATAAATACTGTAATTGATGTAAAAAACAAAACAAAGGATAACGAGAAGGCTAGACTTGACTTGTTGGAGTATTTCAAGCGCCCGAAGTTACATCTACAGTATCTTCCAAACGATAAAGTGTTGAAACCAAATTTATGTGATTGGCTTAAATGTTTGAAGATGCCTGCCGGTTATGCATCGAAGAAGAATTCAACTTTGACTTTGAAGATGATGAGGAGGAGGATGACGAAAATATGAGTCAATATGGCGATGATGAAGAAGAAGAAGACGAAGATAAAGAAGACTAAAATTTACTATGAATTCATATTTTGCTTGGTTTGTGAACATATATATATGTAGAAGGCAATAAATGTTGTAATGCAAATGTTGTGATCGATTATCTAATGTAATGTAAAATATTAAAAACTAACAAAATAAAGATTTTTGTGAGATGAATGTAAAAAGATTTTTGCTATGTGATGTTTTTGATCTGAGTGCAGATGACAGGTTTTAGAAAATGGAAAGAGAAGGTTATCGGTAGTGGAGGAGGATCTGACCGATGTGGCCTACACATGCCCCCTACGACGGACTTGCACATTCGAGACGATCTGTACGACAACTCTCATCAACACACATCTAGCCAAAGTGAAGACGAGCCGATTAGTGAAGATATGCCGACTGAGACTTCTGATAATACCAGAGTTGACGAAAAGCTCGATATTTATTCGCGGGGATATAAGTAAGTTTATTTTTGTTCGTTATTTAAGATATAATTATGCAAATATCTACAGTTGTGTTTATGCATGATTTATATTCATTAGGTTCAATCATACCTTGGAGACCGTAAGGACGATCACCCGTATTTTCACAAACAGGTATCCAGAGGCATGGGAGAGGTGGAAGGAAATCCCTATACAAACTATTATAAAGATGAGAATGGGGACTTGAAATGGTTTGATGTGAGGGCGGAGCATTCATTTGTGAGTATTCATTATGTTTCAACTTTAATATTGATATTTTGATTCTTGTTGCTGATGTTTCAAACTAAAAACTTGTAGAGCGCATTTAAGGAGAAGTGGGATGACATTAATTCCCAGCCGCCTGCTCAATCTCCTGATGGCACGCCCTTATCTCGACCATTCCAGCTCGATGTAAGTCAAATAACTCGACTTTTTATGTTCTAATATATATACATATGAAAGATATATTACAACTAAATTTAACTATATTCATGGATTTATAGGTGTGGAAGGAGACTAAACCGAATAAGGGTCGATGGTATGGCATACCAGGTGGATCACGTAGTACGGGGTCTTCAGGCTCCCATACTTATCGCCCGAAATGGGAAGATCCGTCGACGCTTAACTTGAAGCAAAGGCTGGACAGATTTGAGAAGAAACAATCCTCTGAATTGACTGAGATGAAGCACACACTCCATACATTGCTTTAGAGCATTCAAAGTTTGACCCAGTCTACGTTTGTCTCTTCGCGTAATCAGCAACCCCCGTCAGTTGGTTCACCGAACGTGTAGCCTACCCCTAACTAACAGAGGGGTTCTCGTGGGACTTCATCGGGAGGGCGGCGATCCACTTCCAGGCACACTCCACCAACTTACGTACGTGATGACGAGCATAACGATGATGACAATGAGGATGATGGTATTGGACCCTATTAGCCATTGACACTTTGTAACATTTTACTATTTTTATTATGACAAATGTTAGACATCATACGTTAACTGATTAAGTTTGTAATGTATTAGTGTTATTATTGAGACTCTTTTTAATTATTTCTTGATATGATTTGTATTGGACAATCCGCGATCGTCATTATTAGTATTGTTTGAATGCATCGCCATTCTTAGTATTGTTTGAATGCTTGTTATTTTTGATTGAAAAAATAAAAAATTGATACAGGCTGGCCGGGAAAAAAAGGGAATAATATTGCCAAAAGCTAAAAAAATTAGCCACAGCCACGGCCACAGCTTAGCCACGGCCTGGCCATTTTGCAGAATTCAGTGGCCCATTTGACCATGGCTTGACCGTGGCTATTAGCCACGGCCGGCCCGTGGCAAATGCCTGTGGCTACAAATTTGTAGCCATTAGGTCGTGGCTAATCCGTGGCTCGTTAAAGCCGTGGATAATTTTCTTGGCCACAAATTTTTGCCAAAATCCGTGGCTAAACTCATTTTTTCTAGTAGTGTTTAAAGGATGAAGTATCATCGTGATTATAAATATTATGGGAACATATTTGAAATTCCGCATTTATCTTAAAAGTGTGCCCATTATTAAACTTCACTTTCTAGCTTAGTAGTTCTAAATAATTGTATGAATAATATTTGGTATCATACCTTGAGGGACTCTCTGAGTATGTTTATGTTCTTGATTTTTCCTTTTATAGTAAAAAAAAGTGAAGTTTAGGTTTTTAATATAGAAGTTTATTAGAAATCTTAATGAGATATTTCCATTAGGAATTATTGGGCAATATTTGGAAATACTGATTCTATATTTTGCTCCTAATGCTTCATGAGAAAGCAATTTAGCAATTCAAATTCTTTTTTATATACCCTGATCCACAGGTTTAAGACTTGAATGAGAAATTTTTTTTTGCCCAACTTATTACTTTCCCAATGTAAATCTGATTAGTGTGTCACTTTCGATATCACATTAGGATTTAGTATTGAAGATTTTATCCAGCAAATATCTTTATTTCAATTTCGGAAAAGACATTTTGCGTTTCTTGATTGTTACAAAAGTCATTGTTATCGAATTATTTAACTAATCTTGGAAAACTAATATATATAGTTTTTAGTTTTCAGTTTGATATTTAAGTTTAGAATACATGGACTTTGTCGTAATCTATGTCTCATAATGATGTGTGGGAGTCATATGTATGGATCATTATTGTTAATTGTCAATTATGAGAAAATATTTGATCGATGAGAAGTTCCGTGAAAGATTTAATCAAAAATTTTTGGTAAGAAATTTATTCAAAAGGGGGTGTATGTCGATAAGGATAAATCATTTACTCTCCTGATTTTAAATAAATTTCTTTATAATATGATGAGTTTCAAAATTCCCCACTTATAATTTTTTTTTGTAGCATTTGAGTTCCCTTTTGGTTGTATATTTTGATTGAAAATTTAAAGATGGAAACTTCTTGTTTTAGATAAATTGGAATATTAAATGGTCAATGTATCTTTGATATGAGAATCTTTCTCATAGTTAGTATTAATCATTAACTTGCTTACTGATTCTTTAAGTTACTCCATGAACCAAGCACAATAATATCTTATTATTTTCATGGAATGCTTGAAAAAATAAACTCCTGCTTGATACTATATTTACTCCATAAGATTTTGACACTAATTGTGGACTTCTCAAATTACCTATATTTGGCTATCGTTAGTAGTTTTGATACTTGAATTATTTGACTCAGAAGTGCTTTTGTGATTGATGGGGGCTGTGTTGTTGCTCATTTTCTTAATTGAATCTTTATAAGTTCAAATTAATATAGAGGAGGCTCATTTTGGAGTGATCGATTCTTCTAATTTTGAATTGCTTATTAACTTGTGTGGAATAAGTAATTGATGGGGAGATTGTCGTGAAGAATTTAAGAGTCCCCTACAAATCAGGGCTAATGCTTGTGAATCAATGCTAATACCCTATATGTGTAGATTGTACTAAACATTGTCTCACGATATAGCTTTGATGATTCCATCTATTTTTGGTTGAGGATTTGTTTATAGCATGATCATGTGATTATTCATCCTCAAATACATCGATATATTAAATTAAATTTCTCACTTATACAGACTTGATCAATGATAAGCAACATTATGGTAGAGCACACACACACACACACACACACATATATATATATATATATATATTTTGGCCAATTGCTGACAAGTTTATGGTTTAGTCGATATCCATCAAGTGGCATATACATAATTTTAACATGTATACGCAATCAAGTCTTGGTATATTGAAACAGTAGGAGTTAGTTAACTTGGTTCATATATCATTATTTAACCCATTTTGTTACAGGATTAAATTAGACTATGCACATCATGATGTAAAGTTTTTGGATTAATCCATATTTGTGTGCACACATTTTGATATCTTAAGGCTAGGTGTTGGCTCTAGGAGATAGGTATGTCTCATAAATAGCACCATGTTGTTATGTAATTAGCGATCGAGACATACATGACTTCCTAAGAAGTTATTGAGTTTTCTTGGAGTTTCATATTGTTCTAGAAACTCATTTCTTTCAAGAAAATCACATTAGATATTCTTGGAGTTTCATATTGTTCTCGAGACTCATATCTTAAAAGAAATCCATCTTGATTTTCTTAGAGTTTCATATTATTTTAGAAAGTTATAATTTGAAAGAAAATCAGATTTTCTTGGGATTTCATATTGGTACAGAAATTCATATCTTACAAGAAAATCATAGGACCAACAATGAAATAGCATATGTTTGGGTCACGGTGTGATGCTATTTCTTGCTACATCACCATGTCTGAAGCCATGCCGGTGGAATTGTTGGTGTTTGTAACGATGGAAAGGTCTTGCATCAATTAAGAATGCAATTATCGTCATAATCCAAAATTAGTGATTTTCACTGGATCGGATTGCAGAAGTCTTGTCCCCTTGCCATATTGTTGTTTTCAAAATATGGCAACAGTCAAAACTTGTAATTTAGCCCGAGAGCCATTTTCTCAAATAAATTATTTTTGGGAGATTAAAACGTCAATTAATATTTGTCCAAGTGGGAGACTGTTAGAATTTTATTCTAATTTGAACTTCTAATAATTGAATATTTTATTTTTATAAAATAAAACAGGCTAAATTAATACGGTTAATGAGATTTGACTTATAAGGCCTGATTTGTTGACCCACTATTATTAAGGCCTTGATTTTAACAGACTTGGTATGACGGTTAGTGTAGGTACATCCTAGAAAGCTTGTGATGGAGGGGTTTTAGGGTTACATTATATGTTTGGCTAGGTCTAATCTCCACTCCACATTCTGATAATTGTTTATCTTATTAAAAGTTATCAATATTAGTGATGGAAAGGAAGAACTAGTCAAGAATGTTTGTCTAAATATTCATATTGATCGGTTATCAATCATTGGTACAAGGTACGTTGATTTGTATTTATATACAGTATTCTAAATTCATGGTGTATCGAATCTGCGATTACAATATTATCTTACAGAACAGAAAGGAGAGAGAGATTGGAAAAGTAAAAGAAAAGAACGTGTGACAGATTGAATAGAAGAAAAAAAAATGAGAAAGTAAAAAAAAATAATAAAATGGATAAGATCTTCATATTTTAAAATTATATTTCATCTCTTGTTTCATAATATAAATTTATCTATGTGTATAAAATTATTTTTTTAATTATATGCTGAATTTAAAAATTAAAACTATTATACTTAACGTACATTTATATATTAAAATAAAATATAAAATAAATTTAAAGTCGAGGTAAAAGAATCCAAAGATGATCAGAAATATTAAAAAACGAAAACAATAATTAAAGGATTGTATAGATTCTGTCAGTCTTCGTACATTTATTTTGAAAATTTAGTGAAATAGACAAATCATTAATGTGTTTGTGGTTGCATTTCCCTGCACACTAAGGACAAATGTGCTTCCGCAATTGCTTACGTAACATTGAGTAAAACATTTTCGATTCTTGAATATCACAAATTATATACTTTTTAGAGTGCACTAAAGTTGACCATCTGTCTTGATCCAATTACAAAGCCGGTCTTTCACGGTTGTTAATTATTTGTCCCAAAATTTTGAAGGACTGCAAAACATTATGAGAAAGCAAAAATTCATAAATGTTACTGTAGAAATATTTGGGTGCAGGCATATTAGTCTTGTAAAATCTCTCCACACAACCAATTAAGTTAGTTAGTGCCTTTGTTTTTAATTAAATTTATAATAAATTGACAAAGATATCATTCTTTTTAGGAAATGTAATATGATAATTAAATAAATTTTAGTTGAAAAGAATGATAGTAAATTTAAAAAAAGAATAAATACTCTGTTGAATTTCTCAAAATAATAAATATTGTGAGACAGAATTTTTTTTTTTGAAAAAACTAATATTGTGAGACAAATAGAGTAGTATTTTTTGCTTCCTTTACCAGGTTTACAATTTATATTATGATGAGAATATAAACCGTGTTTTAATTACGTCTAGTTCTTTGTAATTAAGTTGATATTGTCGTGTGCTAAAGTATAAACACTACAAAAATGCATACCTTTCAATGATGATAAATAGACTGTAAATTTAGTTTTTGTAACAGATTTAATTTATAAAAAATACGATTTATATTGAATTCTATTACTAATCCATCACAAATACCTTAAATCTGTGACAGAATTTTTCATCATAAAATTTTCGTTAGTAAAGTAAGTGATTTCTTGTAGTGAAATAAAATAACAACAGAAATAGTATTCTTAAGTTCTCGATTCATATTGTGCATATAGATAAATGTATCTGATTTTTTTTTCCAATTGAAGGAATAAAATTTTAATTGATGGGTCACTATCACGGCCAAATGTTGTCATACAGATGAGATTTCTGACTGATCAAAATTTTGGATATAAATCTCTAATACATCGTTTGATTCTGAGCACACAATTATCCTACACGTCTTACAGGTTTTATGTCCTTCCACACCTAAAAGTTTAATAATAACATCAAACTATAAAAAAAAAAGCGACTTACTGATTTAAAATTCTCAAAACTACGAGTGCAGAACAAAATTAACAACTTTAATTATAAGTAAATTTGATAAAGCTTAATTAAATCACACAACTAAAGAAATGCTTAAGTTGGATATATAAAACGAGACACTTAATATATAATATAAAGGCACTATGATTGAGATATTAACGGAAAAGTTTTACCTTAATCTAGTTTAGACAAACATGACAAATGAACAAATGATAAATGTATTTACTTTATCAAGTGATTGGTTACTCTACGTGATCAATTATCTACCAATACTAAAAAAATTTGCCAATTAAAATACCACAAATTAAATATCACTATAAGTGAATATTATGTATGGCATTTTTAAGTTAGTGACACTACTCAAAAGTGTCATGTGTTTTTAGTGTCCTACACTACTAGAAAATAGCAAAATAGCCACAGATTTTTAGTCACGGACCAAATCGGTTGCCAATAATTACGGATCTAGTCACGGATATTGAAACATCACGAAAAACCCTAAAATCCGTGACTAAATCCTCAAAAATCCGTGGCTAGATGCGCACCAAATTCTGTTTTCATGTAATGCACTTAGCCACCGACAAAATCATAGCTAAGAAAAATAATTATGTAAAAAAAAAAGGGTCGTTTAGCCATGGTTTTATTCATGGTTAAATCAAAAAAAAAAAATCATATAGCGCACTTAGTCACGAATAAAACCGTGGCTAAGAATTTTTTTTTTTTATTTTTTTTACTAAAATGGGTTGTTTAGCCACAGTTTTATCTGTGGCTAAATTAATTTTTTTTTATATAGTGCACTTAGCCACGAATAAAACCATGGTTAAGAAAAATAATTTGTTTTTTTAAAAAATGGGTCATTTAGCTAAGGTTTTATCCGTGGCTAAATCAAAAATTAAAAAAAATTAAAAATGGCTCACATAGCAACGGTTTTATCCGTGGCTAAGTCTAAAAAAATATTTTTTATATAGTTCTCTTAACCGCGAATAAAACTGTGGCTACGAAAAAAAAATTATTTTTTTTTCAAAATTTCTAAGCTAACCGTAGGTCTAAAAAAAATTTAATTTTTTTAAAAATATTTATTTTAACCACGGATTATTTTTTTAAAAAAAATATTTATTTTAGCACGGAATAATCCGTGGCTAAACTTAAAAATTAAAAAAAAATATTTTTTTTAGCCACGGATAAATTTAAAAAAATATTAAACACTAGCCACGAATAAATCTGTGGCTAAGTTAAAAATTAAAAAAATAATTAACTACTAGCCATAGATTTATCCGTGGCTAAATTAAAAAAATAAAAAAATTAATAAAAACTAGCCACGGATTTATTAAAAAAATTTAAAAAATAATTAAATACTAGTCCGTGGCTAAATGTAAATTTTTTTTAAAAATAACAAAACGTTGGCCAGGGATCACGGATAAATCCTTGGCCAAATTTGATGTTGGCCACGGATAAATTCATGGCTAGGACGTGGCTAAAAATCCATGGCCAAAGTCCCCACACCATATTTCGCCACGGATTTTTTTCGTGGCCAGATTCTTGATCAAATCCATGGTTAAATTCATGATTAAATCCTTGTTTTCTAGTAGTGCTAAAAGCCTTGGATGAGATTTTTTAGTGTCTCTAAAATATGTTTTAGTAAAAAAATTCTTTGAATAAAAATTATTTATAGTGACACATTTTACGAGTCTCAATTTCGATATTATTGAGATATTCCAAGCTAGAATTTCCCTGACGCCATAATAGCTCAATAGACCCAACAAGAAGGGCAGAGAAAAGGGAGAAGCAAAAACCTAAAGGAAAAATGTCGAACACGAGAGGTGAAACTGAACGAACAATATCAGCACCTTTATTAGACTACTCAACAACAAAGCACGCACAATTAGTTCACGTAGATGATGAGGAAAACTCTCTCTGCCTGCGCGTTTGGATCGAGACCAAGAAGCTATGGCAGGTGGTGGGCCCCGCCATCTTCAGCCGCATCGCTTCATACTCCATGTTCGTCGTCACCCAAGCCTTCGCCGGCCACCTCGGTGACCTCGAGCTCGCCGCCATGTCCATCGCCAGCAACGTCATCATGGGCTTCGACTTCGGCCTCATGGTATACAACTATATATGTATATAATACTCACTCGCGCGCACACACACAGTGGTGGAGCTAGCCACGTATAGCTCAGCGGTGTTGTGCGCCTCATGACATTAAATTACCTTATGTATGTGTTTTTGAATATGAGTTATCATCTTAATTGTACTTCAGTATACTTTCTGCTGGTTTTTCAATGCATCTCTTATATATTTTTTTATTTTAATTATTTGTATTATCGATTGTCCGCAGTTGACAGATGCTTTTTGTGCAGCTTGGGATGGCGAGTGCGCTGGAGACCCTCTGTGGTCAGGCGTACGGGGCTAAGAAGTACTACATGCTGGGTATATATCTGCAGCGTTCGTGGATAGTTCTACTGATGTGCTGCGTGGTTGTGCTGCCGCTGATCCTGTTTGCGGCGCCGATACTGAAGCTGATGGGGCAGCCGGCGGACGTGGCGGAGCTGTCGGGGGTGGTGTCGCTGTGCTTTATCCCACTCCACTTCAGCTTCGCGTTTCAGTTTCCACTGCAGCGGTACCTGCAGAGCCAGCTGAAGAACAGCATCACGGCTTGGGTGAATGTGGGGGCGTTTGTGGCGCACGTGATCCTCAGCTGGCTGATTGTGTACAAGCTCAAGCTCGGCCTGATCGGGACGGCGCTCACGCTGAACATCTCGTGGTGGCTTATTGTTTTGGGCTTGTTTCTGTATACTGTCTGCGGCGGCTGCCCCCTCACCTGGACTGGCTTCTCTACACAAGCGTTCACCGGCTTGTGGGAGTTTCTCAAGCTCTCGGTTTCGTCCGGGGTCATGCTATGGTGCGCGTCTCTCTCTCTCTCTCTCTCTCTCTCTCTCTCTCTCTCTCTCTCTCTCTCTCTCTCACACACACACACACACACACACACACACACTATTTTAATTATAATAGTGCTATGAAATTCAAGTAGTTTTAAGTAATAATTAATAGTTACTTGTGGTATTGTTTAAGAAATAAATAATTTTATAACGAAGAACAAAAGTAATAAATTCTGAGACAATATCGTGATAAATTCCATCCGCTATCTAGTTTAACCAAGCCTATGAACCGGTTTTTCTTTCCTTATCTCGACCGCTCACCAATACACGTGGCGTGTATTGATGAGTGTAACAGGAGATGTAACACGATTATGTAACAGAAAATCTGAACCGATTAATCATGTGCAAATGGTCTATAATCCCGACATAATTTACCACATCATTCGTTGGGTTTAACGGGTCAGGCTACAATGTTCCCTTTAATTTTTTCTTTTTTTTTTTTGGTTATGACAGTGTTCCCTTTAATGGGATAAAGCAATTATTACTTTTTTTTGTATGCCTTGTCAACATTTTAAATTCTCTATTTCAAATCCTACTTTATTTTTATTTTACTATATAGAGATATGCTAAGTGTAATAATCCTTGGTCAAGTGTGTAATTAATTAAATAATTTATACAAATGATATAAATACGTATTGGCGTAGATGAGAATAAAAAATAGTAAAAAATTTTATCCACTCGCTCACTTAGGGCAGTCAAAATAGTAAATGAGAGCAGTTCGATCCTCTACTATAAAATGATGCTACATCTTCTCCACTCACCAATACACGCCATGTGTATTGGTGGGTAGTTATGATAAGGAAAGATAATCTTGAAACTTTTTTCAATATAATAAATTTATATCCTTTCTTATTTCAACCGCTCATCAATACACAACATGTATATTAGTGAGTGAAGAAGAAGATGTACCACCATTTTATAGCAGAGGATCCAAACTGAAATGATAGTTACCAAACAAAAGTTGGGCCGTACATTTATAAAATAAATGTATGGTCCTTGAATTAAAAGTTAATACATAACATCATTCTTTTTTTTTCCTTTCTGTTTTTTGATAATTATACATAACATCAATCAAGCAAATGGCTCCTTTTTAAAATGGTACGAAACTTAATTCCAAAAAAAAAAAAAAAACAATGATACGAAACTTTGACGCCTTTAATTCAATTACTCGTAGAATTGACTTAATGATTTGTTTTTAGGTGTAGTTGATCATGAATCTAATAGTTTTATCTCTCTATATATTTTTTTCTTTGTCCTTATTTTTTTTTGGTGAAAATGAAACAGCTTGGAGAATTGGTACTATAGAATACTTATAGTGATGACTGGAAATCTCAAGAACGCCAAAATTGCAGTGGATGCCTTGTCTATCTGGTAAGCAAACTTTTGAATTTCGCTGTCACAATTATCAGATTAAATTCTTTTCTGAATTTGCATTTTATTTTTCTTAGTTCACATAAATGCAAACAAAATACATATTTAAGTAATTCTTATATATAGTTGCAACTTGCAAGTGTACGATGTTTATCTATCTAAAAGATAGAAACATGAGTTGAAATTAAGTGACGCATTGATCAATCCCACTTAGCCTCATAATATAATTTATTGATGAATAACCATATACTTAGTACTTTTAATTAAGAACGTATTAATTCCTTGATTACGTTGGTCACCAAAAAATTTGTCATGCCCTAGTCTTCAACTTGAACACAAACTCTTACACACACACACACACACACACACACACATATATGTATATATATTACTGTCATTTTCTCTGAATTGTCACGTTTGTGTGTATGTGTGTGTTTTTCCTTCGTTGGCATTATCCTTGTGTAGCAATTAATTTTTATCATTGCAACCATCGTTTTCCATAAGTTTCTAGGATGCTGAAATTCGTGCTTCACTTCAATTTATTTCTCTTTTATATGTACATATTATATTTATATATATATATATGTGTGTGTGTGTGTGATATTTTATATGCATATATATAATGATATATCTGTATATGATATATTACATTCATGCGTGTGTGTACGTGTGTCTTTTGTTTTCGGACATATTTTGTGTTAAAAACAAATATTCTTGCCTACTCAAATTACTCTCTCTTGTTGGCTTGTATACAATGCAGCATGAGCATCAATGGCTGGGAAATGATGATTCCTTTCGCATTCTTTGCTGGAGTTGGGTAAAAATAAATTCCCTGGCTACGTTTAATTGAATTATCGTGTTTGTATTTGTGACATTTAGCATCTGTTTTTGCCACCGCTTTCATCAATAATACACCAAATATGAGACAAAATTGAATATTCCAATTGGACCAGATGGGCTAATTTTTCTTTGGTTTGTCATGTGATATTGGGTACGATTTTTTGGTCCTAATGCACGATTACTTTCAGGTTCGGGGCCACAAGGGACAAGTATACGTTTATTATGATTTTATGCGCCTATTTAATTTATTCTTTATTTTAAGATTTGTGGCCTAATAATTACCATGCTTTTTATTATCTTGCCTTTTTCATGATTTAAAAGTTCTGAGATTTTAATTTTATATATTTATGTAGTCCACTAATATGGGACCATATATATTAAAATAATATGGGTTTTAGTACGTGATTGAAAATATATTCGGTTGGCTGTCATTAGGATTTTTGACGTTTTCCATTAAAAATTTTAGAGAATTTATGAAAATGTCCGTGATCAAACTTTCCATCATTTTTTGCTAACTCGTGAGATTTCGAATAGTCACGCACAAGTTTGAGTCTGACTCATCAAAAAACTTGAGTTGGATTAGCCGAGCCCAACCTGAAATTCGTCGAACTCAAATCGAGCTTTAGTTGAACTGTATTAAGTTCATGAGTCAATTCAACTCATTACAAGAAAATGAGTAAATTAGTGACAATATAATAAGTGATAATAAAAAAATTATCATTAATTATATACATTTGGTGACAATAAATTGATGTTGTCACAAAACATAGTATGCACAATGTCAATGGTGATAACTTATTGTGAAAAGATGGCAACATAGTGCAAAAGTAATAATTATTGACACACCTATTGTGACAACTTAGTGACAATTGAATCTTGTCACAAAATCTTAATATCAATTTTTATTGTGATCAAGTTGTCACTATATGTGTGTCACTACTTATTAATAGTCATAGCTAAAATATTACTTCTTGTCACTATTAAGTGATATTGTGACAACATAAAAATTGTTATCACAAAAGAAACTTAATTAGTGACAAAATAGAATGTATTGCCACTTTATATAATCATTAGTGACAACTTTTATATTGCCGCTTTTAAATCTTGTCAATAATATTACTTTTTCTTGTAGTGTACTTATCTTACACTTCTTGAGTCATTTCATATCACGTTACATTAATAATTGGAACCGAGGATGCAGCCTTTTTCTCGAATTTAATTCTAGGGTTTTATCTCATATATTTCATTGCTTTTTACCTTGCATGCCATAATTTCTTGTATCAATATTCTGCATTATCTTAAATTGTTTTACTTATATTATAAGTACAAATAACGGGATATACATAACATATGCTATCTTAGTTCAAGAGATTTGAACATAACACAAAGCAAAAAAAGTGGTGCTGATTTTCTTAGGGGCGGTCCTAGCTAGCTAGATATCGACACTTGTTATATTTTTCAAGAACGTGGTGCTAATATTATAAATGATACTTGTTATTTGACTGTCATTCATTCTAAAATATAGAATTAATTAGACTTCGCAATTTAATTTGAAGTATACTGTGTTATATATGCTTTCTAACTTACAAAGCATAATAAATCGTTCCTCATATTGATGAAAAACGTAATAAATCAACCCATAAACTACAATTTTGGAACTGATTTATCACATTTCATGGTTCATGATTGTATACATGACGAATGATTCAATTTAGAATTGCAAAATGTAATTAACCCTACAATAGGCGGCACTAATTATATGGTTCACTGGTTACATAATTAATTAGCTGTATTTTGGTTAATTTTTTTTCATATGTATAAATTAATTTGAAAGGTTATTCTGGAATGTCTGCCTTGCAGAGTGAGGGTGGCAAATGAACTTGGAGCAGGCAATGGGAAAGGAGCCAAGTTTGCAACTATAGTCTCAGTGATTGAATCTATTTTGATTGGCCTTGTTTTTTGGATACTGTTAATATTGTTCCACAATGAATTTGCCCTAATTTATACAACCAGCAAACCTGTCCTTGAAGTAGTTAGCAAGCTCTCTCTTCTCTTGGCTTTCACAGTTCTACTCAACAGTGTCCAACCAATTCTTTCTGGTAAAATTACATTTCCTCCCTTATGATCAGTTTGGGTTAATTACAACAGTACCCCTTCGGTTCGACCCGTTTGTTATCGTTATTAAAAATTACATATATCTCTATAATATTTGGTTCCCTACTGTAGATACCCTCTGACTGTAAATGAGATTTGTAATACAAAATCGAATATTAGGAGGTACCTGTAATTTTTTTTACCATAAATTTTTTTCTTTTGCCAGCGGGCCTAAGTTAATAGGATTTTTCGGAATTAACCCTTTCAATTATGTTTTATATATGTAACATGATTGGAAATATTAATTTAATAACTCTATATTTGTTTTGGCGTATGATAAATTATGAAGGTGTGGCTGTTGGTTCTGGGTGGCAGTCATATGTGGCTTACGTTAACCTTGGTTGCTACTATTTGATTGGAGTACCCCTTGGAGTTTTAATGGGATGGGTATTCCATCAAGGAGTTATGGTATGCCATTTTATCTATTTATTTGCTAAATATCATACTAATTTTCTTTACGAGGTTACATATACACAAATTCTGTTCCAAATTCTGGAGGTAGTAAAGATTGTTACGATTTATGAGCTAATAATTGTCGACAGTGGTATTTTAAGATATTAATTTTTGTTTTTATTAAGCCATTATTATAGCAAAATAATTTTTTATTTTGCCGTTAAACATACACTATGAGTGATAAAACAAAGGTTTTTTAATCATTTAATATCTGTCATTATGGACGATTGTCATAGTAAATTAATTATATTTCAGGGCATCTGGGCTGGGATGATTTTTGGTGGAACTGCAGTCCAGACAATAGTACTGGCCATTATGGTAATGCGAAGTGACTGGGAAAAAGAGGTAAGAAAATTCATAATTTTTTTTTTTCCCATTTCGAACTTCTTAATTTCTTATAGTAAAGGAACACACACACACACACTCACACATATATATATATGAAATGATCTCATTTGATAATTTGATATAACTGCATGCTATGTCCGAATTGCAGGCAGCCAAGGCAATTATGCATGTAAATAAGTGGTCGGATTCTTGAAACAATGCGTCAAGAAATGAAATGGATCAAGTGATATAAATACAGAAAATGCTTTTATTTATCGTTTCTATTTATTTTGATATCGCCAAGAATTAAGTTGCAAAAAAGTTGATATCTTTGGTCTTCTATTCATTTTGATATCGCCAAGAATTAAGTTGCAAAAAAGTTGATATCTTTGGTTTTCTATTTATTTTGATATCGCCAAGAATTAAGTTGCAAAAAAGTTGATATCTTTGGTTTCTTAGGCGGAAATAGCCCCCAAGTTGATGCAACAAGAAGATTAAATGCAATAAATTAACTTGATGATTTAGCTATTCCAACTTTTTAGATTACTTCATTCGAATTGTTCTATGTGTATGTATTATTGTATCTATATATCTTCCTTAATCGCCCAAGAGTTAAACATGCTAGGATTACGAATTTATCCATTTGTAGCCAACACTCTTTCGAATCAAATGAAATCACCTCTTCTCAGTTCGATAGAGGTTCGATAGAGTATGGGCAAAAATTTCGATTTTAAGTTCAAAACATATATATTAGGGTCGAGCTTGACTCAACAAGCGAATCTCGAGCCTAAGTATAAAAAAATAAAAAAACTCGAGATCACTTTCAGGTCAAACAGAAACTCAAAACAGCTCAAGCTCGACTTGTGAGGTTCATGAGTCGGATTGACTCATTTGCAGCCCTATTGTTTAAGAGAAATTTTAGGTTTAAACTCATGCTCTCATAAACCCAATAATCTATACTCTACGGTTTGTTTACCACGGAATAGGAGTGGAGAATGTTTAACAATAGGTAGACTATTTTATTAGAGTTCTGCTACTTGTTCTGTAAAGTACATTTCCTGCAAGTTATTGTGTAGGTTATAATGACTTGCAACCTATTGTTTACGCATAAATTTAAATTTGAATTAGGGTAATTTATGGACAATCGTCCAATGTTTAAGGTCCATTGCAATTTCCTAACCCCTCAAACTCCCCCCCCCCCCCCCCCCCTCCCCTCCCCAATTCATTTGAAATTGTGCGGATGTATCACTTAGTCTTTTTAAATTTATCACTCACACCCGCAAGCTCAAATTTAGAGGTATCTATGAGAATATTCGGTACATATAAGGGCAAAATTGACTATTCATTTATATCAATTAGTACTTCAACTGAAATGCAAAGCTGATGAGGCAAAGTACAAGTGTCCCATACATTAGGGATAATTTTCATTTTTTCATTGATTTCATCCAAAACAAACATTTTCACATACTAACTCACGCACATGTCAAATTAATCAAGAAAATTCAATTAGTACCAAAAATTGAATTAAAATTTTCCTTACTCATGAGATGTCACTACAAGAAAACGCTGAATTTTCGGTAGAATATCGACGGAATTCCGCCGAAATTTACTGTTTAAGGCGGATTTTCGACATAATTGTTCTGCCGAAAAAACCTTCGTCGCTTTTCAATTTTTGTCGGAATTGTTCCACCGAAAATAATTTTAATACTTAAAAATATAATAATTAATTTCGGCAGAATTCCACTGAAAATAATTTTAATATTTTAAAAAAAATTATTTTCTATAGAATTTTTAGCCGAAAAACTTTATTTTTTTTTTTTAAATTCTTTTTATTTTTCATTTTTATCCCTATTATAAACAAAAATAAGATAAAATATGAAAAATACAAACGCAAAATTAGTAGCATACATAAAAACGAAGTAGTTTCAAATGAAAAGCCATACTAATCGCAGTTATACTCATCACCCCGACCATCATCATCACCACCACTGTCGTTGTTGTCGTCCACTTTGTCATCTTCGTCATAAGCACCGTATTGAGCCGGCGGAGAGGCCTGAGAGGGTTGCTTAGAGCGGCTCGCTGACTTCCGTGATATCATCGAGTACATGTGGTACATCATTTGCATCATTTCTGTGTTCTGTTCAGAAAGTTTGTTCTCCAATTGATTGACCTGGTCCTGTAACTGCATCACCATATGTTTCCTGAATTTCCTCTAAATCGGCCTAATTGAACAGGTGTTGTTGAGATTGTGGTTCTTGCTAAGGTACGTGCTAATTTGGGAGATGTGATGAAACAGGTGGACTATGGCCACGAGACTTCAAAGGGGTTGGCATAAACTGAAATGGAATGGTAAGTGTGGTGGACTATGGCTTATGTGAGTAGAATGATACGAAAGAAAAGAACTCGGATGGGAGGCTGGGGAGGTGCCCCGATGGGATGAAGAAGAAGAACCCGGATTGGATGCCAGGTTATCAGACAATCTACCATAGGAAGATTTTTTTTCCCACGACGCATCTATATGTTTCAAAGTTGCATGAAAAGTATACGAAAGTTGTGAAGTACAATACTTATTGATCAAATTATATACGACACTATTATATGCAGGTTTAAATGCTTAACACATATATCAAATTATGTGCAATATGTAATTTAATTCGTTTAAGTCAAAATCAATGATATCCCGCACATATATCTATATAAAATTTATATATTACATTTTACAATGTATCTTAATTTAAGCATCAGCCGCTTCATCTTCGTCACCATCAACTTCTTCGGAGGAGGAGGGTCCTTCCCATTTCTTCTACACTAAATATATACCATCCCCTTATTTCTTCACAACACACAAGCATATAAAAACCAACAATAAACAATGGGAAGGCTCCACCTATTCTCCCAATTTCCGTTATCTATCCCCACATGACAAACTAACCTACTATCTATAAACTATCCTAATATATATATATATATATATATACATATACATATTAATTATATACTTTAAAGTGAGTCGTACTTACCTTTGTAGACTAGGAAAAAACAAGAGTGAAAATGAGACGAACATTACTACCAATACCTATAACAAAATCAAAGGTCAAATTAATACAAAATATTGAACTTAACTTCACATATTTAACATATTCCATCCAACATACACATAACACATATCAAATACCCAAATTCACAACATATTTTCACATATTCACAAAAAATTCAATGAACATATTCCATAATATATACATATAACACATATCAAATGAACATATTTTCACATATTTACAACATATTCAATTTAACTTCACAACATATTCAACATATTCCATCCAACAAATACATAACACATGTTAAATACCTAAACTCAAAACATTAAAAAAAATATAAGCCTAAAATATAAAATCTGAAAAATTAAAAAAATTACTGAACACGGAGGTGGCCAAAGGTGGAGTCGATGGCGCGGCTTCAACAGCGACGCATGAGGGGGCAGCGGAGTGGGGGACAGCGGAAGTGGGGTTTGGGATTGACAAACCTACAAAAATAAAAAAATATTCAGTTAAAATAATTAGAGAGGTGTCAAAATTGAAATAAGGAGGCTTCTAAGGTGAATTTTGTGTCACTTCGGTGGGCGACGGGAGGCGGAGGTCGACGGCAGTGGCAGAGAGAGAAGAAGAAGAAGAATGAAGAAGGACGAAGAAGAAATAAAGTCGGATTAAATATATATCATTAATTTTTGGCGGAATTTCGGCGAAAATTCCCCTAAAATTCAAATTCAAATTTTCGCTAAAGTATTAATTCTGCCGAAAAATCTTTAATTTGGCTAGAGAAATGAGTGGGGACCAAAAGTGCAAACATAAAGGGCTACATTTGTCAGTTCAGGACCATATTTGTAGGGATTCAGGACAAAATTTGTCACCCCATGATCAAATGTGGCAGAAATTAAAAACATACAGGACTAAATGCGTAAAAGGTGAACATAGATGACCAAATGTGCCAAAAGGCCAAAGTTACAGAACTAAAAATGTAATTAAATCATATCAAATATGTACAACATATAATATTTTCGTATAAATATTTAAATTCGACCAACTTGTATTTGGAAAACACTTTTCCACTCTCTTCTCGAGATATAGAAGCACACAAGATCCTCTATTTCAAGCCAATGTTTTATCTCCTATTCCAATTAATGGATATATGCCAAGTGTAAAAATTCCAGGTCAAATGTATAATTAAAGAAGTAATTTTATATACATTGTATGAATGTAAATTATGAAATAGGAAATGAAACACTGTTTTAAAATAAAAGATCGTATCCAATACAGAAGGCCTAGAACATTGAGATATATACTATGAGCTCATTTTTGAATTTTCGAAGCATATACATTCGACAAGCCCATTATCCTTTTATCATTACAAAAAAACACCCTCTTAACTAAGGAAAAATTTGTGACAAATAATTTTTGTTATGAATCTAAAATATTTGTGATGAATTTGTAATGGAATTTTGTTAAAATATAACTATAAAGCAATGATCGATGGAAATATATCTACGAGTGAATTTGTGATGAACTAAATTAGTCATTGTAATGTCCCATTCTTTGTGATGTATAATAATAACACACTCACTTAGGGAGAAAAATTATGTTCATACATATCTTCATGTGCCCAAAAAGTGGATATTTCTCGTTTTACCACATTCTTTTCCTCTTAGTCTACCCATGCTTTCGCAATTAATATCCATGAAAAGTCTATCCATGACGATCTATTCGGTGCTGTGCCACTAACAAATATCACATTTGTTAATACAATAGTCACTAATGACATTAGTTAATTGCTACTGGGGCTGCAGTCAAGTGATGGGTTTAATTCGAATCCGCACCAATGAGGTCTTGAGTTCGAACCCTTTTATCCTCTCCTCATTTCCCCTTGAGTGAGTGTGCGTGTGTTGGGGGGTGAGGGAGATGTCTTTTCGGTTGACATCTATAAGGTGTCCCGAATTGATTGTAACAAAAGAAATGATATTAGTTAATTATTACAAGGAAGAACCCGTTCCCAATGGAAAATTTGAAAATGCGAGATTTTATCACAAATTTAAAATATCTATTGTTAGAGACTAAATTCATAGGAAAAATTAAATTTATATTGAATTAGTCGATCATTGAAGTGGATACATTCTTATAATGAATTAAGATATATCATTCATTAGGTAATATTTAATTTTGTTTGTTTCAATTATCAATTTCATAAACTTTTTGCTTAATTTTTTGTCAATTGTCACAGTTAAAAATCAAAGCCCAAAAAAATGATGTATAACGCTATTAGGAACTATTTGTTGCATAGTTATAATGATACTTAGAGAATGTTTGGCTGAGCTTATATCAAATCTAAAAATATCTTACAAGTTGTTTGAGAGCTTATAAGATTCTCAAAAGTCAAAAGTATTTGGTAAATTTTTTAAGTAAAGGAGTTTATAAACTTAAAAAATAAACTGTTAAGTCCTTATAAGCTCCAAAAAAATTAAAAAAAAACAAAAAAAAAAAGTAAACTCCCCTAACTTATTTTTAAAACAACTTATAAGGTGTCTGATGCTAAAACACAAAATGACATAAATATATATATATTTTTTTCAATATTACATTTCTACTATCTCAAAAAATAGTTATTTACATGAAATGAAATTTTACTTCATCTTTTTTTATCATCATTGCACTTAAAAGAATTTATAAGCTCTCATTTTTATTAAACAGAATTACAACTTATAAGTTCCAAAAGCAACTTATATATAAGTTCTACGAACTTATAAAATATTTAGAATAAGCTTAGCCAAACACCCTCTTAATGGAATTAGTGGATAATAAATTTTCATTATTGAAACTGAATTATCACCTTACATGTACCATTAATTAATTGTGATAATAAAACCTTAAATATAACTATTTTCAGTATTAACTAATTTATTAAAGGGCAATGTTATTAACACTACTAAAATTGATATAGGAGCTTCAACTATATTTTTAATTTCAATAGTCGACTAAAGTGCCCCTCTTATTTATTGAACATTATTTGATTTGTTTAATTGAACAAATACACCCTAATCACAATTAGTTAATTTAAAATTTAGGCTATAATAATAATAATAATAATAATAATAATAATAATAATAGAAGAAGAACAAGAAGAAGAAGAAGAAGAAGAAGAAGAAGAAAAAATTAAATTGCATTTATTGATGTAAAAACAAATTAGGACTTTGACTGATTTGATTGAAAAAAAAAAGTTGAAATTTTATTGATGTTAGAATTTTAGATTTTTATTGCTCTTTTATATCCTGATGGTGTGAATAGAGTAACTGAATTGGAACGATCACCCCCATGATGGATCTCTACAGTACCCAATTTGGGTTTGTCCACCAGTGAGTCAGAATTAAGTGGCTAGAACCAAAAACACAAAAAAGAACTCATATACTGCAATATAATAGATATAAATATTGTTAGTTTTTTTTTCGAATTTGGGCTAGATGGATAACTATGAAATTATGAACTAAAATATAAATTTAGAAATGAAGATTATAAAGGTAGGTTAATGTATTAAAAATAAATGGACAATTTGGTCAAATTCTTTATACTAGAAAGAAAATGAAGCCCAATAAAAACTTTTGGAGTGCCAATATCAACTTACTTTATAAAATTATTAGTGATTGTTATGATTTTAGCATTAACTACCGCTTAGTATTTCATTACCAAAATTGTCTCTCTTTTTTTTCCCTCACAATGTGTAAAAATGTTGATTATAGTCCCACAAAATCTAAAGTGATATATCACTAATTAGGGGTGGTAATTTCTGATCCAACACAACAACCCAACACAAACCTAATACAAAAATAGTGGGTTAAGGTTGAGAGTTCGTGGGTTGGGTTGAAAATGGGTCGAACCAAAAGCGACCTGAAAAATATAGATTTGGTTGGGTTGATTCGTGGGTTACCCATATAATCCGAATTCTTTTATGAGTTAACCGACAACCTGACTTAACATGACCCAACCCAACCCAAATCAATTTTTGTAATCTTTTTTTCTCATTTTCCTCTCGTTTAGAGAAAAATTTATTATGTACAAATTATAAATCATAATATTTTGATGGTTACAATTAATCATTAACAATATAATATGAAAAATTATAAAAATGATAATAGGGAATTTTTTTTAATTATTAAACACACAAAAAAATTTATATATCTAAAGATAAGAGATCATTAAATCTTTTAAATAAGTGAAAAATCAATTTGAATAAAAAACTATAATTATGTTAGTTATCACTTATCATCTTTTTCTTCCCTCCAAAAAAGTATATCTTCTTCCGTTAATTTTTTATTTGCATTCATTGAAATTTTATATTGATTTATTTTAATATTGAATGAAATTTTTTTATCTAACATTTTTACAGTGTCTTATAAATAAAATTCAAATAAATTAGGGTAGGAAATGAACTCATTAATTTTTAATGTAAATTCCAAATATGTATTTTGTACGTAGCCGACCATGACTACAAGAATATATACCTTTTAGTGGCAAACCAATTACAAATTTAGTTTTTTATGGTAGATTTCATTTATAACAAATTTGTTAGCAAATGTCTTGTTACTAATTTTTTATTTAGTTCTATTTTTATTGAATTCTTGCATTAATCATCACATGATGTGATGATACTCTAAAACTGTGACAAAATATAAAAATTTCTTTATCGCAAACTTTTCAATAGACTTAGTGAAGGAGTACTTTTTTATAGTGCATACAAAATAAATATATATATATAGTATAGTTAGCCAAATGAAAAATTAGAGAAAAAATCAACTTTTAATTAATAAATTATAATTGCTTTAATTTTTCCATTGTAAAAGTTGGAATTTTTATTTAAAACAGGTCAATCCGAATTGACACGAACCCAATTAAATTAGGTTAGGATTGAGGTCTCATGAATTTAACAAGTCATGAATTAAGTTAAGATTGCAAAATTTTATGTTATACCCCTATCTTAACTCAACCCGAACCCACCCAATCCGCCCGAACTACCACCCCTATCACTAAAAGGAAAATAACCATTAGTGTTTGATCATAAAAAAATATTGGACTTATTAAGGAACCCACCTCTAATTTACCAAAAGTAACTAACAATAATCTCCCCTCTTCACCACTTTTCAACTCAGTTCTCCCATGATCTATGGGAAAAATTACTAAATTGAGAGATCTTTTAGGCCTCGTCAAAGGCAAGGCGCCAATATCCTAAACCGCCTTGCTCTCAAATTCAATTCGGATACGTTCTCTATTTTAAATGGTATTTTATTATCTATTTTACAATTTATATTTATATATAAAATTATTTTTTTAATTATACATTTAGTTTAAAAATTTTACAGTATATTCACTCATTAGAATAAGAAATAAACACAATTTGAAATAAAAAATATGGAGTCAATCCAAACGGTTTCACCCTCCGCCTCGCTGTCCTCCGCGCCACCACTCATTCGCGTTCGACCCCACTGCACGACCACCATCATCACCGCCCTCATCGACCACCTTCACCGCACCAGAAACTGTGTTGTCGCCCTCAAGTGCCGGTTAATCATCCACCACATCATCAAGAGGGGGCCCTTTATTCTCCACGACCAGCTCTCAATTTTTCCAGCCACCGGAGGATACAACTATCTAAACTATCAGCTTTTCGTGACAGTGCCATCGCCACATGGGGTCTCTCTGCATGGGTGAGATGGTACGACGGTTACCTGGCTACCCTTCTGTCCACTTCTAGGGCTTTGGGTTACTTTCTTTGCTCATCTTCATGCACCACGGTTAAAGAAAATCAAGAACAGAGAATCACATCTCTCTTGAGCGTGGACCTGATCAGAGACGTTGATTCTCTAGTTCTACTGATCAAGAAACATTCAAAGTACCTGATAGTCTCCTAGTTGAGGGTAACTCATTATAAGAGATATCATGGGATTGTTGTCAGATGATTTATCTGTCAGCAGTTGACAAGGTTTCGTCAAGACTCAGCGAGTTCAAGCAGCGACTGAGTTGTTTGAGTTTTGGTGACTCGGTTGAGTTGGTATGTGCTTTGAAGATATTGTAGGATTGCAAAGAGAGGAAATCGGCTTTGTATGCTATGAGAAAGCCTTGAATCGAGATGCCGTGGGATTAGTTCAAGAACTGAAAGAGGGGGTTGGGATGTTCAAAGTATGTAAACATGGCGGGAAATCACTGAGTTGGGGCAGACGAGAGAAGGCAAGTGATTCAGCTCGGTTAGAAAGGGCGAGCTTTCAAGAATGGTGACTCGGTCCTGCTGCAATCAGGAACGTTTGGCTTGAAAAGTATAACTCTACATTTTGGGTTGTGGATTTCATTTAATTGGTTCTAGGATATACATTCAGATGTTGGTCATGGAAAAGTGGCTAGCATGTGAATTGTTTTATTACATGCCCTTTTGTCCAAAACCAAAAGTTAGTCTGTTAAGTACAATGGTAGCTAAGTTAAATCTCTCTCTCCCTCTCCCCTTTTATTCTTATTTATTTTCTTTTTCTAAAGAAAATGAAACGTCGAGAACAAATTAATCGTTAATAATCCACAAGTGACAACAACTAACAACGTATATAAGCTTAAGCCCCAAAGTCAGTACAACCCAGTGTCAAATGATGTATTATTGTCTTCAGCAGTGGACCTTAATGATCCTTAAATTCACGTCCCATGGCCAACTAAGAGAGATCCCATTTTCAGCACATAAAAAAGAATGATTTCAATTAAAGAATGAAGTCGTAACGAGTTAGCTTAAATGAAGCATACCAGACAACTCAAGAGGATCGATTTGGTATCTGAATAAATGATCGCAACTCTATCTTCATCTTCGTAACAGGATTCTCATAGTCGCGCAAAATTTCTTCTCATCACTTTCCCCCATTTTTGATTGTGTTAAGAATCGAAGGACAAAGAATAACCCCTTCCCCTGTTATTCCGAATCAATGTCACATCTTCATAAAGCAGCTTCATATACATCTTACAGATAATAAGAAGCCGAAAGCCAATCCAAGCAACAAAATGAAGCTGGATGTTTGCCTCACTGATGAACAACCTGCAGAAAATACATTTGAATGTGCAGCTCAGACGATATCCTAGAAATTTGAGTAGCTTAATGGTGCCAGCAAAACAGCTATTGGCATCAAGTAAGAGAGACGTGTAAAGCTAACGACACACAGAAAAATTGTTACCTAGTTGGAGAATGTTGTTGCGTACGTTCCATTTGAAATCCCAGTGCTTTCTATCGTTCTTCAGTGTCCAGTAGCACCATCCAAACGAGGCAGTGTTGTATACCTCCAACTGGGTTTGTCCAAAATCTTGATAGTCTGATTGGGACCCGCCAGTTACATTCCACTCATTCACCCATTCCCCTGAAAATCAATTTTCATATCCATCATATAGAATTCATAAATTAGAATTAAGTTTCTCTACTATGAAAAAAGAAAAAAAAATGATGGCCTACCTATGAAAACAAGTGGTCCATTAGCACCATTGAGAGCTTGTAACTGTGTTTGCCTACTCTTATATATAAACTGGATATTATCTAGAGAACTCATGTTGACGAAAAAAGTGTCGAACAGATTGTAGTAATGCAAATCAACTACTGTATTTGCCGGGCCTAAGTTAGCTTGGTAGAGTTCAAATGGATCAGCATTACCGATTCTTTGGCAGAATATGACATAAGCACTTGACGAGTATTTTCTAACAATCTGGTATCCTTGTTTATAATATGAAACTAGGATGTCGAAAGGAACTGTGCCAGCAGATGGCTCATTTAACAGCTCAATACCCAGCAATGAAGGATGCGTGGCATACCTGCAGAACAATTTAGCTTTGGTTAATCATATATTTCACCTAGCAAAGATCAAAACGTATACAGAATTGTGTAAGATATAATATAAACATCTTAAATCAATTAGAACAGAAAATGGATTAAAAAAAGTATCATATTCAAGTAGCCGTTCGCTGTGACAATTTGACAATATGAGAATATACCTCGATGCAAGAAAATCTATAACATGTAATGTTTGTGAAATATGATCCGATGACGTAGGCCATCCAGTAGTCCCATCTCTGCTAGCACTGTGTTCCATCCCATTCTGGGAGCCCGGTGCGGCATGAAGGTCAATTATGCACTTGATGCTGAACTCTCTGCACCAGATATTAAGATAAACGTATGAACTTAAAAATAAGAAAAAGCACATGAACAATAGAGAGTTCATTTTTTTGAGGGTGACTTACATCCAGCACCCCTGAAATTTGCTAGAATTACAAAAAACCACGGAG
Source organism: Petrea volubilis (assembly GCA_026212405.1). Classification (NCBI taxonomy): domain Eukaryota; kingdom Viridiplantae; phylum Streptophyta; class Magnoliopsida; order Lamiales; family Verbenaceae; genus Petrea; species Petrea volubilis. Next base: position 17,218,124 of record CM047877.1, read on the forward strand.
GAACGGGAAATAACTAAAAACACCCTGAGGTTTGGTAACATCCTATAAGATGCACCGTTCATTGAGCTCTGTTAGGACTCCACACTAATGCCGTTCAATCATTAATGGATTTCGTCTGACTCTTTTCACAACTCCATCTATTTTAACATTAGGATCAAACTTAGGGTGCTTTGTATATTCACATATGTCACAGGGGTGTTTTGTAATTTAAACAAACCTCAGGGAGCTGAACATAATTCACCATTCTTTTCGTTTTTCCTTCAAGAAAAGAAAACCTACTGTGCCCAAGAGAATGCATTGTCAAGAGCTTCAAGAGTTCCCCCAATGAAAGGAGGTGGAGGATCTGGATCATAAGCTATCCACCAGCCAACAGGTATTCTAACAGTATTCATTCCATGTCTATACAGGAAATTGAAGTCTTCTACAGTGATAAAATTGTTTCTATGTTTCTGCAAAAGACAATGAAGATACTATGTGTTCTATAGTAAAAAAGCATTACATAAAGTGTTTATAACCAAATATTGCATTATTAAGGACCGGATAAAGAACTTGTACCGGAACTAGCTAACCTTGAGGACTTCTTCAGCCTTATCGCGTCCATATCCATTAGCAAGCTGGTAGTCTCCATGAAAATTATTTGACACAATTATCAATTCAAATGTTGCGGCATTATCATCCCATCCCGGTGTCCCTGGATAGTCTGCTGTGAGCTGGTTGGCATTTGAAGCCTAAACAAATGGAGCATAATACTATCATGCTTTTGGATGGAACTCAGTATCATTAGGTTGCTTTTTGATTGAACGTTTTGGAATCGAGGGAAGAATTTCGGATGGCTATGGATTTAAAAAACAAAAGAAAAAACCACAACAATGACTCAAAAATAGCTTAAAATGCAAGCTCAAGGATTCGAGAGTTACTGTACATGACTATCCCTACAAAATGCAATGGATTTATTGTTTTGAAATTCAATTTTTTTAACCACAAATTAATGAATCCAAAGAAAAGCCTACTTTAAATCCCCTTTTTGTACAAAAAAGGTTGTTGACTAAGCATTTGATCTCCAAATAGCTCAAACATTTACCTAAGTAAATTAAATCCATGACAACTCAAGACAATCCAAACAAGTGCATTGGAGTTATTTCTATGTTTCAAAATTCTTTAGCATCATTCAAATTCAATATAAACAAACTTGAAGGGTTTTAGTAGTAGCTGATGAACAAGGATTCAGGAGGCTACCGGTCCACTTGTGATCATATTTATTAATACCCCTCCATCTATCACCCGAACTTTCTCATACAAATTTTTCATAGTACAAGGATGATATCGGACCTGTATATAAGTTCCTGTCTTGAGTTTAATGTGAACACGATTGTCATCATTTCTTTCTAAGTAAAATGTTTCTGTATCAGATGGTGACTCTGCTTCTGCAGAAACAGTGCTCCCACCACCATTACATGTCAAAAATTGGCCTCCCGAAGTGCGGACCTGGAAGATTAACTCTGAAACTCTCCATAACTGCTGAGAAATAAATAAAATAATTAATTGATCCCTGGAGATCAGTTCTTCGAAAAAAAAAAAGAAACTAAAAACAAAATTGCACGTTCGATCAGTTAAATGCAGTTTTAAAAAGAAAAGAAAGGAGGTTTCTCAGTCACATGCTATTTACATGTCAGAGACAACGAAAATTTTAAGTTCAAACCTACATTATACATAAAGCCACTCTTTTTAATAAATTATCTATCTCAATAAATAGCTTGATTTACAGTAAAAATATGGAATTGCAAAGCCAAGGAAAGAATGTCAAAATAGTTGGTTACCTATTGAAACTAATTATTAGATCAAAAACACAACTTAAAAAAAGAACTTTGGCACCCCAAATGAATCTCTGCCTGCTGAACGTAGTGATCACAATAGAAATCAATGTGAAAATTCCAGTCAGGACTCAGTCTAGCCTACTAAATTATAAGAATCACCAATATCCAAACATGCTTTGGCAGGACCACACGCATTTGATTTTAAACATGATAAGCTGAAATGTCAAGCAATTGAATGTTTCAACCTAGTTGGTGCTTTATTTTCTTCATTTTTGTTTATTTTACCAAAACGGCACTTCAAAAAAATAGAATTCTTTTGGTATTAGTATTCAAATGGCTTCATGATATAACTAGAATCAAGAATTTCCTTTTCCTCACTCAAATTACCGCAAATTTTCCAACAAACATCACAAGTATATGACAGATAACCAGGGAATTCTAACAACATAGTCTTTATAATCATAATCCCCCCAAGAGACTTCGCAAAGCCACAAATCTATGATTAAAATATTTGCATATGCTGGCAGCTAACCACTGAAACTCCTAGATATATTATGAAACAGGAAAAGCAATTCAATTATGTTTCTGACCCGAAATGTTTCCCAAGAAAGAGGAGTATCCCTATCAACCGCAACCGATGCTCCGCCGCCATGATCAGCAGAGACGTATCTGTTCAGGGTCACTGATTTCAATTGAACCTCTGTTCCATCCTACATTGCAAACACAAGAAGCCAATAACAGCTATAAACAACAAAAACCACACATTATGAAGCAAAAAAATATGAAGGGCAACAACTTACAAGCATGTCCCCATTGGGAATATCATCAAACAGAGAAGGCTTTATCCAACCCTCAATCACCAACCATCCACCCAAATTCACTCCTCTTACTCTTGCATTCCCATGTAGCCCCTCCACTTGATTAACAAATCCCAAATGAATAAATTGAACAAATGAACTTTCACAAAAACAAAATATTGAAAATGTAAAAAGTGCCAGAGCAAACAAACCTGAACACCCAACTGTAAAGATGAGGCCACAGCAAAGCAGAAACAAGAAACCCCATTTGCTGAAAGCAATTTCCATGTAAAGAGCAGGTCCCAATTCTTTCAATTCTCGAAGGATATGCCAGCCATCTAAAACAAATAGTTCAAAAATAGTAAAAGAACTTCGCAAAAATTGTCCCAACACGTCAACAAAACTGAGAAAAAGCCAACTTTGGACTTAAAATATACAGAGAGAGAGAGAGAGAGAGAGAGAGAGAGACAGAAAGAATCCGGGCAATTCCTTGCTTAATCGTCAATCAATTCCCAAGAAGAAGATGGCAATCAGCATTGCTAAACTGGAGATCTACGTCACTACGTGGGAGTCCTCAAATCCTTAAAACAAATGCAAATGCATTATTAAATTGTTTTCAGGCAATCTAGAGTGCAGAGCAAGACAAAATCCAACTGTTTTGAAAAAGGCCCCAAGCAAATATTTTAAGGGAAGAAGAAAAGAACAATGAATTGATTAATTACTCCAGATTACATAAAAAGGGCACTTGGATAAAGTTGAAGAAAGCTACGATTTGCTTTGGTAATTTTGGTAGGTTGGACCTTGCTTATCATCGACCTTTTCTTTTTTGCAGAGAATCAGGGAAAAGGTAAAAGTGTTTTTCAACTCCATCTCGATAACGGCTCAAGAAAAGCGTGTTTCTCCACCTCCTTATGTCGTTAAAACTTCAGAATTTTTTTTTCTTTATTTTTTTCCCGTAAAATGCGAGTTTAGAATTTGCATGCAGATATGAGTATGACAGCAGAGGGGTTAATTAAGCCGGTATGTTTATATGCTCTGGCCGAACATCTTCACTTTTTACAAACTAAATTAGCTTTTATATATTTTTTTCTTAAAAGATTGATCAGCTACAATTTAATCAACAAAATATCAATTATAAATTTTACATGCATTTTTTAAAAAAATTTAAATTCCAACCCCCTACCCCTCCCCCCCCCCCCCGGTGGCACAAAAAGTAATAAAAATATTTTTCATATTTTATAGAAACTTAGGTGCGTCACTTCAACAAAAATTTCTTCTTGCATTCTATCTTTATTTTTGAATTCTATTTGTTACAATCAATTAATTACATCGGTATCAAATGATAATTAAATACAAACTACTATACAAAAGGGGAAAAAAACTAATATTGAACTAGAAAATACCCAAATTCATGGAGAATTAAGCCCATACCCTTAAAGTTATGAAACCTCCACCTTACCATTGAGACAATACTTCATCGGCACATTTTTGCAATCTATCTAAAAATTTATTTTACTTTCAGGCTTTGCCCAAGTTCTGAGAAACAAGCCTTTTGACATTTACACTCACTCCATCAAAGAATTAACGACAAAGTTAACGAAAGTGGGGGTTAATATGGCCCAATTCATAACCCATCTCACCACCATCTTTTTCGATTAATTTGGCCCAGCCCCATTCTCTTATGTTTTGTTTGGTTGGCTAGGAAATGAGAGGACGAGGAGTATGAGTAAAATGAGATGAAAGAAAATATTTTCCTTTGTTTCATTAAGAGTGAAAAAGTTGGAGTGAAAATCTTAGTATAGGGCCAACCAAATTTTCTTTCACTTTAAATTGGGTAGAAAATGAAAGGGGAAAAAAAATTCAAGCTAACTTGTAAAAAGTTAAGGTCCACTATTTTCTTTCATTTGATCTTATTTTCTTTCAACTGACAAGCACATTGATAATCGTCGACTTGCCCAGATCCGACCAAAAAAGGAAAAAGAAAAAAGGAAGGGAGAAAAAAAAACATCATGTTGAATAGCGGCAGATTTTTACCCAAATTTAGTTTGGTCGAACCAAACAAATCATATAGCAAGTGTATTGTATTTGTCAAGTAATTGATCACTTTCCCTAAATTATCGATCATTCACAGAACAAGTATACAATATTCGCCACATGATTAACTCTAGTGCGACCTAGTTGGATCAGCACTAGAATTTCCCATAGAATATAGCATAGTTCAATTACAAAAATATTAGAAGAAACAATAGAAAAATCCAAAAATACTAAATTATATCTAATTAATTGTGTAAAGAACCAAAATATATCTAACAAAGAAATTAATAACCACAAATGACATTACATGGCTAAGTTATTCCCTTTGTCCCAAAACAGTGATTTTATTCATACTATTGGCCAATCAAATCACTCTCTCTCTCTCTCTCTCTCTCTCTCTCTCTCTCTCTCTCTCTCTCTCTCTCTCTCTCTCCAGGTGAAATGCCAAGACAAATAAAACCACCCAAAAGGGAATGAGAGCTGCGGGCCGTATGAAAAGAAATGTATTTGGACGGCTGAGGTTCTTGGCTTCTTCTAATTTAACGGATAAAAATCACCACTTTCGGTTGTGTTTTCTTATCTTTTCTTTTTAGAATTTCAAAAATAATGGATCTTTGCTGGCGTACATTGAACCTCCTTTATTTATTTATTTATTATTTGAAGGGCAAAACAAAAATTGGATTTGTTTCATTACTTTTGTGGAACAGATATACGAAAATGTATTATTTTCGATAAGGTTCTAAATTAACTCCTAGCTGGTTGTTTTTTTTTCTTTTCGCTTTATGTTCGATTTAATATTATAAAAGGTTTTGTTAAAAAAGTTAATATATATATTGGTCAACTCTTTCATATTTTTTTCATCTGAAGTTATTGTAGTTTTTTTTTTCTTTTGATGTGTTTACATAATTTCCTGCAAAAGTAAATAATATTCATATAAATTTTTTTGTATTTAATTCAAAATATAAGCAAGTTTATATCAAATTTTAGGCAGATTTTAAATCATTAGTTGCATTTATTATCCAAGTTGTTTCATATACTCTCTTCATCCCATAATAGTTGTCGCTTTAAGATTATACACAAGAATTAAGAAAATAGATTAAAGATATTAAATAAAAATTATTTTGACTAAAATACCTTTTTAATAAATTAAGCTAATAATTTCTCTCATCAGCTATGAATCTCTCTCTCCTAAGGGTATATTCGAAAAAAATTAATAAATTTTTTCTTGATATGTGAGAACGACATATATTATGGGACAAAAAAATTCCCAAAGTAACAATTATTATGGGACGAACCTACCAAGATCGAATTTAAACTAAGTCAATTTGTGCTTATGCTTGTCTATGCTATATATAAAGCTTGTTATGTTTGAATTTTTTATCTCTGTAGGTGTTTTAACTAAAATAATCTTATTAATCTATACTACTAATAAAGTACCTAAGTGGGTATCGATGCCTTTTTGATCTCTTTTTTATGTTTTTGGTATTTTTCTCTCTCCTCTCTCCTTTCCTGCTAATTAATGTGCTTTTTAATTTCTCTCTATAGTCTGTCTTGTCTTATTCTCTCTATCTTCTTTTATTCTCTCATCGATCAAATAATTTTTTTAATTTCATTTCTCTTTCTTTTATCAACTTTTTTTTTTACTTTCTCCTCCTTATTTATTTTTTTTATTATATAATATTGTTGTACATTTAGTTATTTTGTAGTAAAATTAAAAATATTTAAAATATATTTTTATTTATAAATTTAATAAATATTTATAATTTTATCGTAAAATAATTTAAGCATCTAATTAAATTAGGGGATTGATATTAGCACTTTCAAAATTATTATAGGAACTCCATTTTCACTCTTATATTGGAAAATTGACCCAAATATCCATCCATTTTAAAATAGAATTAAATACACTTCACCACCCCTAAATTGTATGCTATGTAAACTAATTATTGCTCTTGTACCATTCTATCTATTTAATCTTCACTATATTTTTTTACAATTAGCATCTTTAAATTCAACTTCAAATCTTTTGTTAACTATAAAAACAATTTTAAATTTTAATTAAAAATAATTCATAGTTTCAATAAATTTAAAAACTAAATTATTAAATTATTGTAATAATACTCGAAATTAATTACACCTGGAAAGAAAAGTTATTCTAATTTTTCTAATTTAATGAATTTATTAAGTATAAAATCTAAGTAAAATTTGGCCAATTTAAATATAAAACGGATAAGTATTTTAATTACAATTCAAATATGCCTTTTTTTTCATTAAAATTAGATTATGATATATTTAAGTAAATGTAAATTTTTAAGAGTAGTTTTGTAAGAATCTTTAATTGACGAGGGGGTAACTGATACTTTTATGTCTTTAGAGAAATAAATAATCCATAACATATACTTTTAGGGGGTGAAGTGTATTTAATCTTATTTTAAAGTGAATGGACATTTTAATCAATTTTTCAATATAAAAATAAAAGTGGAATCTCTGTAACAATTTAAGGAGTGTCAATCAACTCCTTTAAATTATATCAATTTTTTTAATTTTACAAAGATAAGAGTGCGCCTACTTTACTAATTTTGCTTTATTTTTAAAGGTGGCTCATGCTTTATTTAATTTACATCTAGTGATGAAATTAGTTGTCACACCGGATGGCAGTAGGCCTAGTTACAATTCGACTCCGTCGATGTGGGGCGAATTTTGGTACTGACAGCTCGAGAGATTTGATTTTAGGACTCGAACCCACATCAAACCGAATCCGATATATTGTTTTGTATATACAAATAACTTACCGCTTAGAAATTCTATGTGGGACGGCACAAACACTTCTATCACAATAGCACTACAACACTCGAACGCCTTCAAAAATCCCTTGAACAAAAATTCTCTAAGTGGTACCTCAGGAAGACCAACACCAAAGGATTCACACTTGATTCTCTTTTTCTACGTATGGTACCTTAGAAGGACAAGCACACAAATGGACTTCTACTTAAATCCTCTTTTTCCGAGTAAGTAACAAAGTATCATAGACCCTAATACGAAACTCTATGTATATATATCTCCGCTATGAAGATCTAAACCCACAAGAGCTCTTTACAAATTATAGAAGAAATCGAAATTGTTCTTGTCAAGTTTGTTGCAAAATAATCAGAATTATCTCATATAAATACTCCTAAACCTAGCGGCTAACTGGAACCAGAATAGAAGGAGCCGTTGGGTCTGATCCTCGAGATCGAATTGGAGCAATTGTAGGATCAATCAGAAGCTTTCCTATTTCTATCAACAAACATGTTAGTTATGTGAGAAAATATATTGAGTGTTGGATCATGCACTATTCAAGTAAAGTAAAAACAACCAAAAAAGGAATGATCTTGTTTTTAAAAATGCAATTAACGCCTGATACCATTCAGGATGTATTTATTATCATCAAAATCTTTTTTGCCTCCAAAGAGGTCAACCAAAAGAAAGAAGACAATTAATTACTAAAAGTCTAAAATTCAATAACTAGTAAGAAACTTAGTACCACTTTTAAAAACTAGAATTTTTTTTAAAAAAAGTACAGAATGTCTAGAATATTAAATATATATTTAAAATATTATGCGTTATGCTACTAAATGAAATACGTCAAAGAAATAAAAACGTGCATCCTTAGTTATTATACGAGGAATATTGCACTCTTTAAGATTTTTTATATTAAGATTATTGGCAGGTATGTTTTACATCACTAATGGTATTCCAAAGAATTTATTAAGTTTGTATATGGACAAACAATTGTGAGAATATATTTTGTATATGAAAAAAAACAAAAAACTTGTTAGGATAAAATAACATGCGTGGTATATTAAAATTGGCCGCCTAAAGAACCCACGTGGAACCCACTTGCGTTCAGAAATATTTAATTTGGCAAGAAAATTGAGGGATGGCCAAATTTGCAAAGATAAAAGATTGTGTTTGTCAATCTATGACTAAATGCGTTGAAAATTTAATACATATAGGACTAAATGTGTTGGAGGCGAAGACTCAAGTGCGACCAGAAATATTCAATTTAGCCAGAGAAATGAAGGATGACCAAAATTGCAAAGATTAAAGACTACATTTTTTAGTCTTGAACCACATTTGAAAGGCCTCAAGACCAAACTTGTCGGTCCAGGATCAAATGTGTTGAAATTGAAAACATATAGGACTAAATGTGTTAAATGCAAACATATAGAACCAAATGTGCCACATAGTGTAAGTTACATGACCAAAAGTGTAATTAAACCTTTGTGAATATGTGTGGCTTGCAAGGTATTCTTGGCCAGCAAATTTGACAGTTTTGGTGTTCTTTTCAAGGTAATTAATTGGGAACGAGGGAGGATTATCTAGACCTGATTTGACCAAAATCAACAAATCATATAGCAAATATACTGTATGGCAAATGCTTGGTTACTTTTTCTGAATTATCCACCAATCATGCAAGTTTACTCCAAATTAATGGGTTGGCCAAGCAGGGCAAGAATTTCTCAGATAAAGTCCCTTTTTTTTTTTTTTGATCGGGCAACGAACACTGACCCCGTTTAAGATATTTTCTGGTTACACCACTAGTTTAGTCAGTTCTCTCTTCTTTTTTTTTTTTATGTATTTTTCTGGCTTTTGTTCTCATCCAATGTTGTTCTGCAAAAAATTTAAGTGATTTCTTCTCGATTAAGAAAGATAAGGAAGTAGAGAGGGAATAAAGTAGGCGAATATCATTAAGTTCTTGCATCAGAATATGTATCTTGTGTGTTCATAGAATATAATTAATCTCTTCCAATGTGCAAAATTCAACAAGCATTGTTTAGTTGATTATTCGCATTATTTTATGGGATTTGTTCCATTTAGTGTACTTTCAACATCAATTCAACTATACGAATCATATTAAACTTAAAAACTTGCTTAGATAGTCTGCTTTTATGTGAGCGAAAAGAAGTACTAATTGTTCATCATACAGGAAAATTTTTACATGAACTTGGTATTTTGGCTCAAAATATAAATTAAATTGTTGAAATTATATTATAGTTTGTATGTTTATTTTTTTTTCCATTTTTTTTTGTAAAATGAATTAACTATATAACACAGCTCAAATTGTTTGATACACGTGTAAAATCCAAATTCGATGCATGGAAAAATTTTACCATCATAGATATCACCTAATGTAGTTGTACAAGTTCTTGAATGCAAAACCTTTATTTATTTGTTTATTTTCAATGCAAAACGAAACTGATAAACCAAAAAAATTAAAAATGACGATGGTTTAAGAAATATAATAAATAATTGGTAAATAAAATATAAAATCATAATTCAATAATCCGTTATAGTTTAGATGGTTAGGATACTCGGTTCTCACCCAACAGACCTAGGTTGGAGCCCTGGCAACGGAATGTTTTGCCCCTCCAGTTTATCTATTTTATTTATTTTCTTCTTTTTCAGAAACTACATTTTGTTGTAATCTTATATATACTTGGCTATCATCCGAGAGATCCGCGTTCGAGTTTCGGCGACGGAACCTTGTTGCTTTATTTTTTGTTTCGACTTACTTTATACTTTTGGCAGTCTTGGGATTGGGCCTTATTCTGCGTTACGTATGATTAACTGACTTAATTATTTTAGATTAGTTACTATAAATTAAATAACATGTTTAAATTTTGTGGAATTTATATTTTAAAAATATAAAATATAAATAAATATTTACATCACTTATCAATTCAAATCACTTATCATAAGTTTAAAAAAATATCTAAAATATAAAGAGAATTTACACATTGCAATAGATTTTTATATTCAAATTTTAAAATACAAGAAACACAATCAATTAGTTGATACAGTTTCTTTAATAATCTTAATTTTTAAAACAAAAAACTGGTTAATTCACTATTTATTTAATTATTCTTGATTAGCAAAAAAATTGAATGATAAAGAAACTAATAAGAAACGGGGGGGGGGGGGGGGGGGCTTTTCATAACCTATCTATATATATATAATTTTAAAACCTTGAGACTATCCAAGTAAGCGCATGTGTGGATAATCTCATTTGATTCTATTTTTCCATGTATGAAATTCATATACGTTTTATGAATTTAAACAAGTATATTTGCAACTCATGTTTATCCCAAAGAATCCAATAATTATCAAGTATCTTAATTGAGATGGATTAAATTTTAATTCAAATAAAATATAAAAAAATTAGTATTTTATTTACAATTTTTATCATTTACGTTAATAATGATTAAAAATTTTGATTCTACATAATGTTTTAAAAAATTCCTTGCCTTAATCATACAAAAATAAATATTGAACTTGAACATATTCTATTATTATAAAATATTTTTAACATATCTATTTATCGATTTATGTTATAACAAGTTAATTTATTTTTATATTAGGGATAATTACTCCCACCACCCCTGAGGTTTGGCCTAATTACAAATAACACCCCCTTGTATCCGAAATTACCGATACCCCCCTAAGTTTTGTGGACTTTTTTGTAAGGTAGACGGAAATGATGAAATGTCATTTTTACCCTTGAATATTTGAAATATTTTTTGTTTAAAAAATAAAAAAATAGATATAAAATTGAATTGACCAAAATACCCTTAATTGAAAAAAAAATTACCAAATTTTTCAAAAAAAACCCTAACTTAACCCCCCCCCACCCCACCCGCCCCCCCCCCTCCTCCTCTTCCTTCTTCTTCCCTGACCAGTTCTCTCTCCCCCTCCCTGCTCAGTTCTCTCTCTCTCTCTCGCCCCTCTCCATCTCTTTCTCTCCCCCAACGGCGGCGGCGACGACGGAGGCGAAGGACGGCGGCGCGGTTGAGGCGGAGGGAGGCGGCGGCGGCGGAGACGCGCTCTTCATCTCTCTCCTCTACATCTCTCTCTCGCCCCTCTCGATCTCTTTCTCTCGGCCAGCGGCGGCGGCGGAGGCTGAGGCGGAGGGCGGCGGCGCGGTTGAGGCGGAGGGCGGCGACGCGGCTGAGGCGGAGGGCGGGCCGGCGGAGACGTGGCGACCTCTCTCCTCTACATTTCTCTCTCGCCCCTCTCGATCTCTTTCTCTCGCCCATGAAGACGGCAGAGGGCGGCGGTGGCGACGGAGGCGGAGGCGGAGGCGGAGGGCGGCTGTGCGACGGAGGCGGAGGCGGAGGCGGCGGCCTCTCTCTGGATCTCTCGCCCCTCTCTCTGGATCTCTCTCTCCCTGTTCTAAATCTCTCTCTCCCTTTATCTCTCCCTCCCTCCTCTCAATCACTCTTTCACGGCAGACGGTGGCCGGCGGTGATGGCGGCGGCGACGGACGGTGGCCGGCGGTGGCGACGAACGAGGGATGTTTGTATGTATCTATATATATTTATGTATATATGTATGTGTGTGTATATATATGTATATATTATCAAAAAAAAAAGTATATATATATATATTTAATGAAAAATATTACATTAAACCTCCTAATATTATACTTAATTACTATAAACACCTCAAATAATGATATTATTTATCATAAACACCATTAAGGATAAATGAGTAATTTCATATTTATTCAAATAATATTCCCGCCTTTGAAAGGGTAATTTTGGGAGATCACGTTGGTATGTAAACGTTGACCGTTAGTCAACTTAACGGAAGGTGGAAATTGTAAGACGGCAACAAAACTCAGGGGGGTATAGGTAATTTCGGATACAAGAGGGTGTTATTTGTAATTAGGCCAAACCTCAGGGGTGGTGTGAGTAATTATCCCTTTATATTATAATAAAGATTTATGAAAATATATACATAAAACTCTATTTCCCTTGCCCTTGCATAGGACTAAATACTAGTTTTTATACATTAAAATGTTAAAAAAACACTTTACAAAGTTACTTTATTAAAGTCATCTATTGTACAAATTATTTTAACGAATTCTAAACAAAATTTTTAGAAAAATGATTCGCTAAGTTTTTTTTTTTAGTATAACAAGTTAAGGCTAATTTAGTCAAAAAAAAATTGACCAATTGGTTTTTTGGAATGAAAAATTAGTGGAATGTGTTTATAAAATTAAAAATTAATTTAATGGGGTTTTTAGACATAAAAATTTATTTTAAGGGATTTTTAGTATTTTTTCCCCTTATTATTATTACTTAAATTATTAGTAATTGAGAGTTAGTGCAATCGTATCATTGATTTTGACAAGACAAATTTTAAGGGAAAAAAATATTTCAAAAGGTAAAATACTAGGGGAAGGCATTCTGAAAATAATATTTATTGATTTATAATTGTGATAGGAGTTAAATCATGTAGCGATTTGCTATTGCTAGATGGCTTTATTTGGATTAGTAATATTTGTAATCCTTAAGAGGATGAATTAATTATTGTGGATTACGGTTTTATAAAGGGATAAAGAGCTTAGATTTTATTTGATGTAATGTAAAGATAAATATGTAGGTAGGTCGATATTTTGTTGCCAAATTTTGATTATGGTGTCAATGGTAGAAAACTGAACATTGGGTCTATTTTAATTAATAGAAATCAAGAAAAGTTATTATTTTATTATTATTATTATGATGATGATGATGATGATGATGATGATGATGATGATGATGATGATGATGATGATGATGATGATGATGATGATGATGTGCGAGAGTGCAACTGGAACAATGCAGTTGCTTATAGTCGAAGAATTTGGGTAATATGTAAGCTTTTCTACATAGTGAAATAAATGCTACCCAAAGTTTGATTCTTATTACCTAAATTGTTAGTAACTGAAAGGTAGGATTGGCGTATCGTTGATTTGAATGATTTTTAAGGAAAACATATTTTAGAAAGTAAAATATTAGCGAAACACATCCTAAAAAGAGTGTAAATGAATTTATAATTGCGAAAGGATAATATTATGTAGTGATTTATTATTTCTTGACAGCGTTGGTTGAATTAATAATATTTGTGATCCTTAAGAGGGTGCATTAATTATAATAATTGGGTTTTTGTAAATGGATAGAGAGTTTGGATTTTATTCAATATAATATAAAGATAAATACATAGATATGCCGATGAACTCGATGGCCGAGCCCGATCCGACCCGACCATGAATAGTAAAAGGTGGGTTGGGCTGGTTCAAGGCTAGCATTGTGGGCTCCTATTGGGTTTGATAGAAATAGTCCAACCCGGCACAGGCCCATAAAAGCCCGGGCTTGCGCCCAAGCCCATTATTTTAATTTATAATATTATATATATATATATACACACACTAATATATGTATATTATATATATAGATATATATAATAAATTAATGATTAGATATATCATATACATATAAAATTAGATATATATTTATATATATGTGTGTGTGTGTGTCTGTGTATAATTAGATTTTTATATATTAGATATATATGTACATATATATAGTATATTATATACATGTATCTGTTTAGATATATATATATATATAAAATATAATAGATAAGTATTGACATACATATATTGATATATATATATATATATATTATATTATAGATACATATTGACATACATATATTGGTATATATATGATATGTATACTTGACACACAAACATATATATATATATATATATATATATCTAATACCATATATATTAAGATGTTGGCAGATGCTTCCAGATTAAAGTTGTATTAGTTCTTGATGTAGTGAATGATTCTTTTTGTTCTGACCAAAAAACAAATTATTGAAAACTCTAACAAAAAAGTAATAAGTACTTGAATAAGTTTAAGCAAAAAAACACACTAGTTAATATTTAAATATAGGACATAAAATATGGAAGAAAATATATTTTTTTAAAGTGAAAAAAAAAAAGAGCAGAAAAAAAGGCCCATCGAGCCCAGCCCGTTAGGCCTAGCCCGAAAAAACCCGACCCAAGCCCAGCCCGACCCGCTACAGTAACCGGGCTTGGGCGAGCCTAGGCCAGGCTGACCCAGCCCAACCCATTTGATAACTCTGATCTTAACTAATAGAAATCAAGAAACTTCTTGTTATTGTTGTTGTTATTATTATTATTTAAGAATGAACAAGTCGGTCGTCACATTATGGCATAGTAGGTTGATCACTTTCAAGATTATGTGAACACCTAATTTTAATTCACCCAATATTTAGTGTGAGAAAGTGATATGATGTGCTAAATTGTCTATTTATTTTAGTAGTTGTAATGATCATTTGTCATGATGTTTTGTTAATTTAATTTGTTCTTATTATGCCCGATGAAGTACAATTTAGAAAAATTCATAGGTGCCTTAAAAAAGGTTAAAACTTTAACATTGTTGGGTTTGAGTTACAATATAGTGTTTACAAAGTGAGTTATTTGATTTTTGGACAAATTATGGTTTAGGTACAAACTGCAAATTTGTGTATATAATAATTCTTTTTGCAAGACACCCCTCCACTTTGTTTGATATATGGTTTTTATTGCAATACACCCCTGCACTTTATTTGAAATATGATTTTTATTGCAATACACCCCTGCACTTTATTTGACATATGATTTTTATTGCAATACACCCCTCTACTTGGATATTGATTAGAAATTGAATATTTGATATATAGGAAAATGTTGTTCAAAGTTAGAGCCAAAAAAAAATTGGCAAATATAATATGAGTTCCACATAGTGTTCAAGGTAAATGAGGACAATTGACTGATTATTGAATATAGCCAATACTATTATAAATTTAAGGTAGGAATATATTTATATAATTAGTTTTTTAAGAAATCTATAGTATTTTTTATTTATGAGGGCATGACGTTAAAAAATATTCATTCCAAGAGATTATCTTTTAATGATGATAGCGAGACTACAACAAATTATGAAGATTCAATGGTGCAGTTCTACAACAACAAGTTTAAGAGTGTTTCGCTAAAAAATACAGAAATTTATTAATCTATAATTCTAATTTCATAAGTTGTATTGGATTATAAACTTTTTATTAATATTGTGTATAAAGAAGTGTTTCGTAATTTGATTTAATGTTTGATTCATTGCACATTATTTTTATTTATTATTAATTTGTTCATATATTTCATTATATTTTTACTTTTATGTAAGTTTAATTTGAAGTTATTTCTAGTACAACTCTTTTTTATCGAATCTTTGCTATTATTATCTCATCCAGTAACTTATCAACAAATTCACCCTGCCCATGCGTGTAGTATTAGTGATAAGTGATTATAAAAAAGTTCATAATAAATATTGTTTTCTCTCAAAAATGACTCTTGATTTCTCACAAAGTCAATAGTGCCAGTAATTGTGATTACGTTATCATCATTCACAATTAGTGACACGTTGACTATGACGACTTTGGCAAGGAAAATTTTGCAACAAAATTAATGGTGACAAATTTTCTGCCGTTAGGTTGTCGCTATAAAAGCATCATTCATTGTAAATAAACGACAACTTACTATACCAAATCTTGTCACATTCAAATTATTTGATGAAAAAAACAACAAATACCATAACTAAATAGATTTAAGTATTCATGCTTAATACAAATCATTCGATAATAGCTTTAACATGCTACATTTATATATGTTTGACCTCTAAGTTTTATTAGGTGGGCTTCTAAGTCTTTGCAATCAGTATGTATATTGGGAGCACCGTCAATCCAATGAATACAATAGCCACAACCGGCGGTAAACTTTGTTAAGAATATCTGTTATCTATCAATGACTTGTTACTAGTCGGATTTGGTACACATGTCAGTTGTTACAAGACGCGTAAGCACACCCCTGGTATGAATTAGTTGCCTCTAGGCGAAGTAATTAATGAAATCAGGCCCCAAGTTTTTCAATATCCTTTTTCTAGTGACAGACCGTTGGCGTACGAACGAAGATTAAGAATGTTAGACGGCTCATCACATTGACTTGAGAACATTAATTTGAACTTTTAGGTAAACTAAAACAAGTGAGTGAAGATTTTCGAGTTATATACTTGAGCATATTATTATGAGATAATTTCATCTATCTTGTTTCGAAAAATTTTTTCAACACCTTTCTGAGCTTTATTCTCTTAGACGGGAATTGATAAAATGTCCGGGTTGTCTCTTAATTTTTTAGCTAACTTAAAATAAAAGCAAAGAGTAAAATAAATAAAAATTGAATTCACCAAAAATACCATTATCGTGCTAATAGTAATCCCCCCAAAAAAAAGTAGAAAGGAAAGAAAAACCAAAACACACACAAACATACACATATATAAAAACACATACTAAAAAAATTAATAACTCAAACTTGATCCAATTTTAAAATTGATCACATATTGGATTTTTCCATAAAATAAGGATTTCATTTATGGAAAAAATGGGAGGGAAGATAGAGGCGCAGGGTGGAGGAGGCGGTGAAAGCCGTCTTCCTTCAAGTTTTTCCATATAAATGAAATTCTCATATCATGGGCATGTCAAATCTACATCCAATTTTGAAATTGAATAAATTTTGGATACTTAATTTTATAATGTGTGTTGTTGTGTGTGTATTTGTGTATTTTAAGAATTTTTTGAATTTTAAAAATATTACAAAACACCCTCAAATAATTAGAAAACTTACGACAAACCCTCTAACCCTCTATATAAAATAAAACCTTACATATACACCCGAAAGGGCATTTCAATACACGAAAAAGGTGGGAAAAAATGATTGGGGCATTTAATTATCAGAAAATCGCTATAATTTTCAACAAAAAATGTCAAAAACCCTAATGGTTGGGCCTTTTGTTAAGCAATGACAAATGTTATAAGGGGTATTAATAATTTTTGAAATAAGAACGCTTTATTGATTATTTCACCTAAACTCAAGAGGGGTATGTGTAATTGTCCCTATTATTATTATTATTATTATTATTATTATTATTTTTATGGACAACAACACCCACCTCCCTTTAATTTAGGTGAAATTACGAATAATTCCCTCTTATTTTGAAAATTACCAGCACTCCCTTGATATTTGTCGTCGTTTAACAAAAAACCACAGTTTGACATTAACTTTCAAAATTATTAATAATTTCTTCCACAATATTGTAGCCACCTCAACCACCAACAGATGTGATTTGTCAAGCATGACAAAAGCCCTCAAAACAATTTTGTGATTCCATCAACGTTTGCAAAATGATTTAATTTTACACCACAATAATCACTTCCAATCATCTCCATATAATTCATTTCAACACCACTACTGCTTTTTTTTTTTTTCTCTTTAAATTGATTTCATATATAGTTTCTACGTCTTGAACTTGGCAATACCATGCAAATTTCATTTCAGAACACCATCGAAGACAGAAGAAATACAAATTACAATTATGTCCCACATCGATGAAGGATGAATTTTGTTAAATTTATATATATATATATATATATATATATATATATATAGATATCTTAGGGGGTATTTGTAATTTCACCTAAACTCATGGGAGGTGAGTGCAATTATTATTATTATTATTATTATTATTCAATTTTAGTAGCACTATGTTTTAAAATGTAATGCTTTTATATATGTTTGTTGTAATATATTAGATTAAACTAAAGCGTTAACTAAATTATTTTAATACTGCATTTTAAAAAATGTTCAACTTAATTGCACTAAAAAATGAGTGAATTAGTAATAATATAACAAATAATAATGAAAATATTGTCAATAATTATATATATTTACTGATAAAAAAATATATTTTGTCACAAGACGAATTTGGACAATGTTAATAGCACAAATAGTTTTAAGTTGTCACCATTGATTATTGGCGATGGCCCTCTGGTGAACTTAGTGATAATGGACATTTTACACAAAATCATAGTAACAATTTTTTCGTCACCAAATTTTGACTATAAAGTTGTTACTAATTGTTAATTGTAACGACTAAAATATTAATTCTTGTTAATATTTAGTTATATTACAAAAATAAAAATAAAAATTATTGTTACTGAATAAATTTAATAAATAACAAATTGACAATATTATCACTTAATATAACTATTGATGATAATTTTTATATTATTTTTTTTATATTTTGTCACTAATATTAATCGATAACATAAAAAAAAACCCTATGTTAGCTTTTTCTACAAATGGCAATCAAATACAAGTTGGCCGAACAATTTTGTTTTTACTAGTTAGTTTTTCAACCTTATGCATTATATATTATCAACTTGCCCGTTGCTCGTCCAACGTGCATGAACTTTTCTCGAAAATGTCGTTCCATAATAAGAAGATTGCAAGAATTGTCTTTTCAAGCTCAAATATGAATTAGTGGCCACAGATTTTTCTTGAATTTATAATGGTGACAATGGGAAATGTCGATTTCAAGCTTTTTAAGTCTTAAACAAACAACATAAACTTCTTCAATGGAGTTAGCTGGTATATACAATAAACAGGGTTATCAGTCGGTCTTAATCACGTCAACTTCAAATAAGCACAAGTAAGGGGAATGCTACAATATCTAAATTGATGTTTTGTGAGATTGATAGTTTGGGAGAGAGAGAAAAGAAATTTAACGGTAATACATTAAGTGGTAATACATTAAGAAATTCATGCATGTACAAAATAAAAGTGAGATCTAGTTATATAATTAAGCATTTGAATTTGAATTTTATAGAAATAAATATTTATTGATTTAATTATCTTTTTCAATTTATAATTTTTTGGGATTTTTTAGTACATATATATATACATATATTTAAATACACTACTTTATTACTAATTACGCTTTTAGTATAATTATTAAATTAATTATAATCGAGAAAAAAATTAAAATGATGTAGTATTATTGAATAATAAATAGAAATATATCGTAGGAACAGAGATGATAGAGACTAAACAAAGAGAGAGTAAAACACGTAAGAGATGACATGTAAGTGGAAAAAATAAATAAAGACACCCAAAATACTAAAAGACACCAGAGGACGTCAATTCTATCAAATATTGATATTTTATAAAAAAAAATACAGATAATAACTAAAATGTTAATTTTTTTCATTATTGGACCATCCTGCCACAAAATAAAAAATATTGTCGCTAAATAAACTTAATTAATAATAAGAAGGAAAAAAAATTATTACTTAATTTATATAATTTTACATAAAACAAGATATGGTATCATTAGACGCCTTCAATCATGTTAAAGCAAAGTTAACGAAGAAGACGGGGCTTAATTGCTTAAACGAGGTCAATGATTAACATCGAACAATTAATTATAAAAAGTTGTGAAATTGTCAAGCTGTTATATGGCAGCTCTAATGGTCAGCTGATACTGTTAGAACTTAGAAGCGTATAGCGTCCGCGTCGCGACATGGGATATGATCATCATCAAGTTGCTTCTAATTTTCATTTAAGTTTTCGTCAAAATTGACTTTGCAAACATGAGAAAATTTCCTACCGACTCTTTCTTCGAATTGGAATATCGCACTTACCCTCCCATCCCCACCTCCGTCTCCAACTACCCCATTTATTGTTGTTGACAACAAGAGAATTAATTTTTCCACAAAATTTTAGTTTTGATCCCATCAGATTTAGAGGGTGTTTGGCTAAACTTATTTAAAACATCTTATAAATTCCTAGTTCTTAGAAGATATTTTAGGAACTTATAAGATTTGGATTTTATTTCAAAAATAAGTTATTAAAATGTTTGGATAAATAGATGGGGTATAACTTATATGATGTTAGTAATGGTAATATTTTAATTAATTTGATTGAAAATAAAAGAGTTTGGTAGATCTTAAAAAATAAGTTGCCACCTCCTTACTCTTTTAAATAGAGCTTATAAGCTCTTAAACATCTTATTTGGAGAGCTTATAAGCTCCTCCTTCAAAATTTTTGCCAAACACTTTGCAACATCTTATAAGATGTTTTGAGGAACTTATAAACTTAGCCAAACACCCTCTTAGTCCTCGATAAAATTAGTCTCACTAATTTTAAAAATTCAAAAATAGTCCCATTAGATAATTTTGTTACCAAGGTTCCAAAACTCAACGGATGCGTCATTTTTCTCGCTTTTGCCGTAAAGTCACCCCATAAAAAGAAATATATTTTTAAAGGAATAAAAGTGAATATTTATACATAAAAGATATAT
Source organism: Petrea volubilis (assembly GCA_026212405.1). Lineage (NCBI taxonomy): Eukaryota > Viridiplantae > Streptophyta > Magnoliopsida > Lamiales > Verbenaceae > Petrea > Petrea volubilis. Next base: position 17,238,833 of record CM047877.1, read on the forward strand.
AAATAAAGAATATAGCTTTATACTTAATAAATGAAAACACATTTTTATTTATAATAATTATGCATATTTGTATAAAATATATAAAATTAAGAAGAAAATATAATATATACTTACAAATATATTTTTATACTTAATAAATAAAAAATATATTTAATAACTTCTTTATTTATAATATTCATATATATATATATATATATTTGTATAAAATATATGAATTTATATTTGATCATCTAAAGATATATATTTTTTATTAATTTATAATGTTCTTATCCGTATGCATATTTCTACATATATCATTCATTTATCCAAAGTTTATTTTTCCCCTTTTCTTATTTCTATTTCTGAAATAATCCCCAACACGCACACACACACACTACGAAAAAATGAGTAAATTTATGATAATATAACAATTGATAGTAAAAAAAATTGTCATTAGTTATATACATTTAGTGACAATAAATTTATGTTGTCACAAAACATAGCTTGCATAAGGTTAATAGTGACAACATAGTGCAAAATTACTAATTAGTGATACATCTATTGTACAACTTAGTGACAATGAAATCTTGTCACAAAATTCTAAGGGTAATTTTTGTTATCACCAAATTGTCACTATATATGTGTCATTAATTGTTAATGGTGACAATTAAAACATGATTTTTTGTTACCATTGAGTAACATTGTGACAACATAAAAATTATTACCATCATAAAAACTTGATTAATGACAAGATAGAAGGTATTGCCACTTAATACAATCATTAGTGACAATATTTATATTATCACTTTTAAATCTTGTTAATAATATTACTTTTTTCTTATAGTGACACACACAAACAGACCATCGGGCAGCCCTTGCCCTTGTGCCCTTTAGAAACATTGAATTATTGTGAAATTAATTGTGGGGTTTCAATAAACTCGAGAAGACGAGCAAAATGGTGAAGAGGTTAGCCTCAATGCAAGGGTGGCTGTTTTTGGGCATGGGTCGATAATGGGGTTTGGAGTCTTTTTTTTTTGTTTTGTTTTTTTTCTTATGTTTTTGGTAAGCCTATTTTTTAAAAAAATGAAAGAAAAAGTTTTTACAAATATATATATATATTTATATATATATGTATAGAAAAATATTGCAAACTAAAAAAGAAAGTAGTAACATAAATGTATATATATTTTTACAAATATATATAAGTATCATAAATATAGCCAAAACTGGTGACCTACCAACAAAAGAGAGAAGGTAACGCTTCCATTAAATTTTGTTACCTTGAGACCAAAATTGAAATAAGAAGTTATCTAATGGAAATGTTTTCAGATTTTTGAAACTAATGGGCTAATTTTGTTGAGGGGAAATTTTATCTAATTTTTCTTATTTTATTTTATTGTTATTATTATTTTTTAACATAAGTAACAAGAGAAGTACTTGAACCAGCTAGCTTTTCCGATGATTTATAACGGGTACATAATGCCACAAAAAACATGACTTGATCGCGTGATTCTGTCGGGTCGTTGACATGCGTGTAATTAAGTCCCACACAACGTTCAATTAAAAACAAATGACCTACACTATGGACTATGGGTCTTTGGACGCGGCAAACGTGACCCCACATGACTGAAAATTTATTTGTACGCTACTAGAAGTCTAGAAAACCGCCTAATTTAATGCGGCAATATTTATTTTCTAATTTTACGCAATTGTCTCATTGTATGTAATGGTGGTTTTGAAAATTATCTGATATAAATTCACACAAAGTTGTTCGTTTGCTTTGCTTAATTAGTTTGCATTATTCATCACATAATTGTGAAATGGAAAAAGAAGCCCCCCCGCCCACCCCACCCCTTAACACACACACACACACACACACACATATATATATAGGGATAATTACATCTAGTATCCCTTTTCCAAAAAATTTCAATATTCAGAGAGTTACGTCGATAAAATTCATAATTACAAATACCCCCATATTTGCCGGTTATCTGGTCAATTTTTTCTAAACTTTTGATTTTACCCTTTATTTCTTAATACTAAATAGAGATAATTATATTTAGTACCCCTCTAAAGTATCAAAACAACAACTGGTCCCCCACAAATTTTTAATATTACAGAGAGTTACCTCGATAAAATTCATAATTACAAATACCCCCTATTTGCCGGTTATTCGATCAAATTTTTCTAAACTTCCGCCATCATAATTACAAATACCCCCTATTTGTCGGTTACAAATACCACGCCGCCCTTATTTCTCCCTCTCTCTCCCTCCCTTAATCGATCTTCTCTTTCTCCCTCCCTCCATCGATCCTCTCCCTTCCCTCCCCCCTAGATCCCTCCCCCCCCCCCACCCTCCCGATCTCCCTCCCTCTTGTTCTCTCTCTCACTCTCTCGAGGCAAGCAGTGGGTTTAGCCGGCGACAACGGCAGGTAGTGGGCGGCGGATTGTGTGTGTGTAATGTTTGTGTATGTATATATATTATGTATGTGTATATATACATATTTATTTATATATTTATATTGCATTTATACATAAAAATAAATTAACATGGAAGAAAACTGTATAAAAATTAGGACAATGGTAGATTTGGATTTTCAAAAAAAAAATTACTGACGTTATCATATTATAATCGGGAATCGGCTGAGTGAGGGGTATTTTTAATTATGAATTTTATTGGGGTAACTTTTTATAATATTGAAAATTTTTGAGGAATCAGTTGTAATTTCGATACTTTAGAGGGATAGTAGATGTAATTATTCCCATGAAAGAAATGTATAAAAATTAGAGCAGGTTAGATTTGGGTTTTCAAAAAAAAAGTTGCTAATGTCATCATATTATAATCAAGAACCAACTGAGTGGGGAGGGGAAGTATTTGTAATTATGAATTTTAATGAGGTAACTTTGTGTAATATTAAAAAATTTTGGGGGATCATTTGTAGTTTCGATACTTTAAAGGGATAGTAGATGTAATTATCCATATATATATCTATACTATTATATATTTGAGAAAGGTATTTGACCCAAAATCTTTTGATTTTGACCAAATCCTAAATTTCTAGAATTTTGAATTTTTTTAATTAAAAAAATTGTCATTAGTTATCTATGGAGTCTCTTGGTTTCCTAAAAATTCAAAATTTGAATTTATTAGGTGTCTTAATGTGTATTAATTATTAATTAATCTATAACTATTCCCTAAAATATGTTGTTTCTTTCCCCACTCCCCCCCCTCTCAAAACAACCTTAATAAGACTTCTTCAAATCCATTATAATTCTTCAACAATGTACAAAAATCCACATTCCCTCACTTATCATCCATTCTTTTTCTCCTTTCGATTTTATAGGTATGTAATTTTATTTTTTATGGATCTTGAATTGTCGTCTTTTTCTACATTTTTACTATTTTTTTTCTTATTATTTATTCAACTTTATGATTTATTTTATCTTTGTTATCCGATTACTATTTGTTTCTCATAGTTTTATATATATATATATATATATATATATTTCGGTATCATTCTACATTTTACAAGTACTTTAGCACCATTTTATATTCAAATCGTGGAATTATTCATATTGAATATCATTTCTTATTTATAGATTTGTGCTTTTGATTTTCATTTAATTTGCTTCATTTTACTTTATCATTAGTTTATTTGAGGTTTATTGTATTTGATTTTTTTACGTTTTAAAAATTTATATGAATTTATTGGTTTGTATACTTCTTCTTTTTTTTTTTTTTTTTTTTTGTATAAAAATTTATTTGGTAAAGTTGACACATCTAATATTTTCACCTATTTTCGTTTTTTAGGTTTGCATTTTTCTTCTTCTTTCTTTTTTTCTATAAAAATATATTTGGTAAAAGTTGATATATCTAATATTTTCACTTATTTTTGTTTTTTTTCAATTTTACTATGGTTGTTATTTGACACTATGTAGAATTTTTCTCCCTAAGAATTTAGTAGTTTTTTCTTTTTCTTTTAATATTATATTTTAGGAATTTTTGATTCTTTTTTGCACAATTCTTAATTCCTCTAATTTATTTTTAGTTATCTTCATCTTAGTTACACTTTTTTTCATCAAAATTTCTTTATAGATGTATAGATGTATGTATTTCTATGAGTCATGTAACTATGATTTTTCTATGAGATATAATATTGGCACAAATAATACTTATTATTTTGAGATATAATTACATAGTTACAATGGTGTTTATTTATTTTTTACTTATTGATATATGACCCCTAAATTGAGGGGACCAAGAAAAAAGAAATTAATTAATGAGATGTATAAACTTTCTATATATTGTTGTTTGCCTCCTTATGGATTGTACTATATCATTATGTGGTTCATTAGATGTATAAACTTTTCATATGTACATTATAAAATATTTACGTCTAATAAACCACAAAATGTATATATAATAAACCACTAATTGATTTTGATAATAAAAAAAAATAGTGTCACATATTCCAATATGCATAATAATCCATTATTTTGTAATATATTAACTTAGAGTAGCTCATAATTTATCATTCATACTTCAATATCTCTAAAAAATTTATTTATTACTTTAGTTTTGATAACATATTTAGATTTTTTTTTTGCATGACAATACCTTTATCTTTTAAAATAATTAAAAACTTCAAATATAAGAAAAATATTACTTATTTAACTATTGAATTGCATTGAAAATTATTTAGAGTAAATGTTATTTTACATAAATAGAATATCTTATTTTTATCTTTTTACGCAGCAATAAATTATGAAATACGTGCATAGCACGGGGTACAATGGAGTCTCTTGGTTTCCTAAAAATTCAAAATTTGAATTTATTAGGTGTCTTAATGTGTATTAATTATTAATTAATCTATAACTATTCCCTAAAATATGTTGTTTCTTTCCCCACTCCCCCCCCCTTCAAAACAACCTTAATAAGACTTCTTCAAATCCATTATAATTCTTCAATAATGTACAAAAATCCACATTCCCTCACTTATCATCCATTCTTTTTCTCCTTTCGATTTTATAGGTATGTAATTTTATTTTTTATGGATCTTGAATTGTCGTCTTTTTCTACATTTTTACTATTTTTTTTCTTATTATTTATTCAACTTTATGATTTATTTTATCTTTGTTATCCGATTACTATTTGTTTCTCATAGTTTTATATATATATATTTATTTCGGTATCATTCTCCATCTTACAAGTACTTTAGCACCATTTTATGTTCAAATTGTGGAATTATTCATATTGAATATCATTTCTTACTTATAGATTTGTACTTTTGATTTTCATTTAATTTGCTTTCATTTTACTTTATCATTAGTTTATTTGACGTTTATTGTATTTGATTTTTTTACGTTTTAAAAATTTATACGAATTTATTGGTTTGTATTCTTCTTCTTTTTTTTCTTTTTTTTTTTGTATAAAAATTTATTTGGTAAAGTTGACACATCTAATATTTTCACTTATTTTCGTTTTTTAGGTTTGCATTTTTCTTCTTCTTTCTTTTTTTCTATAAAAATATATTTGGTAAAAGTTGATATATCTAATATTTTCACTTATTTTTGTTTTTTTCAATTTTTCTATGGTTGTTATTTGACACTATGTAGAATTTTTCTCCCTAAGAATTTAGTAGTTTTTTCTTTTTCTTTTAATATTATATTTTAGGAATTTTTGATTCTTTTTTTCACAATTCTTAATTCCTCTAATTTATTTTTAGTTATCTTCATCTTAGTTACACTTTTTTTCATCAAAATTTCTTTATAGATGTATAGATGTGTGTATTTCTATGAGTCATGTAACTATGATTTTTTTATGAGATATAATATTGGCACAAATAATACTTATTATTTTGAGATATAATTACATGGTTACAATGGTGTTTATTTATTTTTTACTTATTGATATATGACCCCTAAATTGAGGGGACCAAGAAAAAAGAAATTAATTAATGAGATGTATAAACTTTCTATATATTGTTGTTTGCCTCCTTATGGATTGTACTATATCATTATGTGGTTCATTAGATGTATAAACTTTTCATATGTACATTATAAAATGTTTACGTCTAATAAACCACAATGTATATATAATAAACCACTAATTGATTTTGATAATCAAAAAAAAAAAAAAAATAGTGTCACGTATTCCAATGTGCATAATAATCCATTATTTTGTAATATATTAACTTAGAGTAGCTCATAATTTATCTTTTTTTTTTTTGGTAGAATAGCTCATAATTTATCATTCATACTTTAATATATCTAAAAAATTTATTTATTACTTTAGTTTTGATAACATATTTAGATTATTTTTTTTGCATGACAATACCTTTATCTTTTAAAATAATTAAAAACTTCAAATATAAGAAAAATATTACTTATTTAACTATTGAACTGCATTGAAAATTATTTAGAGTAAATGTTATTTTACATAAATAGAATATCTTATTTTTATCTTTTTATGCAGTAATAAATTATGAAATACGTGCGTAGCACGGGGTACATGCTAGTATATATATATTCACTATTGGTATGACTTAATTAAAGGGTGTTTGGCTAAATTTATAAGTTCTTAAAAACATGATCTTGTAAGATGTGATAGGGTATTTTCACCATTTAGCATTTTCACACTACTTACACTAGTATAAAAGGGGAGCACTCTTTATAATTAGTTTTGGTCTAACAATAGTTTTGATATGTCATTTTTTATTTTTATTTTTTCTTCACTTTCTCTCTCCTCTGTCTTTTTCCTCGCTCTTTTTTCTCTCTCCCTTTCCATTTTCTATCTTCTTTCATCTTCAAATACACTTCAATATCATTTTCTTTTTACTTTTTTTGGTAATTGTTTTCTTTTTTTTTACTGTAAATTATTTTATTTTTATGTATAACTAATTTCATAAATATATTAAAAATACTTTAAAATATTTTAATAGTTTAAATACTACCAATATTTTATTATATCATTAAGTAATATCATTTTTTTTATTATGTACATATATCGAGTATGTCAATATTACTAGTATATATAATTCTTCTTCTTCTTCTTCTTCTTCTTTGGCCATATCTTAGGGTATTGTTGTTGGCACATCTAAAGTTGATATTAAGGCTCCAACTATATTCTTATTTTTTTCATTACAAGAAAGCATCTCTTTTACCAACAAAAAATTTGTGACCATTAAGTCCACCAAACATAAGTCGCAATGCATTTGTAACGGAATTCTATTAAAATATAACTAAAAACTAATTCGTGACAAAATATTTATGAACGGAATTATGAAACCAAAATTCGTCATAAATTTATATTTTATTGCAGATTTCATTAAATCTGTGAAGGATTGCTCATTTAATGAATGGAGTGCATTTTTGTAGTGTTTAGATTTCACCAAGATGCCCCTTTTATCTTTTGTATATTATTCTTTGCTTTGTTGAACAAATGTTCTCGAATTGCTATTCACCATTTAGTCATTTTTTTTATCGTCTTTGAAATTCAGGCTATTTTTAGTAAAAACAATAAAATAAAATTTGAATTTATTTATGTAAAAGTATATTAAACATTTATTTGATTTGTTTGAGAAAATTTTAAAATTTAGTCGAGGCCAAAAGAAATATTATGATAACTTTTATTTTGCCACATCATGACTCAATGGTAACAATAATTAATATTTTAATTTTGATTGTTGATAATTAATAACATTCCTAGAGTAATAGTTTGGTAGAAAAATATTGTCACTATAATTTTGTGACAAGATCTCTATTGTCCTTGAATTGTCACCATATATGTGTCACTAACTAATTATTAATAGTAACAACTTAAAACACTGGTTTGTGACTATTGACATTATGCAAATAATTTATATAACAAAATAATTATCACTAATCTACTCATTTTCTTATAGTGATTTTTTTTATATTTTAAATTGCCCCAAACAATGAATGTAAACCACACCTGCCCTTGTCTATGCTAATATTAAGAAAACAAAAGTACTCCCAAAGTTTGAGAATAAAGTTATATATGTTTAATATTGTCACTTGATATGTTGTTATTAATTTTTTTATGTTCATTGTAGTGGTTCATGACAATTAGCTACTCATGAAAAAATCATCATTAACAAGGCAACTCGAAGATAGTTTCTTTAATTATACGCACGTTAATAAGAATTAGCGGTACTTAAAATTATGTCCGATCTTGCAATAGCATTAATTAACTAAGAAAAATCATCACTAATTATAAATATTTAATGATAAAAAATATTATTTTTTTCACGAAAATGATTTTCATAATATCAATAGTGACAATAATTATTTTAAATTATCATCATTAACAATTAGTGAAACTCCCATTGTGATAATTTATTAATAAGAAAAATCTTATCACAAATCCATAGTGACAAAGTTTTAGTCTCTAGGTTGTTGCTACTTGCTATTCACTAGCTATATATATTTAGTAACACAAACATATTATTATTTTATCATAAAATGATTTTCATAATATTATTAGTTATCAAAATTGATAATTAGTGAGACACTCCTACGTTGCCAATTTAGCGACAAAGAAAAATTTGCCACAAATCTAGCTGGCAACTTTTTCCGTTACTAGTTTGTCATTGATTGTAAATAGTGGCAACTCTTGTCACCTTTTAATCATATTATGAAAAAATAAAAATCATTATCACTAAATGGGTTAAACTGGAGAAATGTAAAATAAATTGTACTCACTTAAATGATACTAATTTTCACATGCCAGTTTTATGTTTTGTAATTAATATTGCTTTTTTTTTTGTAATGTTTAAACTATATAGTGACAAAACAAAAATTATTATCATTAAATAAATCTAATTAGTGATAAAATAAAAAATATCATCATTTAAAACGTATCATTGATAACAACTTTTACATGTCACTTCTATACTTAGTCACTTATATTATATTTTCTTGTAATAACTTATATAAGCACTATATATGTCGTTTAATAAACCAAAACAAAAGGAAAAGAAATAATGAAAAACAACAAAATTTCATGCAGAATAATAAAGGATTTAGATTTATAGACATTGGGATAGTAATTATTCGAAAATTAAGAATTTTTCTAGCCCTTAATCTATATCTATATCTATACTATTAATAAAGAGCTTATGGGTCTAATAGCCACCTTGGTCTCTTTGATCTCTCAAATTTCTCCCTCCTCTCCCATTTTTAAAGTATTTTCATTTCGTTTATTTTCTCCTTCTCTCTCCCGTCCCAATATATTTGAATTTTTTCATGCATCTTTTATCATTTCTTTTAAAATTTTCTTTCTTATTAATTTGTCAATCTTATAATTCTATTTCCACTTTAAACTATAAATCATTAAAAACATTTAATCATGTATACAATTCAATAAATATTTTAATTTCATATTTAGAATTTGAATATGTAATTAAATTATATTTTATTTGAATTTTGCACGCTAAAAAAATATAATTATTTATAAAATCCAATAAATGTTTTAATTTTTGTATTCTATATTTAAATCTACATTATTAAAGAAGAGCTTAGGGGGTCTAATAACTACATTGGTCTTTTTGGTCTTTCAAATTTCTATCTCCTCTCCCACTTTTAACGTATTTTTATTTCCTTTGTTTTCTCATTCTCTCTCCTATGTCAGTATATATAAATTTTTCCATGCATCTTGTATCATTTCTTTTAAATTTTTTTCTTTCTTATTTATTTGTCAATCTTGTAATTCTATTTCTACTTTAAACTATAAATCATTACAAATATATAATCATGTATAAAATTCAATAAATATTTTAATTTCATATATAGAATTTGAATATGTAATTAAATTATATTTTATTTCAATTTCACACACTAAAAATATATAATTATGTATAAAATCCAACAAATATTTTAATTTTTATATTCTAAATTTAAATATGTAATTTGTTTTTTTGCGCAAACAACGAGTGTGCTTGATTGACTAGTATATATAATTCACAAACTTTAAGCTAATCCAAGTAAACACCATTTATGTGTACATTTGGATAGCCTTATTACACTTTATTGTTACATGTGTGAAATTAGAATTGTTAAGTATATAATTATTCATAATTGTTAGAAAGAATCCAACACTTATCAAAAATCTAAGATAAGATTTGTTACAATTTAATTTAAATCAAATGATAAAGTTATTTTTTATTTATAGTCAACCATTTACAATATTTATCAATTCCTTCAGACTTTTGAAGTATTAGAATTATCAATAACTTACTTTTACATAATGTAAAAAAGCAAAATCCAAGATATAATTATATCAAAATCAAATATTCGAAATTGAATATATTATGTTATCTATTAAGTTTTTATGAAAAGTATTATATCACAATCAACTAATTACATCGACAATCAAATATCATCAAATAATAATGAATACAAATTATTTTATGGTAGGGAAAAAATAGTATCAAACCAGAATGATACCTACATTCATGAGAAATCGAACCCACAACCCTAAGGTTATGACTTTAGAATAGTGTGAATTGAAAATTTTATATTCTACAAAAATATTAATTGTTTTATTTTATAAATTCATTTTCTATTTAATATAATTTATTAAAAATATAAATAAAAATATTATTTCCCATACCTTGGCACACTTTAAATACTAAATAGGAAAATAGAGAAAAATCACCCAGATCTAAATTGCGTATTGAAGATACACTATAAGAAAAAAGGTAATATAGTGGAAAAAATATAAAATGATAATATAAAGTTGTTATCAATAATTACATTAGGTGATAATATGTCACAAATTAACTTTGTTTAGTGACAATAATTTTTATTTTATTACAATATCCCTCGATATGATAACAATTAATGTTTTAGTTGTCACAATTGATAATTAATGATATCCTTGTAGTGACAATTTTGTTGCAAAATAAGTGGGCACTATGATTTGGTTACAAAATCTCATTGTTATTAAGTTGTTACCATATGCATGTTACTAATATATAATTATTGGTGGACAACTTATACACTATGTTGTCATCAATTAATATTGTGCAAATTATTTTTGTGAAAATATAATTTTTTTTCATTGAATATTTTTATTATCACCACTTATTATATTGTAATCTATTTATTCATTTTCTTATAATGATATCAAACAAACAACTAAATACATTGAATATACAGCCATTGGATTGACAACGACTGATATTTTGTTTACTCATGAACGAACATATTTTTATCATTTTTTATCTATGCTTTTAGTGCTAGAAAACAATTCTTTTTTACCTAACTTGCGAGAGATTAGGGCAAAGACAAAGGAGAAGTATTTTGATATTTTTCTCTGCTGTTTTTATTGTTTTGTGGTATATACTATTTTGAGTGTCTATGTGCGGCACATAGGAATATATATATTCGAACTAGGAGGAGAAAAAACAGAGAAAAGTATGGTTCAATGGACCTAGGTAATTTATGTCATAGTTAGTTATCTCATATTGCTATAGGGACAGAGTCAGGAATTTAATTGAGGGAGGTAAAATTTTTTCGAGATCATTAGTTTTTGAAATATATAAATATAAGGGTTATATATAAAATTAATATATAAAATAACAAAAGTTATCATATTTATACGCATATGACCAATTAGACGTGCTACAATAACAAAAAGTCGTAAAACCAAAATAATATATAAACAATAATACTAAAAAAATAACAAGCTATTTTCTGTTTCAAAAGAAGCAAATATAGTTGATAATGAATTATTTTTTAATAATACTCAATAAAATTGACATAAACTCACATAATGATATACAATCAAAACTCTAAAAGTATTAAAACTAATTCTCTTTCTCTCTCTCTCTCTCTCCTCTCTCTCTTTGTTCGTACAATCAAAAAATATATTCAAAAATTAAAAAATATCTTTTCTTTTTTCTCCGCCATCACATTTTTCAAATCACTCTCAATTAAATATAAAATGTCAAATTAGTAAGATTCATTTAAATTCAATAGCCCAACAAATAAACATCAAAACTCATTAAGTTTAATATTGATCAACTACTAAGATTCCTATCAACAACCCTAATATCCAAATCTCCACTCAAAAATCAATTCCAAAAAAAAAAGAAATAAATAAAGGTATAAATTTCAAAATTAGTATATAATACCTTCTTATATGTTGTTTTCGAAGAAAAAGTTGAATACTGTAGTGTTTGTGAGAGAAAAAAAAATTTCTAATAGGATTTTTCGTGTTATAATTGGGATAGAAGAAAGAAGTAAAATCTAATAGAATTTTTAAAATTTTAATTTGAAGAGAATAAGGAAAAAGAGAGGAAAGAGAAAGTGAGAGAATTTAATTACAATGGTAAAATAGATTAGGTAATAATAAACTTGTAAAAAATAAAACAGAGTAGAGAAAATTAAAATTTTTATTATATAACTTATATAAAAGTCAAGATTTTATTTTAAGAGGGGTGAAATTTTAAAATTCTAATAAATATATATACTAAAAAATAAATATTTAAAAAATTGAGGGGGCGGCCCTCCACCACTAGTCCCTTGGCTCTGTTACTAAATTACTAAATTACTAATTTCTTAAGGGAGGTATGTATAATTTTTCATATCTGAAGAGATCTATTTGTAATGTGACTTAACCTCAAGAGGCTTAATTATATTATAGGGCGAATTACATCTACCTCCCATGAGGTTTGGCGAAATTACAATTTAACGCACGATTTTTTGTAAATTACAATAAATCCCCTGTAGTATGAAATAATTACAAGTGATGGACGGAAAGTGTAGAAAGTCTGTTTTGCCCTTTATTTTTTGCTGATATTAAATAGGGCAAATTATATCTATCTCCCCTGCGGTTTGGTGAAATTACAATTTAACCCACATTTTTTTGTGTATATTACAATAACCCCCTGTGATATGTAATAATTACAAGTGATAAAAGAAAAATGTATAAAACCTACTCTAGCCCACAATTGACCTCACTAACGTGTTTCCCATGTCGAAAAGTTTAAGACTCGCTTCAAGTTCACCGAAAAACTTATCGGAAAACAGAGCAATTTTTTCAATATTATTACTTTTAGCCCCACAAAAATGTAATACATAACATACAACCCCAAATATTTTATATATATTACAAAAAAAAAACCCCTCAAGGGTACTATCGGAACTTTACATACAAAAACTAATGGAACCCTAACGGTCATAAATGGTTGGGGTAAATTATTAGACGGAATATACCACAAGGGATTTATTGTAATTTACAAAAAACCGTGAATTAAATTATAATTTTGCCAAATCTCAGAGGATGTAGATGTAATTCGCCCTATATTATATATGTAATATAATTGTTGTCCTCTACTAAGTCAATATGAACTACGAGAAATCACATCCTACACTCTATATGTGGAAGGGTCATTTATAGTGGATTTATTATAGAGCTTTATCAACATAATATCAAAAAAATAAATGAAAAAATATTTACTAATAAATTTGAGCAATGGCAGAGATCCTTTGGCGAGCGGGGCCAATGACCCCACTTAAAATAGAAAGTCTTCCTTGGTCATGTATTGTGTGTGTATGTGTAAAATGTTAAATGCTCCTTCGTATTGGATTCCTCTACAATATATATATATATATATAGAGTGAGTCCAAGTATGCAAGCCAACTATTTCTTGTAGACGTGTCACTTTTTTAGTGACCTTGTTGAATTATTTTTCCAAACCCATCATTTGATTTATGACGGACGAATCCATCATCCAATTATATATTATAAGAGATTATACTAATTTATGATGAAAGAATTTGTTATTTAAAAAATTGCATTTTGTAATGTTTCAATAGTCTTTTTTCATACAGTTACTAATAGAAACCAACAAATGCAAGTATGTTTTTTCATATGGTTACTAATGGAATCCAACAAATACAAGTACATGCACAAGGCAACGTACGTAAATAATAGCATATATGATGTATTTGCACGATTTTGTACAGATATAATGATATAAACACTTTGAAATAAATGTTGATCTAGTTGATTGAGAGCAGCTTATAACTGATGTGGCATATTTTTGATCGATATTCTCAATCGGCTTGTGCAGGCCATGTGTCATCCCTTCAAGCTAACAAGCCCGAGTTATCGATCTGGCTCGGGTTTATCGACAGGGTTAGCGGCCCATTGAGCCGTTCTTGTCGAGATCCTCGGTCAAGTTCTTTATCAACTAGGACCATATCATGTACAATCAACTCCTGCTAGTATTAAATGCTCCGCCATGTCAAGAAGTAGGGCAACCATCTACCCACATACTTCATTAAATAAAAGCCAACTAATGTTACATTTAGGTTTTTGGGTCACTCCACATCATTTCATGATGGCCTACTAAGCCTAAGGACCCCATAGGGAATAATCCATATGGACACACTATAAATACCATTGTATTTATGGTAAGACCCAATCTATTAATTGTTTTTTACCCACTTATTCTACTCAAATTATTACACTAGCCGATCATCAGAGGCTAACTCAAGTTGCCTTTTCTTTGCTGCAGGTCCCATCTCCCGATCATACCCCTTTATCCAACTTTTACCTCTTGTTAGACCAGAGTAGCTGATCAAGTCGGCCGCTCCCAAATTCGACCCGTATTATTTTTTGGTGTTGTCTGTAGGAAGCAATATGGTGACAACTAAGAGAAACCCATCTGGTGTGCAGAGCACCCCAGCGACTGGAGAGGACTAGCAATCGGTCCATAATCTTCTACCACCCCCTCCCATCACAAATCCTACACTACCACAGGTAGATTTGGCGGGTTCATCCCGGGCACATGTTACTGCCCCGGATCAGCACTTGTCACTATTGACTGGTGAAGCAAGGTCTGCGCCTCTCCGAGGGGCATAGGTGAGCTCTCACCCAACACTGAAGAGATGATCATGATCCCTCTTAAGAGATTGAGGGATTTTGTTGGTCAATGCAATCTACAAGCCTTCGAAAAGGCTTAAGGAAAGCATAGTTCGGGTACCTCTAGTCCCTAACCCGGTCATAACCACAGCGATGTAACACCTCCCATCGCACCAAAATTTGAATCGGGCCGCGAGTTACCCACCTCCATGTTTGGAGGAAGAGGCCGAGTTAGGCCACTATGGTAAAGTTCCTCCTCGCCAATGCCCAAATTTGGGGTGCCCTCATTGGGACCTTTTTTCGGGGAATTTGCGAGCCGACTCAGCTTAGGGAGAGCTCAAGCAAATGAAGAACCAGCTCTACCAACTCACCTAGAAGATCGCCGACCTTGAGTACGCCCGATGGAAGGACTGAGCTCTACGACGGGCAGGGGTCCTCGTCCGATCGCTACAAGGCCAGAGGTATAGGGCCTTTGCCCATCATATTCAAGAAGAAAAGATTAGTCTCCACCACCGAGTTCCGATCAACTTTTCTTACTACGACAGAAGTACCGACCCAGACAATCATTTACTCCAGTTTGAAAATGCTATCGACCTTTACAAGCTTTCGAATGGAATGATGGAAAAGTTCTTTGCCACCACACTTTTTGGAGAGGTACGGCAGTGGTTTGCTTGACTCGAGCTAGAGTCGATCCACTCCTTCGAGGATCTTGCTGATGGATTTCTACACCACTTCGCGGCCAAGAAAGATACTAAACTCCCAAACACCTATCTTCATAGGATTCGCCAACTGAAAAGCGGAGTCTCTTCGTGATTTCATGACACGTTTCAACAATGAGGTACTCAAAGTTGACGACCCCAGTATCGACATCACCAACTTCGCCCTCTACATTGCCTTCGGCACGAGGATTGTGGCAAAGTGATTGTTCTCATGCCCTCTCAATCAATAAGGGAGCCACAAACCTTGACCTCTAGCTTTATGATTTCCGAAGAAAGGCACCACATCAAACATGGGTACAAGGACCCCAAAGAGAAGAAAGCAAAAGGAGGTCACAAGAAGGAGAAGGACCACAAGGATAGAAAGGAGTCTCCGATCAAACTGATACATCGACTACGAAAAAAATATGGGATGCTATCTGTTGAAAAAAGTAAAATGTTAGAGGAGCGGTCGATCAAAAACTCAAACATAAACTTGAAAATAGGGTTTACCCCATTGATTCCCTGCTCGAACTAGCGACGAACATTATCCAAACTTTGACCCAGAAGGTACTCGTGATCCTGCTCGAACTGGTACCCTCTAAACAGGTGCGCCAAGTGGGATTGCAGCCCCTGAAGGTATTGATTAGAGTACCGTCATTGCCGGCCAGCGCTCGGTCGGATGGATGTTCCAAATCCATAATTCGAGCCTCTTCATTGGAGTCAGAAGGCTCCCATAGCTCCTCCTAACCAGTGGGCTCTTTTCCCTTGCCCGTGTGATCGGGCCCCCGTTTTCATTTCCTGGAGGCCTCTTGAGCGCCTCCTTCCCTAATCACGACCCCAGTCTCGTGGGGTCGGGTAATTTGAACTCCCGATTGGGGCGCTACCATGGTCCCCGATCGCTCACCAATGACTTCAATTTCTAGGTCAATATTTGGTTCGACCCTAGTGACCAACCTCACCCTTGGTGGTATGCGGGTGTCTTTGGGAGTCTCGATCGATCGAGGCTGTTCGAACTGAGATCGACCCCCTCTAGCTCTTGAAAGGGCCCTTCTTCCCTGGAATGATGACCCTACTTGACTGGTAGCTTTGACTACTGTCCTTCTCATCTTTTTCTTTTTAGCCACTGTCAATCGAGCAAGCATAGTTGTGTGTGCATCTATCAACACCTGGTCGTCTATAAAGGTAAATGATTCGGTCAGGTCAGTAGGTCGAGAATCATATCGATCTATAAAAACGACCCCCCTTGGGGCTTTGACCGAGGAGATGCTCGCATGGGATAAAATTTCCTCTTTAAGAGGTAACCACTCCATATTAAGCCCCTTTCGAGCTGGTGGTTGCGAAAATGAGGACCCCAAGTCGGGTTTTCTACCTCTTCGAACTCGATCTTATAGATCTTATAGTTCCAGTCATTTCGAACGGGGAAATCGGAAGCATGGCGTACGAAAAAGAACTTCACCTTCCATTTCTTCCCGTAAGAAGGCTAACGGGTCTGGATAATATGAGGCCCTGATCGGGCCATGATGTAAAAAAAAGTCGTCGTGGTCAACCGGACCAGATCGAGGGGAGTTTTGAACTTTGAAAAATGTGGCAAAATTTTCCCTGGACGGGGGCTGGCCTAAGGCTTACATCATAACAATGAAACTATAGATTAAGCAGTGAGAATTTGGAGAAAGTTGAGAGAGATGAACGACGAGAAAGTTATAAACGGTCGCCGCGTCGGCCGAGATTGGGAACCGGAACCCATTCAATAACGTCTCCAAATGTATGGCGATCATATTGGGGGGCGCATTCCCTATTCGAAAGCCGACAGCTGGGATGAAGGCCTTATACTATATGGGAATATGGTACTTTGACACAGCATTGGAGACCTCGGTCGGAGTTATGGTCGAGGGGATCTCATCGTGTTCTCGATCGGTACAGCGAGCCTACGGAACATCGATATCATCCTCATCACCATCATCCTCTACCTTATCGGTCGCATGCAACTCGACCTCCTCCTCGTCGCTAGGCTCGACTGCTTCGGTCCCCAAGGAGGTCAAATTGCTGCCACATCCACTCCCCTCGAAGTTATCCTCCGAGGGGCTATCTAATCCTACCTCTATAAGTAACCTACAGCTAGCTATGTTGGATATAGTGAAAAACATGGTTTTAGGAGAGAAGGGTTACCTAAGAGAGGCGGTTCGAGCTAAGAAGGCTGAGATTTTCGAACGGTTGGACAGACAATCGATTGGGAGGCGTTTTTCACTTTTGCAAATGGTGAAGTCAACGCTGGGTCCACACCCTCTATTTATAGAGGGGTAAAACACCACCCTCAGGAATCCCAACCGACGCAATTATTACAACCGTGACTTTTCAGATTCTTAGTGGTAATAGCTCCACACCGATCTCACTCGCTAGTCGATTCCATCAATCGACCAGAGGAGCGGGGGTGCAAATGGCGTGGTATATTTTCGATCGGTATTCTCGATCGACTTTCGCTCGCCATGTGTCACCCCTCCCAAGTGTTCAAGCTAACAAGCCCGGTTTATCGGCCAGGTCAGGGTTTATCGATCGGGTTGGCGGCCCCTTGAGCCATTCTCATCGAGATCATCAATCGAGTTCTTTATCGGCCGGGACCATACCATGTCCAATCAACCCCTGCTGGCATTAAATGCTCAACTATCTCTAGGAGTAGAGCAGCCATCTAACCCCATACCTCAGTAATTAAGAGCCAACTAATATCATTAGGCCCTACCTTTAGGCTTATGGGTCGCTTCATATCATCTCATGATGGCCTACTAAACCTAAGGGCCCCATAGGGAATGATCCACATAGACACACTATAAATACCCTTGCATTTGTGGTAAGACCCTAACTATTAATTGTTTTTTACCCACTTACTCTGCTCAAATTATTACACAATCTGATCACTGACTTAAACATCGGAGGGTCTTAGCCGAGACCTATCTCGGCTAACTCACATTGATTTTCCCTTGTTGCAGGGCTCATCTTCCCGATCATATCCCTTTATCCAACTTTTACCTCTCGTTCGACCGGAGTCGCCGATCAAGTCAACGGCTTCCAAATTCGACCCGCATCAATAACAATAAATTAATTATAATGATCTAGTTAATTACTTAATGAAAATATTTTAAGTTCTTACTATTAACAATTAGCGACAGATATATTGTAATAATTTACCAACTGTAAAAATGATCACATGTAGTATTTGTGATAAAATTTCATTTTCATTATTATGTTGATAATTATTAATAGTGACCATTTTATCATAATTTTGGTCACTATTAAATTTCTAAACATCCTTATTGTGCTAAAATATATATATTTTTTGTTCACTAGTATGTATAATATAATACCACGGATCCTTCTTGATAGTAAATTGCAAAAATATTCACTTTATAAATTGAGGTTAAAGAAGTGCAACCACTGAATCCATTTTTGGGGAGTTCATATCCAAATTTCAGGATGTACTCATTGGATACTGAGGCAATTTTCATATCGACTTGATTTACAGGCTCGCGGTGTAACTGTTTGAGCCCAAAAATAATTTTTTGCATAAAATCAAAGTGGGCTGGTATTGGCCCTTTTCGCCACGCCGAAATGAATTAATTAGGCCCAGACCGGAATGAAATAACGGCCCATGGCCCAATCGGTCAAAAATATAAAATAAAATAAATATAATAATAGATTTAAATTCAAGTCCCTCACAATTAGGGGTTGTTAGGAGAGAAATAACAAATGGCTAAAAATAGGCATTGTTATATCTGCACATGCCTAAAATAAAGGCCATGTGTTGCTGAAAATTTAAAATTCAAATGAGATGGCATAACTGTCATAGCAACAAATAAGGAGGTCTATCCATTTCAAATAATCAAGTCTTTTGAAGTCATCCAACTCCAAAAATAAAGGAATGTGGTTGCAGCTTGGAGCCTATAAAAGGGAGCTGGATTCATCATTACACACAACGTCAATCAACAATCAACACAACAACAATTTCTCAATCAAGAAGTCCACACTTCTCTGATTTCCTAGCTTAAATAAACAAAGAATAGCTTTAGTTCAAGTAGGTAGAAAACCGTTACGGGTGTTTGTAGCCATACCTCATTCGGCTCGAAGTGAGGATATCAATGCACTCATTCCGTAACGTCACGAGGTCGTAGCCATCACTCACTCGGATTGGGCCCGGTTCGAGGTGAGATATCAATGCGGCGGAGTGGTATCCAACATTCATATCGAGCGCATTCATGAAGAGGAGTACAGACGGAGTCAATCAATGCTTGTCGGAGTGAACAGCCTTTGAATACACCCACAGGTAGATATGGCCAGAGTCATCAATGTGGCCGGTTTGTAGCTAGAGTTCTTAAGGACTGCTCAATGCATCTCTGTCATAGATATGTCCCGAGTCATCAATGCGTGTGTCTGTAGTCGAGTCCTGTAAAGTCCATTTGGCGAGTAGCCATAGTTTTCGAATTTATTCTCTCTTCGATTTAAACTTTTCGACCTTTTTCGATTTTGAAAGTGCTAAATTGTTAAGTCCTACATTGAGTTGTAGGCAAGTAGAACCTCAGGGGTAGTGTTTGCCTACTCCGATTCAATCGTTTTTCAAATAGCAGTCTTAGGCGCATTACATTTTTCACTTCGGATTACACTACATTCTTTACTTCGAAATACAAGACTTCCACTTGTGTGCTCCTGCACACTGGCACGCCCGCACCTGAACACGAGAAAGCTCACTTCGAATTGACTGTTTTTCAATCGAACTCAACCGGTTCGAACCCAAGGTATGAAATATAATAAGTTAAAATGTCTACATTCTTCTATTGTTCTATAAATATTATTAAGTTGATTTGGCCTAAGTTTCATCTGAATTAACCAATACTGCAAAAAAAAAAAAAAAAAGTGGCCGTAGACATGATCACAAACTCGATCACGAAAATCATAAAATCAATTGCAAAGTCGAAATCCGTGCAGCACAAATTAAATCAGAAATTGAACCAGTAGATTTTTAAAGAAAAATAATGTGATGAATATTTGTTTGCATATTAATTATCGTATCAGAATAATTCGTAGCTAATGATGGATTTTGAGTCATAAATCGAAGAAACGAAGATTTTGAAATATTTTTTCAACTAAAATTACAAATAGTCATTACACTAACAAGTTGTAGAAATCTTCTAAACCAAAACAAGTCATTTTTTTTTCTTTTTTTTTTAAAAAAAACAAGAAAAGGAATCCAAATACATATGATGATTCACAATTAATTAAAACACAGTCTATATTTCATATCCGATCATTAATAGGGTACTTGCATTATTATTGAACAAAAACATTAATTTATATTATCTCATTTTATCTAGATTAATGTTATTCCGTGTAACCTAGGTTGTTTCATATACATTTTTGGCTGACTATACTATGATTGGGGTGGGAGTCATAATTAGCAAGCTACCTAATTAATAATCAATTCATAATTGTATTTTAGAGAATCATTAGGGAAATTAGCGAATCTTGTAAATAAATAAAAAAATAAAAAGTTATTCCATATGTCCTTCATCCTGTGATTCAGAAAACAAATATTGTTTACATATTTATTCTTTGATCGGGACAAATTACTTAAGTATAAATTCTTTTTTATGACTTATAACAAATATAATTTCAAGCACCATATTTGTTCGAGAGATTTTAATCGCACAAACACTACATCAAACAAAAAGTTTAAGGCACATCAAAGACCTAGTGCTGCATATTAGAAGGCTAATTGCTAATTATATATCAACATATGATTAAAATATAAAATATTTCGTCATTATCGACGTATATAAATACATCTCCAAAATTTCGTCACTGTCGAGTACCGACATATGATTAAGATATATACATGTGTGCATATATATATATATATATGCTAATTGCTTCTTACGTTAATTATGTCGGTTATTAAAAAATAAATAAAAAAACTACCTAGTTGTTTAGGACCCAATGGACACGTAAAAAGCCAATGCTTTTGTTTATCATCAAATTAATTAGAGCTTTCAAAATATGTACTGCCCAAGTTGGTGGATCAGGTGACATGTTTTCAAAAAATTAGGTCATAATGGTTTTTTATTAATTATTTTTTTTATTATTATTCTAAATGTAAGGTCATAATGATTGATTATTGTAGGGTATTTTCTTTTCCTAAATACTATTGCTGAGTTTAGGCTTGATATGTGTTGAATTGCCTTAAATAAGGTATGCTGCAATTGAACTTTTAGAGCAATCAAAATATACTTCCATTATAAGAAAATAACTCTTCACAAACAAAAGTTTGCAATGGACATAATTTCATTATAAATAGAGATATTATGATGGATTTATGACCTAATATATACTAGTGAATTAATGATAAGAATTTAAACATGATTAATTAGGAACGAAATATATATGAATGGATTACTTATGAAATTTCATCTGTCACGGCATATAATTTTGTGATGAATTTCATTAAATTTGGAAGACGGTGCTCATTTGTCGTAGTGATGCGAATAGGAAATAAAAAATATTACGATTCTAAACGTCACGGCTCATAATCTTTGTTAAATATTTTTACAATCTATCCAAAGATGCTGTTTGAAATTTAAAAGTGGGGGGAAATTAGCAGTTGCCTGATTCTTTTTAGTTTTTACTCATAGGAAAAGGGTTAAAGGCACTTAACTCATACGAACTTTTTATTTTTCGCATTTAACCCCTTACGATCATTTTTCGACAATAAAAGTGAACGAAAATAGGACACGTATCCTTATGTCATTATCAAAAAATCACCCAAGAAGATTAAATGTGAAAAATAAAGCTACACTGATGGTATCTTGTTTCAAGCTGTCTTGAAAGCAATGGAGAATGTGAAATGTGGTATATATATATCAAATGAACGCAAGATGATGAACGTCAATGCTCGTGTAAGTTGTCAACTAATACAGTAAATAATTTTGGAATTTTGTTGATTGAAATAATTGTATTATTTAAAAATTGTACTTAACTCGTCGTGGACTGACCAAATTAGGGAAATTAAGTCCTGGGTGAAAGGAATAAATTAATTAATAATCAATTTTAGGTAACTAAGGTGGAGAACTCTACTTGTGGCTAGTTAATTAGAGGCTTAATCAGCATCGAATCTCATAAACAATGAATCTTTAAGATACATTCCAAAATTTGCCAGTTAGTTGAGAATTATTTAAACTTTAAATATCATTTTAGCAAGTGGCCCAGATTGCTTAATTTGACGACTTAATTACATACCCACTTTTCGTATATATCCATTTGTGCTAATTAAATCGAAAATCCACTTTTGTTTTCATTTTTGTGGATTTTTCTAAGAAAACAACTGTGAAGAACAATAAAGTACAATTATAACTTATTTTGTAGTAAAAGGTTATTCGTTAGTCCTCACAGTAGACGGAAAATTCTAGCCCAAACCCTGACTCGATCGAACTAGTGTTAATCATGTGGACGAGTATTTTACATTTGCTCTATTAATAGTCTATAATTTAGGGAGAGTGACTAATTATTTGGCAAGTGCAATACACTTACCATATGATTTGTTGGGTTTGACCAAACCAGGTTCGTGTTAGAATTTTCCCACAATAGACCATCTTTTTTTTACCAATTTCATTATGGGCTCTAACAGGCATAATGGTTCTCTATTAAAATGAAATTTACAAAATACAGTAAGAAATTTTGATAATAGCTTGCTTTTTAGCTTGATAATAGCTTGCTTTTTGCATCAAATAAAAAAGTTATATTTATAAATCAATTAATTATATAAAATTTTCAAAGTGAACTTGAACGACATATATAAGTAAAATTTTTGGGAAGTAATAAATAATTAAACAAAAAAAAAACATTATAAGACTGTTAATAAGTTTTTTATATTAAAGTTGTTTTCACATATTAGTACAATAAAAGAATTTACTAGTCAAAAGATATATTTTCTAGAGTTTAGATATCAAATACTTAACTATATTGATTTAAATAACTCAATTCTTAATGTTTGAAATAGTGAAACAATGAAAACGAAAGGACAATTTATAATTTTAGGATTGTATGTTGTACCCTCTAATAATTTTAGGATATTAACTTTTTCATTTGTAATTTCAGGGCATGAATTTAAGATTTTGTGCCACATTTAGGACTTCTCACCTTGATATTTGCAAATTTGTCAGAAAATTGACAAAATTGGTCGGAATTTTATCCTAAATATGGCACAAAATTTTAAATTCATGTCCTGAAATTGCAAATGAAAAAGTTAATGTCCTGAAATTGCAAATAAAAAAGTTATTGTCCTAAAATTATTAAAGGGTACAACATATAGTCCTAAAATTATAATTTTTATAAAAAGAAATAATCAGAATTTGTTCACGTAAAATTTGAACTGACCGAGTAACTGACTAGTTTGAATTAGGATTGAATTTCAAGTTATCCTACATGATGTGTTGGGTACCTGATTCATAAAACCCAAACCTGCAAGTACTTGATCCGACACCCATCCCTAATTGAAACTCAGACACCCCCCACATTAAAGCAAGAACGACTTGGCATTTCAAGGTTTTTTTTTCCCTTAAAAGTTTGTATTTAATTTTTTGCACAGCTAATAAGAGATTAAATAATCACTTTTTGCTTTGCTAATAAGAGATTAAAATAATCATTTTTTGCTTTAAGGATACTGGAAAAAATAGGAAATCCTAGCTGATGATGGCCAAAATGTGATCCTTGATTCACTCACAGGTTCAGATTTGACAACATCTTTGTATATATCTTACAATTGAGCTACCAAATCTTTGGAGGGAATTGAACAATCTTTGATAAATATAATTTAAGTTCAAAAAAGTTAAATACATATTAAAATCATTAAACAATTAGTAATTAACCACATAATTCTTGGAATTAGAAGTGGTCCTTTGATCTTCGGTCAACCCTGAACTTGAGTGGTCCGTGTAATCTTCGGTCAACACCGAACTTGAGTGGTCCTGTTTAAGAACACCTAATTAATATCTTAATTAATTTTTATTTGTTAATAATAGAGGTGCGAGACCAAAAAAATAAATGTTAAG
The DNA here is from genome assembly GCA_026212405.1 of Petrea volubilis. Classification (NCBI taxonomy): domain Eukaryota; kingdom Viridiplantae; phylum Streptophyta; class Magnoliopsida; order Lamiales; family Verbenaceae; genus Petrea; species Petrea volubilis. The sequence continues at coordinate 17,263,495 of CM047877.1, forward strand.
ATCGTTTGGGTATTAATTAAATTTAATCAAATTTGTAGTAATACTTAATAAATCCTTCACAAACTAGCTAGTCGGTTTATTTATGAAACAAATTAAGTTAGAAAATAAATCCTAATTCTGTGATCAAGCTCGACCAAAGTCGATTAATTTATCCAACAATGTTGTAATGACAACTCATTATGAATTAATTAAGCAAGAATTAGTGATAAAGTTACTACTATAATACAATAAACTAAAGAAGTAATTTCTTTTTTAATTAAAAATGAAGGGAGTAAGTGGCAACCTTACTTCCTCCCCTTGGGCCATGTTCGATCGTTTGTGTCCAGCTGCAAACAATATCAGATACCTAAACAATTAGCGCAAGCATTAGTTCTATTAAGGAAATATCACCAATGATCAAATATAGTTCACAAAAATAAAAAAATGGTTCACATTTAGATTGAATAATGCACAACTGACAAAGATGTATAATATTAGACTTCTTGTCTGTAGACAACTCATTATGTGCTCACATATTAATTAAGAAGCCCAATTATGTGATCCGTCAGGAAATTAAATTTAATGAGCTTGTAGAAATATCATATTGAATATGAGGCCTTTTATATGTGTAGAAGTCCAATTAGACTTTAATTATGTTTGATGGACTCATAATTAAAGTGTTTAACCTAAGGCATATTAGGGTGTGGTCTCTAAGCCAGAAATGCTACGTTCTTGTTTTCTGTCCCATCTCAAAGAGAACAGAAGAGTGACGATGTTTTTCTTAGCTTAGAAAATCGCTAACCTTAGGTTCGATTTTTCTTTCATATTTTTAATGGATCAAGGTTATTTATTCTTATTAAAACATTATTTGATCATCTGCTAGTGATTTTGTGCATATTCGATTCATGGGAATCGTGCTTTATATTTTATATTATGAATTATTATGTGAAAATCCATATTTTATTAAAATTTTCAACACTTGAGGCTTCTAAGAGAGAAACAATTGATTCCAACATTTATTATTAAAATTTCAAAGAGCTATAATTTTATATAATGCCTAATTAATTAACATACAATCAGTGCAATATGACTAATTCAAATAAAATTATTAGATTGAATAAATTACCCACTAATTATAGAATAAATATAATATATTCATCAAAACATGATTAATTGCTATATATTAATCAAATCCAGACGGGGATAAAATTTCCGCACAGTAGGCTAATGCAACATAATTAACTTTAGCTAGTCTAATTAGTCATGATGTGTGATCAACTTGAGGATTATGCTTCTCAATCATGTTAACAAGTGATTTTTTGCAAGCCCACCCAAACATGGTACCAAATTCTATCCCGCCGCCGCCGCCGCACCCCCCCTCCGCCGCCCCAGTTTTTTGCTTATTATTATTATTATTGTTATTTTCTCCATCTATGTATGTATACACACTCATTTTGTATGTCACTCTATACAGATATCATGCATCTAAACAGTTGAATACAGAGTAAAACAGCAAAACATAAAACATAAGATTTGATCCATCCAATTTGGCCTTGACGATATGTGTTGAATTATGATTTTTCATGACCCATGAATGATGAATAGCTACAAATCCAATTCATTACAATGAAAAAAGCTAATTACCAAAAGTATTGATGTGGAAGATGCATGTGAACTCTTGAAGAACAAGATGAGGCACCTATTAGCTTGCTAGTTGCTAGCTATAGTATCACCCCAAATGTACCGATGAAGGTTATTACATGCATGGACACAACGAAGCTACCAGATAAGAAGCAACAATTGAGGAACTTATGGTTGAGAAGCACTATAATTAAGGGGGTGTTTGTAAAAGTTTTAATTTCTTGAAAATCACTGGTAACACAAGTATAAATAGAAGGGTCGAGATGCTTTTATATTCGGTACTTTTTAGCTATTTTTAAACACTTTAGAAGTAGAAGTTGTGAAATAAAATATTTTTTAATAAACTTTCTCCAGTTGGAAGCACATGATCACTTTTTTTTTTTTTTTTTTTTTTTTGGTGATGAGTCATCACACATAGAGGTATATAGTTACCGCGTGATTATATTTCAACATGAATTTCAAGGGGGTTCACGTGTCGAGGGAACATTGTCGGAAGTTAATTCTATAGCTACTAGTAATATTCCACAATGTCATTAAGTATGCCTTATTAAAGAATTATTAGTGGGACAGACTTAGTTAATAAATTTATTAACGAAATAAGTAAGCTCTAATTCTAGAATGGAGAATTGTTACATTCATTGGACATGAAAAGAATCAAACATCACACCACATTAACCCGACTAAATTCAACTCATGTTAGCATATAATTAGAAATTTCATTTTTCCACTACATAAAAATGAAACCACACAATTAGAAGAAGCGGAGTAGGAAGTTGATAATAATTAATAGGTATAATTACTCCCACCACCTCTGAGTTTAGGCAGAATTACAAATAACATCCCCTTGTATCGGTAATTACCAATACCCCCCAAGTTTTGTTGCCGTCTTTCAATTTTCACCTTCTGTGAAGTTGCCTAACGGTCAACGTCTATATACTAATATGAACTCCCAAAAGTACCATTTTGAAGACATGATTATTATTTGGCCAATTATGAAATGACTTTTTTACCCTTATGAATGTTTATGTTGTATAATATTATTTTTGGAGGTAATACATTGTAATTTAATATAATGAAAGGGGGTTAATTGTAATTTTATGTTTTATATCTAATAAATAAAAAAATATATTTAAACATTTTTTATTTATAATGTGTGTGTGTATATATATTTGCACAAATGGTGATAAAAAAAATATATTTGTACATAACATTAATATATATACATACACATATATACATATATATAATATACAAAAAATATTTATAAATATATATACATACAATATATACATATATACAGTATACATATATATATATTTATACATACATACTCAATCTTGCACAGTGTCTTCCACCGTGGCCCACCGTCCTAGCTTCGCCACCGCGCTCGCACACGAGAGAGAGAGAGATCTAGAGGGAGAGATACAGAGGGGGCCGGGGGGGGGGGGGGGAGGGAGAAAAGTCCTCCACCGTCGCCCGCCACTCAACACCTCCGTCGCCGCCCTCAGATCTGAGATCTGAGAAAAGAAAAAGGAAAGAGGACGAGAGATTGTGAGGGAGAGAGGGAGAGAAAGGTTGTGGTGGGAGCGGCGGTGGAGCGACTGATGGAGTGAGGGCGGAGGTGGCGGCGGGCAAGAGAGACAAGCTGGGGTAATGGAGTAAGGCGGTGGCGGCGGCGGCAGGGGGCGGTGCTATTGAGGCGGCGGCGGCGGAGTGAGGCGGCGAGATTGAGACAGCGACGGCGGTGAGTGAATGCAGGTGGGCGAGGTGAGTTAGGGGGTTGGGTGGTGGGGGTGGGATGTAGCGAGTGATTTAAGGTTTTAAGAAAGGTATTTTGGTTAATTCAGTCATTTATCTATTTTTTTTATTTTTTAAGATAAAAATATTTTAAATATTTAAGGGGTAAAATGGACATTTTATTGATTTCGTCTATTTTACCAATAAGTCCACAAAACTTGGGGGGGGGGTATTGATAATTATCAATACAAGGGGGTGTTATTTGTAATTCCACCTAAACTCAGGGGTGGTGGGAGTAATTATCCCTAATTAATATATCGATTGATATTCTAAAATTATCATTTTTTTGTTTTCTCACAAACAATGGTGGTCATATGATTAATACCAATAACAGTTGCACTTAAATTGTCACAATTGACACTTAATGATACTCATGCTAAATAATGAAATTGAAAATTTAATCACAAATCGTGCTAGCAATTTTAAAACTGAATTGTCATCACAAGGGTGATACTAATTGTCAATTGTGATAATCATTTTTTCTCTTGTCATTGTTGACAATAACGACAAAATACAAAGTATTATGACTTAATATATGTTATTAGTAAAGATTTTCATATACTAATTTAACTTTTTATCACTAAATTTTTTTCCCTTTTTATTTTTCTCTAGTGTCAAATGTAAGAAGCAAAGATCGAGAAAAGCATTGAAGAATGAAATAATTGAGATTCTTTGTCAAGGGAAACACTCAATGGTATACATTGGTAAGTGAGTATATATATTACAATGTCCCATATGAGTTTTGATGTGATTCATAGTTGTTGGTGCAGTTTCATAAAATAGTGTAGGAGGAATATATTCCGTAACCCCAAGTCTCGTTAACATCATTTCCCATTCACATGTAAGAATTGAGCTTGGCTAGCTCAGTAGGGAATGAGAGGGAATGTTTTATTGAAATCTGGTTGTGCTCTAAAATGGCTAAATATTTAATTTCAAAAACTAAAACGGCAATATTGTCTTTGGAAAATGTATTTGGTCTTATGACACATCACAAAATTTGCAGATGTTCCCTTTTGTTTGAGTGTGGCTCGTCACATGGGCTAGTCCATCAGTTAGAATTTTCTATTATATAATCATGCAATATCTTTTTACTATACTCATTAATATATACCATTAATGGATGGTTAATATAAAGAAAGAGAATGTCTAGGATTTTTTTCTATACCATACTGTTCGCAGGAAAATATCGAACAAAAGAAATACTGAAATTAAGTAACAAATAAGTTAAAAGAATTTCAGTGAAATAAGAATTTGTAGGAAAAAAAACTTTGATTTATTTGTAATTTTTCAACTACAAAGTATATACCTTGATTTTTGACTCCCTTATCCTTCTTCGTTTTGAGGGCTTAACAAGCGTGTTTCCGATTGAAGAAACGGTTGAGATTTGAATGCTTGATGGATGGATTTGGAGAATTAGAATAGGTTGTGAGATAAGACGTCTCTTGATGAGCTACTCATGTTGGGCAAAAGGACTTGTAAAGTTGATGAATTTAGATTTACAAGACTTGCGCAGTCGGCTTGGATACAACGTCTTGGAAATTTATAGATTTGACAACGTAACTTGCTCAAAAGCTTATTGATCATATCCATGGGATTAGTAGAACTTGAAATAACACTTGTGAAGTGCAATTGGCTTGAACGCTTGGAAACTGTGTCTTAGAGATTTGTGAATTTGACCGTGCAATCAGCTTAAAAGCTCGTTGACCGTAGTTGGAGGTTTCTGGAACTTGAAAACATTCGTGGATGCTTAGTGATTATTTTTCTTCAAGTTTGTGAAGTTAGGAGGAGAGTGTTTTTCAGATAGTTTTTTCCCGGTGTCTCCTGTTATATTTCGGTGTCTATGCATAGAATTTATAACCCTTTTATATTGAGTTTATTTATCTAAAAACATATTATGCATTTGGTTGATTTGATGTGAAAAAAAGTAAGAATTTTACGGATGCCAAAATCTTAAATTTTTTCAATGTTGAGTTCTTGTTCTATAATATCATAAATATAAATATAAGATGGTATGGGGATTATAGAATGTCGGATCTTATTTGAAAAATAAGCTTTTAAAGTGTTTAGATAAATAAGATGGATGCAAGATATAAGGCCTCAGTAATGACAATTTTGTCTATAACTTGATTGAAAATTAAAGAAGTTGGCAACTCTTTACTTATTAAAAGGAGTTTATAAATTACTAAACATCTTATCTTCAGAGCTTATAAACCATTTGTTCGAAAATTCTATCAAATACTTTTTAGCAATCTTATAAACCGTAAAACTTCTTATATGCTTTTAGAAAGTTACAAGCCCAGGTGGACACCTTTAAGTTAATCACATCCAATAAGATGTCAATTGAAATGTGATAACAAAATACATAAGAAACAAAGAAAATTATATCTTTAACTTAGTGCTATATTATTACACTGATACATATACAGTGTAGACAAAGATATCATATTATATATACATAATTTTTGTTACCATTAATTATCATTCTTCATTGTCATTAATTATAAACATTGACTATATAAAGATAGTTCTTGTCACAGCTATAAGACTTGTTAAAATTTGTTACTGTTATTACTGAATACATATTATAGTGACAAACGTCAAACTTTACAGTATTGCTGAGATCTTGCTAAAAGTGAAGTTGACAACCATAAGAAAGAAAGGTTAGAAATTTTGTGGTAAATGAAAGACTTTAGGATAATTACATTGTTCGTGTTTATATTCTCTCCGATAAACAACAAAGAGTAAAGTACTAATTAGACATGATTTCAAAACAAAGCGTTAAAATGGTAAACTATTGTGTACTCAATTGCGTACCAACATTTCATTGCAACAGATAAAGTTGCGAAGCTAATAATGATTGATGAAATCTTATAAAATTTAAATTAATGTGTTATAAAGGTAAGTAGTAGTCATATGTAGCGCACACGCTTGTGTTTCCACCTCAAACAAGCATCAATGTATTTTTCTTTTAACTAGATGAATTATATTCCTAGTCAAAATTATACACGGCAACTCATCCTCCCTCTCTCTCTCTCTCTCTCTCTCTCAGAGTTCAATTCATTTTGGGACACATAAAATACAAGACGCAGCCTCACGTGTGAGACGCTGTAGACATACGTGACTGGACGCAACTTGGTTTTATTTATGTACATATTGAGTCTTAAGCTGAACCCTTTAAATGGAGAGCAACCACGGCTTCTTTACCTATGCCTTGCCTTTACGTGTAATTCTCCCGTGAGAAAAAAGGCCAAAAAGTGCCCAGACAAAAGTTGGAGAGAGAGAGAGAGAGACAGACAGAGATAGAGAGAGAGAGAGAGAGAGAGACAGAGAGAAATGGCTCTTGAGGCCGTGATTTACCAGCAAGACCCATTTATCTACGGCTGCAAAGACTACAACTACAACATGGGACTTGGGGGCTATGGCTTTGGCCTTGAGGCCCTTCAAGAAGAGAATCAGCAAAATGCTGAAAATTTTGCTAATTTTATTGGTGAAAATTGGGATTCTCCGCCTTCTTCCGTTGCCCAGAACACCACTTCTTCCCCTGAGACTTGCGGCGGCGCCGCCGCCGGAGAGTTCTCACCAGCTGTGGCGACGACCCGCCGGAAGAGGCGGCGGACCAAGAATCAGAAGAACAAGGAGGAAATGGAGAGCCAGAGGATGACCCATATCGCGGTGGAGAGAAATCGCCGCCGGCAGATGAACGACTACCTCGCCGTCCTCCGCTCCTTGATGCCCCCTTCCTATGCTCAAAGGGTACGCCCCAACCCCCCCACCCCAACCCCGTATATAGTTCAGAGGATACACGAATATTCCTATTTTTAAAATTATTTTTATTATATATATCGTTCTATTTAGTTGACCTCTCTAATTACTTGTTTTTTCAGTAGACATTTTTTTTTAAAATATAATAGCATAACTCGTAGATACATTTGCAACCTCGGGGTCCTGGCTTCGCCACGCCGGCCACAGACACAACACAAACTTTTGGAATATTGCGCAAAGATGTAGAAGTAGAATGTCACTCTAAATTATTGTATGCACTGATGTATGCATGCATATCTTTTTGTGTATCAATTTGGTTGGTAGGACATGTTTGTACGTGAGGGCGGAATCACATTCTCCACAAAAAAACAAAACCTATGACACAATAAATAAATAGATAATAAAAATACATTGTAAGTCATTATTTATTTTGGCAAAATAATTACCCTCAACATTATGATTGTAATTCGTTTTTTTTTTTTTTTTTTGGCATCTACATAGGGAGATCAAGCATCAATTGTTGGTGGTGCAATTAATTTCGTAAAAGAGCTTGAACAACTTGCGCAATTTCTCGAAGCTCACAAGTCGAGTACTAATCAAGCTGACCAAGACGCTGCCACTAGCTTCTCTAATTTCTTCACCTTCCCTCAATACTCGACGCGTCCGACGACCGCCTCTCACGGCGGCGGCGCAGCGGATGGGGCGGCGGAGCGGCGGTCGACGGTGGCGGACATTGAGGTGACGATGGTGGAGAGTCATGCAAATATCAAGGTATTGTCGAAAAGAAGGCCCAAGCAGCTCCTTAAAATGGTGGCTGGACTTCAGTCTATTTGCCTTACTATTCTCCACCTCAACATCACCACTGTTGATCAATCGGTGCTCTACTCTTTCAGTGTTAAGGTATGTTTGTTTGGGTTCCAATTTGTCCTTTTGTTTAATGTGAGGAATGGTTGTGAACAATAAAGAAATTATCTTTAGATGAGGAAATGGAGGTAAAATGCGTAACATATAGATCAACCCAAAACTTGGCCACAAAAGTAATATATTGCGGCCATTTTTTGACTTTTAAAAATTATAAAAAGATCATTGGATGTATTTCGGGGCACTTAAAAAAGAAATCTACAAATTAAGCTAATGAAAAAAGGGATATAGATGCTTTGATTTGAAATTGTTCCCACATACATCTTTTACGTACTGTTTATAAGTTTTAGAAGCCTTACATTAATTGTTAACAATTAAATCAATTTTAGAAGGCACTTAAAAATAAAGAACCATTTTTGCTCATTTTTGGAGGTTAACTTATATTCGTTTAACTACACTTAACTCGCCACCAGGACTGCAGTCTAATGGTGGAGGTTCGAACCCTCTTATCCTCTCTCTTTATCTTTTGGGCGAGTGTGTGTGTATGGCGTTTCGATTGATATTTATAGGGTGTCTCGAGTTAATTGTATATAAAGAAAAAGAAGAAACGACACTTGGCTCCAACAAACCACACTTTATATCGTGTTTACAGATCTATCCCTCATAATTATAAGGAAAAAAAAACAAGAGGAAACATAACAAATCAACTCCTCTATTGTAGACTCATAATATCTACAATTTAGATGCTAATTTATTATATTTCCTAGCGCGAACATATATACACCATAATTTAGGAGTCCAAAATGTAACTGTCGCCAAGTAATATGCCCCGCAACTCATATTTATAATATCGAGGTTGGATGTCTATATATATTTTTTGTTGTCAATTATTGATATCGTTGAGCGATCAGCTTATTTAAAAGTTTAAATTCAAATTACTTTTAGATTGTATAAAAATTTAGCTTGAACTTTAATACGCACCAAAATCGGATTAAATAATTGCAGGTTGAAGATGCATGCCAATTGACTACGGTGAATGAGATAGCCACGGCATTGCACGATATGGTGGCAATGATCCAACAAGAACCCAGACCCAATTGAGACAACGCGCCGCACGAACTCCCGGAGAGTACGGAGAGGGGTTTTATTTTGTCAAAAATTAGATGCAAACTTTCAATTTTTTTAAAAAGTTTTAGGTAGGACTTGATTTTAAAAACGCCCTCTTATTTAATTTTTTTGTGTTTTTCTAGGAACTATTAATTATGTATTGTACCATATAATAATATAGTCTGTTTGGGATTATTGTAATGTTCATTTGCCAACTATAACCATGTGTTGTATTACGTAGTCTACGATGTAGCTAGGTAGGTAAGAGATAATAACAATAATAATAATAATAATAATAATATTCATGACTACATGTGTACGAATCAAGGGCGACAATGAAAATGCCTAAGGTCTAATTTGGTCTATAAAACTCAATAATTAGGCTATAATCAATGATGTCTTATGCGTGGGGTCATTATATATATTTATATGTATATAACGATACGGATATATTAGATAAGGACCTTGTTGAAAACATAACAACAAATATTTGATTGAGAACCGTCCAATATTTTGATTTTTATTTGATTCGATAAGAAGTTTTACAGGAGCGGCTTGGAAAGGTTTAGATTTTCATTAATCATGTTTAGAGTAATATGTTATTGCAAATTCGGCCCAAAAAAAAAAACTAAGTTAGAGAATATGGATGACAAAAAATAAATTCGGTTATAATATAAAATAAGATATCATCTATAATATATGTATTGACACTACTTTTCATCTTATCAGCAGTTATATTTATCTGGTAACAATAATTTTTATTTTATTATAATATCATTTCATTATGATAAAAATTAATGTTTTTAGTTGTCTTGATCAAAAAGTAGTGACACGCTAATGTCACAACTTAGTAATTTTGTTACCGGTAAGTTGTAACTCTAGAAGGCATTGCTTATTAATTATTGATTGTGACATATTTGAATTCAAATTTTGCCACCATTTACCTTGTGACAAAATTATTTTTGTGATTGTAACAAGATTGTGGATTTTGGTTTAAATCAACCCCAAAAGTCAGCGTATTAGGTAAAAATTATCCAAGCCATTATTATTCAAACCAGAACTTAGCAGTCGATATGAGATAATTAACACGCCCCCTCATGCCCATACCCGAATATAACGTTCCATTATTACTCAAACTACAACTTGATATTTAATCGATGTGAAATAAATAACATGCTCTCTCATGCTCATGCCTGAATATACAGAAACAACTTGGAGTATGAAAGTAGTATAGTGGGAGGTTCAGTAATAATATAGAGCCTAACATGCTCTAATATCATTTAAAAAGATCATGGATTTGGACTTAATTAGACTCCAAAAATTATCTTATGAGGTGAGGATCACCCTAACTCATTAATAATCAAATAATATCTTGATATTTAGTCGATAGTGAAATAGTTCACAACAATAGAATAACCTTGTTTTTTCATCATTCAATGTCAATAAGTTACCTTTTTATTGTAGTGATTTAGATCGAAAAGGAGGGGAAGGGGGGGCTTTGCGGGAAAATATATTTTGAAAAATAAAACCTTATTTTATAATATCATATAAAATAGAAAAGATAAAGGAACACGCACCGTAACTTTGGGATACAAACTACTGAAGTTCTCAAAAAGAAAAGGAAAAACAAAAAAACACAAAGTGCTAGCATCTTTTTTCTTTAACTATTCAATAATTTTTGTTCAGAATTCAGTGTAAAAAAAGTAAAATTATCCTATTCCTAAAGGATCGGTTTGGTTAATTATTAAGATAAAAATAGTGATATCCCACTTATTGTGACATGATAGGGTGGCCAAGACATGTCGATATCTTTTTTTACAGAGACGTATTGATGCGCACTGTATCATCAAACATGAAACGTACACAAAATTATTGTGGTGTATGTATGGATTATGATGACAGATGTTGAAAAGTGTTTCTGACAGCTTCGTCCCGATTTGGCTAAGGTGGTGCAACATACCCCAATATAAAGTCAATTACTTTTTTGCATAAATCTATGTGCGCCCCTCCTAAAAAGGGTCTACCCGTGCCTGCACGTTTAATCAATGTCTTAATCATCTTCTTTTCCATTTTAATTTCTCCTATTTTCCAAAATTGTCTTCAGTTTGAATCTTTATTGTACAGATCCACCAAAAATATTTTATCAGATATATGCTTTTCGATCTAAATATAAATTACTATTATTTTTTTTTTGAATTATACTTGACTCTTGGTAATACTACGTTATCTGAACTAGTGCTTCTTGTACTACTAAATAAATGACCTAGTTTAACATATATAATATGATACTTTTAAAACGTATTTTAATTGTATACTTATCGTAAAACTTCACAAAGGAACTTTTTATCAAAATAATATAGTTTTATATAATTTTTAATCCTTCTACCCTAAAATGGAAAAATGCAATCATTTTACAATACTGTATATTTATTATTTTTTTATTCAATGAACAGTGACTCATATACACTGTGTATAAGTTACTGTTCATATATTATTTTTTAATACATGAATAATAACACATTTATGGTGTGCATGAGTTACTGTTCATATATTATTTGTTTAATACATGAATAGTAACTCATACATGTCATGTACGAGTTACTCGATTTTTTTTGAATATATATTTTTTAATACACGAACAATAACTCGTACATAAATATATTAAAACATACATAAACTAACTAAAAAATTAATCAAACTAAACTAAAATTAAGTTAAAATTTTACAAACTATAATTTAACTACAAACATATGTATTATTAAATTGACTACTAAAAAACAACTAAATTACATAAAAAATCAACAAAACTAACTAAATAATTCAGGTAACTAAACAATTAAAAACAAAAATAATGTAAAAAAATAAATTAATTAATAGTATATAAGATTGATATTTACCTTGAAACAAGTATTGAAATAGACAAATTGTTGGATAGAATGATAATGGAATATTATTTTTTTTATGAAGGAGATAGATTTATAGAATATATATTATATTGGAAAAGAATATTTAAATGAAGCAACGTGCATACATGACCATTTTGGGAGGCGTTTGCGCAAAAAAAAAATCTATGAACAGTAACTCACACATCATAGATGAGTTATCTTTTTTGGATTAAAAAAATAATAAATGAATAGTGACTCGTGCTCATCGATTAAAAAAAATGAATGCACAGTAACTCGTACACGACTCGCTCATCGATTAAAAAAAAGAATGCACAGTAACTCGTACACACCATGTACGAGTCACTATTCATCGATTAAAAAAAGAATAAATTCACAGTAACTTGTACACAGTGTGTATGAGTTTTGCTAAAATGATTACTTTTTCCCATTTTAGGGTGGTATGACAAAAATTATATAAAACTATATTATTTTGATAAAAAGTTCCTTCATAAAAGTGCACGATAACGTGTCATTTTTACCACATTTTAGGTCATAATTCCACTTGATTTGATTAACTTTTGGTTTTAAAGTGGTGAGAATTTCACCAAATTTATTTCTTACTTGTTGTGGGTAGGGGGCGTCGAGATTCAGGATTTCGGGATATTCGGGTAGAGTACCTGAACTGTCGAGTAGCTAATTTTGCTACCAGACCTCAGCCCGAAATAGTTGGGTTCCCGAAAATGAAATAATCGGGTACCTGAATATTTCAAATACCCAGCTATTTTGGGTTTGGGTACTATACCTAAACTGTTCAAGGGAAAAAAATTTGTAGAAAAAACATGGGAAAGTGGGGTTTGGTGGGGGAAATCATAATAGTATCATTCATGATTCATGCTTTGTTTTCAAACAAGAGAGAGAAGTCCTAAATGTTTGGGCGTAGTTTTGCAAATCCTTGCCCCAAATTTCGAGTCCTATGGCTGCCTATTCGCCTAAGAATCGCTGCTATTTGCCACCTTGTCAACGTAGCGCCTACCGTCTTGATTGAACGTCACCTATGTGACGACGCAGAGCGAGAAGAAATCAACAGAGAATGAGAGCAGAGATACATGACATACTACAGAAAGAGAGAGAGGTGCAAGCGTCACTGGAGTAGGCGTGAGATACTAAGATTAAACAGAGAGAGAGAGAAAGAAGAGAGGCAACTGGTTAGATTAGGGGGAGAGAGATAGAAGAGAGTGGCATGAGATTAGGGGGGAGGGGAGAGAGAGAGAGAGAGAGAGAGAGGCGACTGGTTAGGGAAGGAGAGAGAGTGCCTTTTTCTTTTAATTTTGACTGTTTAGGGTTTTTTTTTTATATAACTATGGTTGAGAACCCGATTGGGATTTCAGGTGGAAAATCCCTACCCAAATCCCGACCTTGAAATTCTTGATCAGTATGGGGCACCTGGCCCAAAAATTAAAAGCCCAATCGGGTCAGGTCAGGTACCTGATACCCTACCCGAAATGCCCACCCTTAGTCGTAGGTGAAAATCAATGAAAAGTAACTCAAAAAGGGCCTAAAGATAGTAAAAAGTGCTGATGGATGTCGTACAAGAAAGTTTGGAGGCTAAACAAGGAAATAATCATGTTCGTAGCATAAGGTGTGATCATGCCTTATAGTCAGAGTTTCCTACGTAGGAATAGAAGGCAAAATTCTACTTCTGGCAAGAGTTTTACTTGAAAACAAACTCTTCTCGCCTTCAATTTTTTGGATTTTCCAAAGAGCTTTCCTAGTCTCGTTAGGAATTAGATCAAGGGTTAGAATGCTTGATATACATGTTCTAAGAACTTGTGTAAACACTTTTGATTCTAGATATTAGTTTTTCTTAAAAATTTTCAGCTTTTATATTTTTATTTGAAGTTGTAATCATGGCCACACATGGTTAAACTATTAACTTTAGTCAAGGAGTAATTCAAGTCACCGTTTTGTTAAAAGATTGTGAGATCTAATCAGTTTGCTTGTCTTTTACTTTGATACAATATTTGTGTATTTTTTTGTGCTCTTTTGGAAAAATCTCATCCCTTAATGCTATTTTATTATGTGTTTAATGTGAACAGTTGTTCATTGATAGAAGTACATATATCTAGTTTGTAAGATTAAATCCGTAATTGTTTAATTGAACTAACACAAGTGGAAAGTAGTATAATTTGATTGAGTAGAAATTTTTGAATTATACTATGAAAAATACACAATGTAGTGTCAGAGAACCACGTTTGTAGGTTTGTTAGCTATGATTGAGTCTTTCTAGTTTCTAATGTTGTTAATGAGTTAAATCCTATCGTTTGACTAGGATTATTCATTAATTAGGGAATACTCATTGAGTTTGCATGTTTAATCCATCATTTGGACGAGTTTTCTAAAGACTGTAACCAATCTATTGCATGAATTACAAGTTATCTTTGAATTATGATCAATCCATGAAAACGTTATGCAAAAAATGTCCCTTGACTGAGTTTTTTATTCATATAGATTTGTTTTTAAATTTATTCCTTACTTTTATTTTATTTAGTTGACTTTTTATTCAAACCCCCCTTTTTACTTTCTTTTTAACGCTTGGTCATCTTAGGAATTAGTCAATAAGTTATTCACTATGGGATCAACCATACTCATACTATTTACAAATTAATTTTGTGTTTAATAGAGTAGGAATTGTTTTTGGTGGATTCGACAACCATTAGTGCATCAATAGACTATACCAAATTTCAAGCTAAATGTATATTGTGTGATACTATAAAGTGTTAAAATGATTTAGTATGATACTCAAATACATGGCACTTTAACTAGTGTCACCAAACTAAATTTGCTTTTGGTGACATTAGCTAAAGTGTCATGTATTTGAGTATACCAATAGCATATTTTGACAATTTATAATGCCATGATAAATACATTATAGTTTAAATTTATGATAGTTTGTTGAGACACTTTTTAAAAGGTTTCACAATAAGTACATAAATGCAACACTATCATATTATATGTGTCAAATTAAGTCTTTTTTTAGTATTGTTGCGTTGGTTGTTCGAGTGTTTGATTTGTCCACAACGGAATACGAAAAGTCGAACATAATATAATGGGAGGATATTAAGTTGTCATTACTATTTTCTTCATTTTTAATTATAAAAAAAAAATCTAACTTTATCTAGGATATTCTTTCTTTTGCCCTACTTTCTAATGATGGTGAAGTTCCTAATGTTCATATGATAAATTCATAATTTGTAATATGAATTTAAAATATTTTGCTTGATGCTATGTATCAAATCAAAACCCTAACAAATTTATTAGTTACATGTAATTTAGGGTTGTAGGAAATATTTGAAACAAACATATATAGCCATCTGAAATAAATAGCTAGCACAATCTCTTGATTAATTCAAAAATTAAAATACCTACAATCAATCTTAGGGATGATAATGGATCAAGATCCAACTCGAATCCACATAAGCATCGAGTAGGTGCCAAGTAGTCATTTCTAGGGATAGGCGTGGGTCGGGTATTTTTCGGGTTCGGATTAATCGGGTCGGGTACCCGAAAATCGGGTACCCGAACTAAATCCGAAGAAGTTCGGGTACCCGACCCGAAACCCGATTTTTTTTTTTTTTTTTTGTGTGCATGGGGGTTGAGATTATGGGATTTTCAAATGGTTACTCTTGACTATCAATTGTATTTGTTGCCAAGATTTGTTTATGTTCCCTTGACTTTGTTAAAGATACAATGTTTTTGGTAAAAAGTTAGACCCCAAGTGAGTTTTTAAGTTGACCTTGTAGTTAGTGTCTTTTTATGTTGATTTTTTGGATTTTTGATTGGAATGATCGTAACTATATCTTGGTTGGTTTTGTATAAAGCAAAGACAAATTTTCACTTGGGCCATTTGTAACCAAAATATTGGAGTAACTTTTGTTCATGGTTTCAAACATTGCACTAGAGACCTTTGAGTACTCTAATCTATAAACTTAAGGATCAAATTGACTCATAAACATGGCACTCATTTCAAGTTCCAGATACAAACCAAGCATTAGTTAATATATAGCAAGATTAAAGGCTATTGGAGATGATGAGACAAACTTATCTATATTGAATTTGATAGTAAACCACTTACTTTTATACATAAGATAAGGAAGCTCTCCTACCATATAACTAAGTACACATATTGTACCACTAATTTCAACACACACAATACACACGTTACATTCATACACTACTAGCAGCTCTATTATATATTATACTCTACACATAGCGTACCAAAGTGCTAGAGATCATTATTCAAAACACACACACACACACACACACACATATGTCTATATATATTATATAGACCCAACAACCAGTTGAGATAGAAAAAGAACGTATCTCTTATAGATTACCCCACGGTCTAAGATACAATAAGTTTCAAAATTCTATTACCAACTTGTGCTTGAACTAACTTCTAACCCATTTACAGATTTCATGCTTACAAAGTAAACAGAAACATCCACTTGGGTCATTCTCAACTTGCATGCAAATAAAGCTCCTTTTTAATAAGTTGACACAATTGAAATTCAAAATTAACATATGAGACTATAATTACCTTGTACAATGCATCTCTTCATACTCATATATCAATGATTGTTGAATCAACACCTAGCCTTGTCAATTCTACAATTAAATAGAAACTCATGAGATAAATCATTACGTATAATTAGATAGGAACAAAAGTTAAAAGATAAAAATAAAATGTACCTTTCTCAATCGTTTCAATCTCATACAAGTCCTCCTCCACGTTTATTGGCGTGTTATTCAAACGAAGCCAATCTTGAGCACAAATAATAGCTTGAACAATTTTAGGAGATAAAGAACTCCTAAATGCATCTAAAACACGCCCTCCAGTGCTAAATGTGGCTTCTGAAGCAACTGTGGAAACCGGAACGGCCAATATATCACGAGCTACCTTAGAAAGGACAGGAAACCTTGGAGAATTCAATTTCCACCATTTCAATATGTCAAACTCTTCAGTATCATCCTCAAGGTCCTCGCCCAAGTATCTCTCCAATTCCGACTTTATAGAATTACGTTTTCCTCCCCTCTTTTGTTTCCTATATTGATCTTTCAAATATGTCCCATGATCAAATGAAGGAGATGAAGAAGCACCACTTGATGAAACTGGTAGAGAGATAAGAGGGCTCTCTCGAAGTCCATATCTCATTTTATAATCATGAAATAACTCTTGAATGCCATGCTTTACCTTTTCTTTCATCATTTGACTCTTTGAAATATCACCATACAATTTATCAAACGAAAAATCAATGAAGTCCAATTTATGACGCGGATCAAGAATTACTGCATAATATAAAATCATGTTCATTTTCTCAATCGATCCCCAATATTTGTCAAATTTGTCTTTCATCTTTTTTGACATTGCCTTCAACTCAGTTATTACAGCTCTCTCGGGATTCTTTTCACTATTCATCCACTGTCTAAGAAGCATGTCTATAGAAGTTATTTCATGAAACACGACGTTAGATGTAACATATAAAAAACTGGAAATGCACAATGTAAGTCTATAGAAATGACCCAAAAATTTCAACAACAATTTCGCTTTATCCCAATGTTCGGATCTCGAAACCCCATCATATGGTGCCTTCGAAAGCTCATTCACATACCCAAAATCCATGTCCTCATAAGCGTCGAAAGCTCTTCGAAGGCACGTCGCCGACTCTAGCATTAAGTAGGTGGAATTCCATCTAATAGGTACATCAAGACTTAACAATTTGTTTGTTTCTAGTTTTTCAATCTCCACACACTCCACAAACTTTTTGTACCTAGCTGGAGAGTTCCGAATATATCTTATGGCTCCTCTAATGGAAGTTATAGCCGAGTCCTCATCTTTGCTTTTCAAACCATCCTGCATAATAAGATTGATAATATGTGCAACACACCTCATATGCACATACTTCCCTCCTAAAATGTTTGTACCCCAATTCTCAAACTTCTTTTGCAAGTACAAAATTGCACCATCATTTGAAGAAGCATTATCTACAGTGACTGTAAAAATTTGTCAATCACCCAATCAAGCAAACATTTTTCAACACTTTTGCCCACTTCTTCACTCTTATGCCCCGAAATTGGACAAAAGTTTAAGATTCTCTTTTGTAAATTCCAATCATCATCAATAAAATGTGCAGTGAGACACATGTAATTCACTTTTTGAATAGATGTCCATGTGTCTGTGGTGATACTAACCCTCTGAGCGTGATTTCTTATGAAAGATTTCAACTTCGTCCTTTCATTCACATACATATTAAAAATATCTTTGGTTATGGTCCTTCGTGATGGAATCGCAAACACAGGACAAGCAGCAGACATAAAATGTTTAAAACCCGGGTTTTCAATTGTTTTAAACAGAAGCTCATCCACAATTAACCAATGACACAATGCCTCCCTTGTTTTATCTTGGTCAAATTTCCAAGGAACATGCACACGTCCTTGAGATGATTGAAATGCCATTCGAGCTTGATTTGTTGCAACTTCATCTGGGTTTTTTTTTTGCAACAATCAAAATGGTTTTTAAGAGGGTTGGTTCCATGCGCTTTTGGGTCGGCTTTTATTATTGCTTCACAATAAATGCACTTAGCCTTTTGAATTTTATCAACTTTACACATGAACTTTTCAAAATGAAGCCAATATGGTGACCTAGAAGAAATTTCTTTCCTACTTCTTTTTCTAGTTTCAAGAACAACCTCCTCTTCATCACCCCTGATATCAAAATCATCATCCCTCATGCTATCAACTCCACAATGAACTGGAACGTCATCAATTTGAGGGTTATAATCACTAACCTCATCTCTCAATTGATGTCCCTTCGAACTTCCACTTCCATAGGGATCATCCTACGAGCCGGACATCTTAAAAGAAGCTGCAAAAAAATAAAATAGAATTTGTTTTTAAGGCACTTGTTGAGTGTTTGGTGCTAAGTTAGCTTCTGCTTCGTTCAAGTGAGAATAGCTAGAAGCAGGTAGAAATCATTTTTTCTTTAGGTATTTTTTCTAATTATGGGCAACATTATATTGATCGGTAGTTCATTAAAAAAAAATCTCAAACAACAAAAGCATTTGCGAACAACCCTAGCCCAGTGATTGCGCAAGATAAGTGCAGCATGAAGTTGCTAAATAAGAAAAGGGTGTAAATAAGATTGCTTAAAAATGAGACAAACAATTATATTCTCTATTAAAAAAGTAATTTAAAATTTATACTAATAATTTAAAAAAGAATAAAACTCAAAATGAGAATGTAACTAACCACTCTTCCCTAACTGATAAATTTAAAGAGAAACAGCAAAACTAACAGGCGCTGTTTAATATTTGGGATGAACCTTGCATTGCTTGTAATGTGGAGCATCCAAATACTTATAAATTACATGAGAGTTGCAAAATAATACTTGTTCCAACGTCTTTATATTTTGGACAGAAAAGTGATAATACAAGAGGTGTCAGAAATAGATAAAGCACCATTCATCCTCGAACCATCTTTTACTTGTTTGAATAACAAATAAGATTTTAGAGTGAAAAAAATGATACGAAAAGAGGCCTCATTGAGAAGATAAGACTGTCCACATAAAGATCCAAAGCTACTCCACCAAAGTGACAAATCAAGCATGCAACAGTGAGTCACACAGCGACTCAATAACAGCAGTTACAGCACAATATGTATAAGCCCAATGCAGCAAAAATCAAATCTTTCACCACAAAAATCAAATCTTTTACCCCCAATTTTCAATAATAAAGAACCACAAACAAAACCCATAAAAACCCAAAAGGAAAATCAAGAAACTATGCACCACAAAAGATCAAAAATAGCAATGGGGGTAGTTTCAAAATCAACGTACCCGCTGCAAAACAGGAAGTGAAAGAAAGCAGTTGTGTTTGTTCTCAAAGCTACAAGAGCGGCGCTAGTGGAGGACGGGTCGCAGTGGTGGTGGGCGGACCGGAGGACGGGTCGCGGCGGTGGTGGGCGGACTGGAGGACGGGTCAGTGGTGGTGGCTGGGACGGCACAAATGGCTTTCACCGGTAGTAGCAGCCCTTCGTCTCCTTCGTGGTCCAATCATCCCAAGACATTACCTTTCACAGTCTCAGCGAGTCCCAAGAAGCTCTCTTCGTCGTCGAGAACTGGAAGATTCGACAGCAAGAACCGCAGAACCAGCCCTGTGACTACTAAGGAAGAAGAAGAAATAGTGGAGGGTAAAGGGACGGCTGAGATTGTAGTGGATGATGGAGGCGCCGCTTTTGCCGTTGATGATGGGTTTGTAATGCCGGAGCTCCCTGGAGATAAGCCTGACTTCTGGGAAGGCCCTCAGTGGGATGCTCTTGGTCCTGGGAGAGAAGTCAGAGAACAAGGGCTTCAAAATTAGGAATGAGGGTTTTAGGAGACTTGTTGAATCGGGTACCCGAAAATAAATTCGGGATTTAATATTGCACCCGAAATCCGACCCGAAAAGGATCTACTTCGGGTCGGGTACCTGACCTGAAGTTGAAATTTTAAAAACAATCCGACCCAATCGAGTCGGGTCGGGTTTCGGGTAACCCGACCCGAATAGCCCACCCTAGTCATTTCTATACAAATTGAAAATCTACCAAATTAAAATTATCTCCCACCACTTTTTTGTTGGAAAGTAGTGCTTTATAAGGGGCATGATTAGGATATAGAATTAGGTTGAGGCAAGAGTATGATGCTTTGTCTTTAAGATGAAATTGCCCCATACTGGTGCTCACAGTTGTTGGCAATCATCTCCCAAAATACAACAACCAACTTCTCGAAATAAGAACAATTCAAATTTCGAGAAACAACGAACTTAGAAGATGTTTTGAACTCATTGGATATTTATAAATGCTTTGCAGACTTTTGGGAATGAAATACAGAGTATATAATGTGAATTCGGATGAACTTGATGCAAATGAAAAATGCAGAGAGACTATTTATAATAGACGAAAAACTATGGTTGTTGGGGCAAAAAGTCACAATACTTGGGATTTGCACTAGTTCGGTCTTGATTGAACCATTTCCGTTTAGGTCCATACTAGTTCGAGCGCAGCTCACACGCTAGAGCCGTTGAGCTGCACCCGGGACCACTCCGGACTTGTCTCCGTGTATCGATTCAAGATTTCAGCTCCATTTGAGTTGATTTTGACCCAAAGAACATACTTTGATTGAGCCTAAACCCGGACCCAAGGCCAAGGCCAAGCCCAACCCTACCCTGCGAAATGGCGGTGGTGGCGTGCGCACGTGTGGGTTTGATTCAAGTCTATTAACCCATAGGTTCTCTCTCCATTACACACTTATGAACCCCCAAGCGGCCAACCCTTATTTGCAACTAGCCACTTAAATACAAGATATTCTTGTATTATTTTTTCAATGTTAGACAAACATTTCATACTATATTTAGCTTCCTATTATGCTTTTTTGTGTATTTAATTTCTCATTTACTCAAAATTAGTTTTGAGCAATTAAATATATTTGTAGTCTCTATTCGCGATGTAGATTATGAATATTCAAATTATTTTCAAATTAATAAATGGAGCTTCATCAAATCATTGGCTAAAGTTGATCACTTGCCAACTTATATAACCAATTTTTTTTTTCCCAACTAATTATTCATTTTTTATGGCTAATTTTAATAATTGCAGTGAAAAAAGGTCCTTAATTCCCTATGTTTTATTTCATTATTGGACTTGATTGAGAATTTCAGTTTCACCGGGAGTCATTTTTGCCACACCTTTATGGTTACGGACAAAAAATTGGCTATTTTTTTTTGTTAATATTTTCCATGTGCATAGTTTGTGAGAATATACTAAGTAATGATCATCAGTTCTATACATCAAATGATAAAAGATTTTTATGTATCACACTAATTATCTTTACCAACTTTATGGTGATTAAAACAAGGTATTTAAAGTGTCAGTATTTATAATTTTTTTCGACTATCAATTATCATCAATTATATTCTAAAATATCAATCAATACCAACAACTATTACAATTATAAATACATAACCAAATTATTATAAAAGTAGAACAAAGACTACTATAAAAATAGAATAAAGACATATGACTACTATAAAAATAGAATAAAGACCTATATATTTTAGTGAAAAATCAAATCCAAGACTTCATAATCTTGGACTCTCAACTTTACCAGTTGAACTATGCCTCATCAGTTGTTAATAATTATAATTGATACATACATATGGAGAAGTTAGTGTCCATAAGTCACGAACTCATGATTTATAGTGACAATTTTTATTTCACAGCTTGTTACTAATTGATTGTTGTTACAAGTGAAAATACTGGTTCTTACATATATATTTATTCAATCACTATATATTGTAGCAAAATAGGAAGTAACGGCCTTAATATTTCATTAATTATATTATCACTTGATATATTATAATCAGTGACATTTTAAGCTATTATTAGATTTGTTTGTTAAACTTAATTTTTTTCATCTTAAATAAGAATAATTGATAATATGCACATCAATACATATATTATTCCATCAAAGTACATTTTCAATAAAAAAGCCAATTTGGATAGTCTTGAAAAAATAAAGTGTTTGTCGAGCCGTACTTCTTTTAGTAGAATTTTGTGTTCTTTTTGTTTTTTTTTTAATGTTGAACATTATATGATATAACAATTTAAAAGTATTTTAACATGTGTGTATTTTGGAAGAGCTTAGGAAAAAGCCACTAATAGTTTTTTTCTTTCTAGCTTCTACATTTTCTTAAGAAACCCAAACAAAATAATTTTTTTCACTTAAGTGTTTTTCTTTAAAAAATAAATACTTCGCTAATTAAAAAAAGCACACTCAAACGAGTTAAAAATTATCAGCTATTATATCATGGTACTAATTTAATAAACATAATATTTATTTAGTAAATTTATCTCAAGTACACATGTCATTACATTACTCATTCCATTCAACAAAGCAAAAAGCCCCTTAGTCTGTCAGACCTAGTCCTTCTCTTCTGTTAAGTGGACCACAGTTGTGACAAATTCAATTCTCGTAATCCGTTGGGCTGGTCCCTGTCACGGGCACATGGCCCATTTATTAAGCTCATAAATATGTACTAGTGTGGGGGAGCGCCACGTGGTGCCCGTGCTTGTCGTAACTTTAGGAGTGTTAAGTACATCCCCCATGAATTTACGAAATTCACACCAGTAATCCTCTTAAATAAAAAATTATACTTACACCCATTTTAAAATATTAAAATTATAGATGCACCCCCTTCCGATAGGATTCCGGCGAAAAAGTGATGACGTCAGCCAAAAATTTATATGATCTGATTATTTTACCCTTGGTAATTTTACAAACTTAGAAGGGGGTTGTATGTAATTTTTAAAGTATAAAGGGGGTGTATGTGTAATTTTTTATGAAAGTAATTAACCGTTACATTTGCAAAATTTGATTATTGAAAATTTAAAAATAAATGTTTATAACTGTTTTTTGACTATTAAACTTCTTCCTCTTTCTCTCTCTCTGTCTCCCCCCCCCCCCCCCTCTCTCTATATATATATACTATTACAACTTTATTTGACATATATTTAGTTTAGATTATACGCACGTGGCTTATTCTTTCTAATATATAGGGTTGAAATACAAGAGCAAAAACAAATCAATTTGGCTTGCAACGGAGCATTATGATAGCGAATATAAATGACAATCGTGGTAAATATGGTATTATTATTACTCAACTCATGGTGCCATCATTGATGTCTACCCTACTTGAATGAAAAAAAAAAGAGCCTTCACATGGTGCCACGCGAATGAATAACGCCGTAACATATACTTGTTGAGAAAACTCTAGCTAAATATGTTTATGGGGGCAAAATTGTGCCAAAATATGTGGCACTTAACATCATATTATTTACTATTTATCTACTTTGTCATATTGTTAAGTCTAATGCTAACTAATTAGTATTATTATATGCTTTAATATGTTGAAAAATATTGTATCCTTCTTATTTTCATATTTTGTCAATGATATTTTATTTTTCTTATTTCCATATAGCTCTTATAACCTAAAATATATTTTGTATTTATTATGTAATAGAGTTTTGCCAAAAGAGGTGTGTAAAAAATCAAGCCTTTTTTTAATATCCAAGTCGAACCATATATTCACAATTGAAAGCAATACACATAAAATAACTTACCAAAGCTATAAGAAAATATAAAAGATACTATATTATTGACAAAAAATGGTACAATAATATTAATTAGTTAGTGATAGGCTCAACAATTTGGAAAAATAAATAAATAGCAAGCAATATGAGGTTAAACGTCATAAGCTTTGGCACAATATTGCCCCATAAGTATCTTTGGGTAGAGCTTCTTAACAAGCATATGTTACGTCTTTATTCATTCATGTGGCACCATTTGAAGCCTCTTCGTCTTTATACAAGTAGGGAAGACACCATGAGTTGGACAATAATACTACAAATACCACGACTTTCATTCGTATCCGCTATCACAATACTTGTTTTCAAGTCGAATTGATTTTTGTTTTGTTTTTTTTTTTTTGTTTGGCATCTATCCTTC
Source organism: Petrea volubilis (assembly GCA_026212405.1). Taxonomy (NCBI): domain Eukaryota; kingdom Viridiplantae; phylum Streptophyta; class Magnoliopsida; order Lamiales; family Verbenaceae; genus Petrea; species Petrea volubilis. The sequence continues at coordinate 17,288,125 of CM047877.1, forward strand.
CTGTATTTCAACTTAAGACACTAGGGTTGCATTTGGTAGTAGTATAGGATTGTGTGTGATAGTAAAATCATTAGATAAATATGCTATAAGTTTGATATCAATCAATTGCATTAATATATTTTGTTGTAAGTATTATTTCGTGATATATCCTTCAAATTATATTTGGTAGTATTCTTTTTTCCATATGGATTTGAAGCAAATCAAGAAAAACCTTTTAATTTAAGCCACATCATATATATTTAAGTGTAATACAATAAATTACAACTTTTATCAACCCAATCTAAATCAAGTGGATTACACATCCCATCCCCACAGTGGGATGGGCTATCCCATAAATGGATGGATAAGAAACTGGACCTAAGCTCTATAAAGGGCTAAAAAAAAATCTACCAAATATAATTATAGCTATAAACCCCGTACACATGTAAACCCATACCAAACGCAACCTATAAGAATAGCTAGGAAAAAGAAAAAACATGTATATATACTTTAAACTAAATTCATGTCAAATGAAGTTGTAATAGTGATATATATATATATATATATATATAGAGAGAGAGAGAGAGAGGAGCAACTTTAATAGTCAAACAACAGTCATAAACGTTCATTTTTAAATTTTCAGCAGTCAAATTTTGAAAATATAACGATTAATTACTTTCATAAAAAATTACACACACACCCCCTCTCTACTTTAAAAATTACATACAACCCCCTTCTAAGTTCGCAAAATTACCAAGGGTAAAATAGTCAGATCACATAAATTTTTGGCTGACGTCATCACTTTTTCGCCGAAACCCTACCGGAAGGGGGTTCATATGTAATTTTCATATTTTAAAGGGGGTGTAAGTGTAATTTTTCATCTAAGAGGGCTACTGGTGGGAATTTCGTAAACTCGTAGGGGGTGTAGATGTAATTAACCCTTTAAATTATACATATTGGGTTAATTATAAATTTTTAAAATTTTAATGTGGGTTAATATGTAATATAAGACATATATACATAATAATAGGAAAAAAAATTATTAGACAGGTCGTGTGATCCCACTAATATGAATATGGAGTTACCTACGCGTAGTATGATATGTTAGCTAACGTTACCGAAATGAATATGGTGCATCATAAGCGCCCCCAAACGAGAGGCTTGGAGGGCCGAAGCTAACGTCGGCCCCACGGTGGGTGCCAAATGATGATGACCATTCCTATTCACACTGAGTGGCCTCCCCTGCGAGGTATTGTCTCGTCTACCGTGGATACCCACAGGGTTCCTTTGAACCACGAGGGGGTTTGTCCTTTAAAAGGGCCCTCACAAGGTAAGAAGAGGATTGACGCCTTTTATAGCAACCAAGTGCCTCGTCTCTAACGGATATGAGACAAGATATGTCGCATCATATACATATATATGCATATTATTGCTATAATATTTTATTTTGCAAAGGAATGCATTCGGAGTTTGGCTATCCTATACACAAACGACAATAATCTACTTTCTCCTGAATAGTCCACCACCACCGGCACTTTCGTGGCCTCGCTCATTCTCACTTCAAACTCATCACAAGACCTTACTAACAACCCCTAAAATTTTAAATTTTTAATCGTGTTGCATAGAAGTTTTTTTAAGCGAGGTATAAAAGAAAGATTACTCATTTAAGAACTTTAAGGTAAGAAAAAGACAAATATACAAACATCACTTAAAAATAAATCAAACTAAAAATGATAAACAAGTGAAAAAAATCATAAAAATAAAATATAAAAGAAATAAAATATTAAAAAATAAAGAACTTGAAGGAGAAATTTAATGACAAAGAAGAAAAATAAAATAATACAAAAATCATTAAAATATATGTATAAAACCAAAATCATAAAAATGAAATACTAAAAACAGAAATTAAAAGAATTGAAGAACTGAAAAATAAATTAATAAAAAACTATTATTTGAAGAATTTTAATTAAGTGATAAGATATAAAAAAATGTAAAGAGATCTATGAAAACTAAAATTAAACATAAAATTTATCAATTTAGAAAAAAGTCAAAAATAAAAAGAAAGAAAATCAAAATTCCAACAATCCCCTGATTCTTGGAAAAACATTAAAAACACATGAAATCAAAAATCAAACTAGAAATAAGAACTTGAAAATAAAAAGAAAACAAATATATAGAGATTATTTAAAATATAAATCTACAAAAACATTATCAAATATAAACTAAATAATGATAAACTAATGAAAAAAGAAACATGAAAATGATCTAGCTAAAAGTAGATCTAATTATAAAAGTTGACTAGAAAAGAAAAGGAAAAGAAAAAATGATTGAACAAATGTGAATAAAGGATTTTTATTTTTTTGACCCATTTGTGTGAACAAAATGTAAATATTATATCTGTTAGTGGGCAATGTGGAAACTTAGGTTTTAGAAAATTTCAAAAAGTAGTGTAAAATAGGAGTCTTGAAGTGATAGACAAATACCTTGTTGTAGGATAAGTGAGAGAAAAAATTAATTTTTATTTCTTTTCTATGTGTGGAATTTTTTTTAAAAATCAACCAATCATAAATATTTTATTTAATTAAATATTCAAAATTAAAAAAATAAAACTGATATTTTGTCAAAATTAATTGCAAGTCGAACACAGCTTTCAAATATGTATAAATATAGACATATAGATAAATTTAGATGCCATCAACTTAATTATAAGTTAAGAAATATTAGAAAACTTAATACGAACATAATGTCACTCAAACAAGCAATTTAAAGCACTCGTAAAAAGACGTCGTTTTAGCGGGCATGTAGGACTCACGCTAACAAACCACACCGCTTATGGCAACATCTGCTCAATGGATTGCCCAATTGGCCCTTCCCCCAAACGGACGAAATCATTGTAGCAACACGCCTTTGTACTTAATATAAGTAGTAATAGGTCTAGCAATTGATAGGGTTTTACTCTACCCATATTCATACCCATACCCATGTTCATACTCTATAAAAATTAATAGTAAAGGTACCTATTCAACCCGTACCTGACCCGAACTATAGTAATATGTAAATTATCCATTTTGGCACATTTGATGTATGTTCAAAATTAAAATATATAATTTAATTACATTTTTAAGTGTGATTAGTATAAATTTATTATTACTTTTATATAAATTTATTTTTCAAAACTATTTTTAATATATTTATTAATTAAATTAATGATAAGAGAAAAATAAAATAACCTAAACTAAGATGAAATCAAGAAAAAATATAAAAAATTAATAAAAAATATTAAAGAGTAGAATGAAAGATGATAAAAAGGAGAGAAAAAGAGAGTAAAACGAACCTGAAATATCAAAGACGATGAGAGAGAAAGGGAACAAAAAAAGGACAAAAAAAATAACATACTAAAAAAATTGAAAGACCAAAGGTAGTTATTAAGTCATACTCACTCTTTATATAATAATATAGATAAACAGATATAAAAATATACATAATATATACATGTATATATGTGTATGACTGTTCTCTTGAGTCAGACTGTTCTCTTGAGTCATGATTATAAAAATATTCCAATGGTAGAATATTAGAAGAGAATGAGCTAATTAATTATCAAGAAAGAAAAAAATAAAATAAAATGAGCTAATCTCCACTTTACGATACTGATTATATTTGAGATTCTTTTCACCATAAAAGTAAATGATCATCGCCAAAAAAAATTCAATTTAATAATTTTTTGGTCAAATAATGACAATAATAATATTAATAATAAGAATATTGGCGTAGCACAAGCCCAATCGTTTTGCCCTGGTTGTTTGTTCACAAGCGATGGAAGACTATCTGAATATGGTAAGAGTAGATTGCAATTGTTTGCGTACGGACGCAAAGTGCATGATTATTGAGTCAGAAATTGTTGGTTGGGGATCAGATTCTTGCATCAATGTTGGCAAAAGGCAAGTGAAGTGATCTTGTGGTCTCAATCAAATTATAGGCCTGCTCATGGGTCCGTCTTCCGTAGGGTTGCTACCCCTTCTTATTCTGAATTCCGATCTTCTCTCACAATATATAGGACTTTTTATGATATTGACCCATAAAAGTGTAATGTTTATTTTTTTGATTTGAAAAATTGGAGGATAATTAAAATAGCTTAAGTCGCTTATATGGATAGTGAATTTAACAAAAATCGCCAATATGGATGGCAAGTTGTAATAAAATATTATAAATAATACGGATATGTAATATATTTTCAATATATATATATATATATAATATTGAAACTCGCCATCTTTGATTTTACCCACTCAAAAATTGTACCTAAAAATGCACACAAAAATATTTTAATTGTTTGTCTAACAAACAATATGAAAAGGGTAAGTACGATGTGTTTACAATTACATAATACCTGGGTTCCATTTCTGCAGTGCTGTCATGTATCTCGGAAGCTTCACAACTGAGGTTTCCTATGTGCCATATACAATTTGGCATAGATTTGGTAGACCATGGTATGACTTCACATAAGATATAGTGTACTTATATTTATCTTCCACCAAGTTGGCCATACTTTTAACAGCATAATCAAAGTTTTGTTCTAACACATCTTACCAACAAACCGACAATAAAATGTGTATCGAGGTTTGCATGATCAATAGACCTACTTGGTACAAAGCATGTGTGGTTGCCATGGTAAACAATTATTCTCCAATATACTTTATTTTTTTTCAACAATACGTGCATCCAAAAAGGACATCCAAAATTGTAGAGTGCTACAACAATAAAAGGACTTATTCTCTTTTTCAACAAACAGTTGCAATACTTCAAGTTTTGGCCGCAGGTTGGTAAAGAAAGACAATGTCGAATCATCATTGATCGCCAAAATATTTTCCATAGGAGGATCCCTACAGAGAAAGTATGCACCAAATATTTTGATATTGAAACTATTCCGATCTACACCCGGTGTGTTGTCGACTACGTCCACAACATCAACAAATGTTGAAAATCGACTGACCCAAGTTACTCCTACCGGTGGATGATCATATGAAATGGCGTAATTTAAATGATTCATTTGCCCTCCATAATGTATAGCAATATCGATATATTCCCATCTTATTTATAAAAAATCAGATGAACATATACCAGTACAAACTTCAAAAATAGAGAAGATATAAAATTTTTAACAAATATGCAGCAAAATATAATGCAGAAAATTGAGAATGAGTGAGAGAGAGGAATATTTAGAGCACAATATTGAGATAAAGATGATGATATTGGGAGACAGATGAAAAAATTTGGCTAAACTTCTAATATTTATAACAACACATTGTCCGTTTAACGGTTCAGTTAATAGTAAAAATGACATTCATTGTAGAGGTGGCCATGGTAGTTGGCGATTTCTGCAAAGAATGAAAAAAAATAAAAAAAAAGCTTACTAGACCTCGCCCACATGGTCGGCGAGTCTATCAACGAAAATAAATAAAAAATTGTCAAATCTCACCATCGTTGTTGGCGAGATTTATTTTTCTTTTTTTATTTGATTTTCCAAATCGACGTCAACAACGACGAGTTTTAATTTTTCATTTTTTTTTTGATTTTTTTAAACTCATCGTCAGTAACGACAAGTTTTAAATTTTTCTTTTTTTTTTTATTTTCTATACTCGCCATCACCAATGGTGAGTTTGATTATTTTATTATTATTTTTTTTCTGCCGACAAAGAAATTGCACTATTATGAATTTTATTATTATTTTATTAAACTCGCCATTGACGGTGGCGAGTTATGCCAAAATTTTCAAGCTAGTTTTTTTCACACTCTTTTGGGTTAAATTTGAAAACAATCCCAATATATATATATATATATATATATATATATATATATATACACGAGTGCTCGTATCCAGCAGGGGCCAAGCATGGTTCGACGGAAAGGTTGCATGAAACAGAATGGGCCTGACCGTTCCAATTTCCTTGTCACATCACGGAACGGTTTTGGCCAAAACAAAAATTTTTAGATAACATATTTAAAAAAAAATTCTACTAAATTTTGAACAAATATACAATTATTTTAATACTCTAAATATTACATTATTTTGTTTTTCTACCATAACACAATAATTAATAAACACGGAAAACTACCAACTACTAATGCATAGATGACGACCACCACCACCACCACCACCACCAACACCAACAACAACACCAACAACAACAACAACAACAACAACAACAACAACAACAACAACAACATAATAATAATAATAATAATAATAATAATAATAATAATAATAATAATAATAATACACTACAAAACAATGTATTTTTTGTGACAAATTATTTGTGAGGAAATTTGATTTTGTCACATAAACATGCCATAATGTGACGAATTATAATTTCGTCACATTAAATTGTGTTTTTTAAATTATAAGTTCCCTCACAATAACTATGACTAATGTGAGGAAATATAATTTTCATCACAAAAAAGAATTTTTTTCCTCACAACAAGTTAACAACATGATGTTATAAAACAAAATTCCTTACAAAATATCTAATTAATATTTTTCCTAATTTTCTAAAAAAAGTTAAATGAATAAATGTTATAAAAGAATTTCTCAAAAAATATCAAATGAATATTTTTTATGATATCCCAAAAAATTTAAATGAATCGAAAGAAACCCCAAATTCAATTTTGTTTGTAATTTTGACATTTTCAGGTATTTTTATAGTGATTAAAAAAATCAAAAAATAGTAAAATAAAAAAATTTAAAAAAAATACAAAAGTTAATAAAATTGGTTCTCATAATTTAATATATATATATATATATGTATATGTATATACAGTCGTTCATAATTAATGATCATCTATCACCAATAATCTTACTTGATGTTCAACATGTACGTGTACATATTATAAATATTTTTAAAAAATTAAGGTAAAAAATTGGCTCAATAATACGCAAACAACTATTATACGATTTATTAAAATATTCGAGAGTGAAAACACAACTTATTTTAATATTATGTTCACATAAATTACGTTATTATGTAATTTACATAACAAAAAGATTATTTAAAAACTAATAATTAAACTATTTAATTTATAATCATCACATAAGTTTTATATAATTATTTATATAATAATTAATATTTTTATGAAGTATTACAAATTTGTTTTTTATATGATACTCAATTAATAATTATAATAAATTTTAATATATTACAACAATAAATATTTTTTTGTACATTATAAATTTAAAAATGAATATAATAAATTTTCATCAAATGAATTATTATTTCATCAAGTATTAAATATGTTATATTAAAAGTACAAGTATTATTCACTTAGTCCAGAATATGTATGAAAAATAAAAATATTTTTTAATTATTCATACATACGGGTACTAAATGGGTATAATATGTGTTTTAACTAAAAGAACTTATAATTATTTGAATTTATTTAATTAATTAACAAATAAAATTAAAATTAGTAAATTAATGTAACAAATAAATAAGAATAATAAAATAACAAAACCATCAAGAAAATTGCAATTGGTATAGCGGTTGCACTTCATTGAACTACACACAAGGTCGGGGGTTCGAATCCCATCTGGACCTAATAGGGAAGAGTACACGCATCTATTGACAGTGGAGGTCAGGATTTGAATCCTATTGGAGTAAAAATAAAGTACCTTGTTAAAATACATTTTTTGTGAGGAAAAAGCAATTCGTCACATAAAACATATGTGACGAAACAAAGAATTCCTCACAATAACCTTATGTGAGAGCCTTTTCATGAGGATATTGTGACAAGTTTTTTTTGTCACAAAAACTTTTTGTGATGAAATTTTGAATTTTTGTGATAAATATTTTCATCACAATAAATTAATTTTTTGTACTGATGATGATCATAATAATAATAATAATAATAATAAAAATAAAAATTATCATATGTAGTTATCAACTACTTTTATTTAATAATTTAGGGATAATTTTTATTTATTTTCTATTATTAATTAAATAATGAAATATTGTATTTAGTTATCCTCGATTCATCCCAAAAAGGATGATAAAAAAAACTCACTCTTAAAAATATAAATATATATATATATATATATATATATATATATATATATATTCTCGAGGGATTTGTCTCATTAATTGCCTCATTTTCCCCCTCATTCTAGTCTACTAAACTTTCCGCCACCCGTCTGTTTTGGTTTTATCCCCTGATGCCTCTTCTTCCTGGTTCACTCCACCACTCTTCCACCTCCTCCAAATCACTGCTTGGCTACCAATTTCTCACAGAATCCTTTCCGAATCAGGGTTTCGGACCAATTTCTCGAACGGAAACAGAGTTAATTTCATCCAATTTTTTGCCACTTTGCAACATTCCTCACCATCGCGACGGAACGGCTCTTACCGTTTCGATAAACTATGGGGCCAAGAACACCACAAAGGACCTTGAACAGCTCGACCCTACTGACCAAATTTTTAGAAGACGGTCCCAAAGGGACCAATCCTCCACCGTCTCGATGACCAAGCCAAGCAATATTCAAGAAGTTCTCCTCAAGACCTTTACGGCGAGGGCCTAAAGGGCCATTCGGGTCAACAGTCTTTATGACAAGACTTGTGATCTTGCTATATATTAAACATCAAATATAGGTCATATCAATTCATGTTAGGTTAACTTCTCTTCAACTATTTTAGCATCTCATCCCCATTTAGAAATCGCGTCAGACCACTATGACGGTTGGTCAACCCATACAAGATATTTATCTAAACATCTCTATTCATAATATACTTAATATTGAGACTCTCCATTATAAATATTCCTTCATTTATTGAGACTGGACTGATATGCATTGTTAAATATCTTGAATCATCATTAGTATTTCTACTCAACATTCTCCTCCAACATCTGACTAAAGAATTAGAGAGTTCTAGCTAATATCACCCTCGACTAGCTAATGTTTGTTACCCCTTGTGCAGGAAACCCAAATTCCCTCTCAAAATGAAATCCGAGGGGTCAAGCCCCTCAATTCAGCAAGATTACCAGAATTCACCCACATCATATATATTAGGGCAATTTGCACTTCACCCCCTGAAAGTTGTGATTTTGGTACTAAACTCTTAGAAAATAAGAAAAAGCACTTGGCACTAAAATTATCTAAATCGGAGCATTTGGCCCCCGATCAACTTTCCAACAACCTTTCACAAGATTAAATACACTTTGGCCCCTCAAATTTCTTAAATTCGAGTACTTGGCCCCTTACTATTTTTTGATAATATTTATAGTAGTTACTCCCTAAATTTGCTTTTATAAAATATTTAACCCCTCCAAAATACTTTTACCGTATCATTATTGCCTTCAGAATTTTTATACTTTTTTTTACATATATATATATATGTATCATTGTTTTATTATCTTGTATATAATTTAATTAGTTTGCATTGTAGAACAATATGATTCCATTCAGTAGATTAACAAATATACATTATATAGTTTAATTATTATCCTATTAGATCTAGGTTGACAAAAAAATCTAATTATTATTTATCTTCTCAAAATATACCGTTTGGATTGGTTTGGTTAGCATAATTGAGTAATTGGACGGGTGGATTAATAAAATTTAAAACATATATATATATATATATATATTGTTGAAACTAATTAAATTGTGCATATAGATATTATAGTAAAACTTAACTATGCATAAAAAAAACAAAATGACAAAACTTTTAAAGAAGCGACATGCTAAATAAGATATTTTGGGGGTTAAGCGTTTCTAAAAAGCAAATTTAGAGGGTTAAGTATTATAAATATCCTAAAAAATTCCATTGAGGGGCAAAGTGCATATGGAGAGTGTTTGGCTAAGCTTATAAGCTCCTCAAAATATATGTTTGAGAGCTTACAAGTTCTTCAAAAGTGTTTGATAATTTTTTAAGTAAATGAGCTTATAAGCCCCAAAAATAAATTGTAATGAGCTTATAAGCTTCAAAAAAAAAAAAGTAAGCTCTCTCCATTTCTTTTAAACATCTTATAAGTTATCTAATGCTAAAAAGATAAAATAAAACAAAATATTTTTATTTTTTTCATTATTAAATTTTTGCTATTTCCAAAAATATTTATTTACATGAAATCAGTTTTACTTTATGTTTTTTGGTCATCATTACACCTAAAAGAACTTATAGCTTTCATTTTTACCAAATAGAATTATAACTTATAAGCTCCAAAAATATCTTATAAGCTGCAGGATTTTATTTTATTCAAATGCTTTAAAAACTTCTTTTAAAATAAAATAAAGAAGCTCATAAGCTTCAAAAACATCTTACAAACTCTATAGAATAAGCTTAGCGTGATTGGGATTGTTTTTTATTTTGGAGTAGTTGAAAAAGTTGAAGAAAAATTGAATAGTAAAAGTTAGTAGTATTTGAAATAAAAGTGAAAACCAGTCAGAAGTTGATAGTAAAAGTGGAAAGTGTTTGAAATAAAAAGCAGTCAAAATTTAGTAGTTGCCCAATTAAAAAAAAATTAATTTATTTACAAAAATACCAAAAATCACTTTTAAACTGATAGAAGTTGTTTTCCCCTAACTTCTCTACTTCAACTTTTTCTTCACTTAATTTAAGTAGAAGTTATCAAATCAAATACTCCAATAGCCCTTTTTTTTTTTTTAATCCAAAAGCAATAATTAAAATGCTTTTTTTTTAAACAATCCCAAACACTCTCTTAATCTTGTCAAAAACTTTCCATACATGTTTTTTATTTGATAAAAAAAACTTCCCATATAGTTGATTAGGGGCCAAAATGCTCCGGCGAACTTAATTACAAAAGGCCAAAACAAAATACTTCATATGTACCATAATATTAGTCGTCCTAGGTTTTTTTACACAAACCAATTATTCTAATAAATAGCCTTCTTTTTAACTAAATTTAAAATGATTTGACAAAATTACCCTTCCCATACCTCATCAAATTCCATTAAAAATAATAAATGATGGGTAAATTTGGGGAAAAAAATTAATGCTCTCTTGAAATCTTTAAAGTGACAAACATCATGGGACAAAAAAAATCTTTAAAACGACTAATATTATGAGACAAAGGGAGTAACTTTTAGGGAATTTAGTGCCAAATTAGAAATTTTCAGAAAATAGAGTGCAATTTATCCTATATATTATGATATGAAAAAAATTATAAATTTTCTTCCATAATCTCCATTGTGTTATGTATATTAATGTGTAATAAAAAAATGTTGGACCATTATATATCTGAAGATCGAAATTGCTTAATACCTTCATTTAGGCCAATGTTGTTTTATTTATTTTTGTGTTCATGCATTGTACCAAGTTATGATTACTATAAGAAAGCAACTCTTCATTAATGGAAAATTTGTGATGGAGAGTATTTATCATATATTTAAGGTATTTGTGACAAATTAATAATAGAATTCAATGTGAATAGAACTAAAAAAAATCAATGATAAGACAGTTAATAACAAAATTATTATAAATGAAAGTGAGTAATTTATAATGTATTCAAAGGTGGAGCTAACCTCCTCCCCCCCCCCCCCCCCCACACCACCAAAAAAATAAATAAATAAGAAGTAGAAATCCTCTGAATATTTTATAGAAATTTGATTTTGTCCCCTAAATGATTTTTTTTTTTGACTCCACCTCTAATAGATTGATTCACCACTAAAAGGTGTGCATTCTTGTAGTAGATCTTCACTCGAATCGCGGGACTGGGAGAAAGACGCACAAAAAAAAAAAAAGAGACAAAAACATTAAACTCGATTAGCTTAGCATAATAGATTTGCTATTTTGGATCTCGTTTCTTTACACTACAGGATAAGGAAAACTATTAAAGACACGACATTTAACACCGTTAGTGCCATAATGGAGCAAGACCCGCTCTCGAATTCGATGAAGTATTCTTGCAGATCTGTGGTACCGTTGTACTAATTTGGAAGGTGCAACTAATTATGTAATAAGTGAGAAAAGATTATAATTTTTGAAAGTTTAATAATCATAAAAGTCATGTTAAAATTATACTCTCTCTGTCCCATAATATTAGTCGTCCTAGATTTTTTTCATACAAAGCAATTACTCTAACAAATTGCCTTTTTTTAGCTAAATTTAAAATAATTTGACAAAATTACATCCATCATACATCATCAAATTCCATTAAAAATAATAATTGAAGGTAAATTTGGGGGTAAAAAAAATTAATGCTCTCTTAAAATTTTCAAAGTGACAAGTATTATGAGACAAAAAAAAAATCTCTAAAATAACTAATATGATAGAATAGAGGGAGTAACTATTAATGACTAGTAATCTGTGTTTGGTGACAATCTAATAAGAAAAAGTATTTTCACAATAATTCTAATAAGATTTCTATTGCTATTATATTTGTGTCACAAACTAGAGGCACTTTAAAAATGCTACTTCTTGTGTTATCGAGTTACGATTTGTGGAAAAAATAAAAACTTGTCCATTAGAAATGAATAATATTAACAAGAGAACAAAATTATTATTATTTAATTCTTGGTGTTGATGATGACTTTGTGGGTCGTTGCAGTCAACATATAAAGAAAAAAAAAGAGGCATTTTTTTCTAACGCCGTTGAAAAAACAGAGAATTAGTATTTTCTTTGCAAAAACCTTTTAAGACGTTGTTTCCAGCTTTTAGTCACTTTTCAACACTCAACTATTATTTTATAACTTTTTCTATTATTATAATTTCTTTAAAAGTACAAGCATTTGTAAATACCCATTCGTATAGCAACTTTTTTGGGTCATTAATATTGTTCTTCTACAGGTTTTAGTAGTAGTATATATATCTATCTATATATATATATATATATATTTTAATTTTCTACCCAATAAAACTCAAAATCCAAGTATAGTGCGGCAATGTATAAGTAGCAAAAGAGCATTCAAGGAGATTGTAAGAAGAAATGATGAGAGGAAAGAAAGAAAGAAAAAAGTTGGAGGGATCGATGCAAACGGAAAAAGCTGTTGTAAAAAGAAAAAAGTGATTTTGTGAAAGAATCTAAACAAGCTGAAGAAGCCACATGGCTTTGGATGTGAGAGTGCAGATATCAGTAAACCAAAATCTGCCAAAGAAAAAGTTGATGATATGATTTCCACAAATCTTTGTAGCAGCTTTCTTGAATTTGAGGCAACAATTACGTATATTAGTATAGTTTTCCATAATATCATACTTGAATTAGTTTCACATCATGCGTTTATGTGTGTGTGTTTTTGTTTATATAAATTTTTGACGTACGCGCTGAAGTGGTCATTCAGGGTTCGAATTCGCTGAATTCGATAGGAAAACAACAAATTTGAAGTGAGCTCTCGGTCTTTGGGTGCGGGCCTGTTAGTGTTCAAGAGCACACGAGTGAAGTTTTGTTGATGCGAATTGAAAAGTAAAGTGATGCGCCTAAGACTTTTATCGGAAAGCGATTGAATCGGAGTAGGCAAATACTACCCTTAAGGTTCTACTTGCTTACAACTTAATGTAAGTCTTAACAATTCACTATTTTAAAATTCGAAAAGGGTCAAAAAACTTAAAACGAAAAGAGAATAAATTCGAAGACGATGGGTACTCGCCACTTGGACCTTACAAGACTTGACTACAGACACACGCATTGATGACTCGGGTCATATTTATGACAAAGATGCATTGAGCAATCCCTAAGAACTCTAGCTACAAATCGACCACATTAATGACTCCGGCCATATCTGCTTGTGGATGTAATCAGAGGTTGTTCACTCCGACGAGCATTAATTGACTCTGTCTGTACTCCTCTTCATGCATGCACTCGATATGAATGCGGGGTACAACTCCGTCGCATTGATATCTCACCTCGAACCGTGCCCAATTAGAGTGAGTGATGGCTACGACCTCATGACGCTGCCAAATGAAAGCATTGATGATCCCATTTCGAGCCAAATGAGGCATGGCTACAAACATTTAGGCAACGATTTTTCTACTCAGTGAACTAAAGCTAATTTTTGTTCATTTAAACTAAGAAAAATCAGAGAAGTGATGACTTTTTGATTGAAAGAGTTGTTGTTGTATTTGTTTGGATCTTTGTTGATGTCCCAAATGGTGAATCCAGCTCCCTTTTATAGCCTTCAAATTGCAACTGCATCCCTTTATTTTTGGAGTTGGATGACTTCAAAAGACTTGATTATTTGAAATGGATGGATCTCCTTGTTTCTTGCTATGGCAGTTATGCCATCTCATTTGAATTTCAAATTTTCAGCATCACATGACCTTTATTTTAGGCATGTTAGATATAACAACGCCTACTTTTAACCAATATGTTATTTCTATCTAACAACCCCTAAAAGTAAGGAGTTTAAGTTTGAATTTATTATTGTATTTATTTTATTTTCCTATTTTATATTTTTGGCTAATTGGGCCATGGGCCTCTATTGCACTTCGGCTTGGGCCTCTAACGTGAGCCATAGTAATTCATTTCGGCATGGTGAAAGGACCAAAATCAGTCCACTCCGAATTTATACAAAAAATCATTTTTGTGCCCAAACAATGCCCCCCGCAAGTTGTGATTATTCTAACATTTTCTACGGTGCCAAGTTCATCCACCATTTTGCAATGGTATTCTTCAGTGGTAAGATCATTTTGTCGAGCTACTCGTGCAGATCTCACATTAATTTCCATAGGCAGAACCGCATCATGGCCATAGGTTAGCCGAAATGGGATAGTTCCCGTGCCGGTACGTTTGCTAGTTTGATATGCCCATAACGCTTCGAAGAGCAATAGATGCCATGCTTTAGGATTCCCTTCCACCATTTTGGAAATGATATTCTTTAAAGTTTTGTTAGTGGACTCAACTTGCCCATTCCCTTGCGCATAATATGGCGTGGAATGGATGAGTTGGATGCCATATTCTGCAACAAAGGCTTGGATTTCGGACCCCGTGAACATGATCCCTCTATCTGTTACAATAGTTTGAGGATTTCAAATCTATGTACTAGATGCTCTTTGATGAACCTGAATACCATTCCCTGATCGGTTTGCCTGAGGGGAATGGCCTCCACCCATTTAGTGAAATAGTCAAGTGGCAGTGACAATATGGGTGTGTTGTTTCAAAGAGAGAGGAAAGATAGCTCCTATTAGGTCGATGGCCCAATATTGAAATAGCCAAGATTTGATTATCAGATTCATTTATTCTAGTGGTACTCTCTGAATCGGACCATGCAATTGCCACTTTTTGCAACCTTTGGCCAACCAATGACAGTCCTGGACCATCTTTAGCCAAAAATAGTCATATCGCTTGATTAACCATGCCATTTTGTGGTCACTTTGATGAGCTCCACATACTCTTTCGTGGACTTCCATAATGATTTTCATAGCTTCATCCTGTCCAACACACTATAGGAGAACGTTATCGTGACTTCGACGATATAACGAGTTACCCTCCAGGACCACATAGTTGGTGGCCCTCATCTTGATCTGTCGAGGTGCTCCCTGAAAAGGATCCTTCAAATAACTTAGTATTGGTTTGCACCAATCTTCAGGTTGTTTCATGATGCTTTCAATAGCGCAAACGTTGGTTCTTTCGAAGTGAGAACGATAGGACTGCCTTATAATGGTATAACTGGCGATCATACCATCTTTGGGGAATTCTACTCCAGTGACTATTTGAGCCAACGCATTGGCTTCGAAGTTAGACTTTCTAGCCACATACTGAAATATTACATCGTCGAACCCCACCAACAATACATTAACCATGGAAATTTTTGTGATTTGATCTGGTCTTGGTACAAGTACTAATGGTTATATTACTTTATTGGATTATGAATTAATAATAAATTTAATATTCTTATATATGAATTAATAATTTCTTTGTGAAACAATAAACTCATGAACCTCCTAAATTTTAGCTTATTTTCGTAAAACTCCCAATGATGTGAAAAAAATATCAATATTAGTATAATATTTGGCTGTGTATTATAAATACTTTCTATCCGCAGGTGAAACTTATATATACAAAATTAAATATTAAAGAAGTATTTATAATTTTTCACAAAACAAAAAATTTTAGAAAAATAGGCCCTTTATTTAACTAGATGCTTATTTTCGTACTATATTTTTGTCGAAGAAGACCACTAGCTCGTTCTATTTGTCTATTTCAAATTTACAATCTTGTCCCGGGCGTGGCAGCTGAACGATCTGAAGTTCTAAACCCACAAAGGGCCGTCAAAAGAGCAGATTTCACTCTGAATTCGGTTCGAGTTGAATTCGAAATTTAATGTATTTGACTGATTAAAATATTCAATAAATTAAATATGATTATGAATATGCATAATTCAAAATAAATAGATAGGATATGAGGTCAAACAATTCAATCTATTAAAGATTTGAATCCGAACTTCAATATATTTTTTTATTTCTTTTATCAAAATGATATTTTCTATTAAATTAATAACCCTATGTACATAATATTACTACAGAAGCTTAAATAGAGTATAATACTTAAACCATTACAATCAATGGTACACAATTTTTTTTAAAATTTTTCAAAGTAATTTTTTTAACAAAATAATTTATGTTTTTTTTATACATATTTGAAAATATTTTTTTTCTAATTTATTAAATTTTATTTTTACTTAAGATATAAATTATTTTATTGTTTACTTGATTTAAAGTTTCAACTTTTTACCTGTAATTCGGATCAGGTTTTTTTTTTTTTTTTTTTATCAATTTTTATCGAGTTCGGACCCAATAATAATTAATATAAATTTTATAAGATTTTGGTCAAATTCGAATAATAAAAAACTTATCGGATTCAAATTTGAGTTTTTCTGATTTGGTTCAAATCCGATTCGTTGACAGCCCCAGGACCACAAGAAACCGAATTGTCAATACGAGGCCCGTGAAAAGAAGACAATTTCTATAAAGAAAATACAGAGGGCAAACTCATAATTGCAACGGCATTAAAAAAAACACAATCATGAATCATCTGTTGAAAATTTTAGTCAAAATTCAATTTCACAGGCCACTTCAATATTTCTTGTTTTTCTTTTTTTTTTCAGTCATTTGTTTCGTTTAAAATTTACAAAATAATTTGATGATATATTGAATTCAACTACTAAATTTTCAAGCGTACTTTAGGGGAAAAAAATACACTAAGAAAACCTGGAATCCTCCCAATATCAACAATGCTTGCCTATTTGTCTTTACCTCTCACACTCATTTTCAATATGAAGGCCCAACTATCCAGAGCGAGAACTGCAATTACTTGACCCTTATTGGGCCATTGACTTACACTCAGGCTTCATCCAAAGTTCCAGTCTTAAATTTCACTACAGGAAAATAGCACTTTATTAATGAAAATGATTTTCATAATCAAAATTTTTTCGCAAATAAAGATATTTGTGATGAAATACTAGCGAAACATAATTAATTAATGATGAAATATACAGTAATTGATTTGCAATTAACAAAATCTACCATAAGAGTATGTTCTGTGACGAATTTTATCAAATATGTCATGAAATTTGCTGTTGGTAAAATATATGATTGTTTGTAGTATTTATAAGACCTTAGCTCTATTAACTTCAATCTTCTGTTACACAGAAGTGTAGAATATAAGGCCGATGAGACTTAGTTCAACTGGCGAAGTTGTGCCTAGGACTTTAAAATCTTGAGTTTGATTTCTCACTGAAGCATGTGTGGATCTTTATACATACCTTAATAGAAGTTTATATTCTACTTCAATAGTAATTTGTTTGTTTATTTATGACAGAATGGTTTGGTTTGTAAACAATTTAATTTAGATATGATGTAATTAAATAACATGTATTTAAAAAAAGAAGAGGTGTAAAATATAGGATCTATGCTATAACATAAGACATGTTTATTTTGCATGAATAATACCCAACTCTGTTATCTATTGAATACAGGTACTAATTTTAAACAAAAAGTTTTACGATTTTCTTAAAATTTAATTGTTATCATGTTTATTCAGACCATGACTTCTACGTATGTCCATTTTAGTGTTTTAAATGAATTTCCCCTCTTGATCCAATGGTATTGTTAACTTGTGTTTCATTTATAAATTAGAAGGTCATATTCGATAAGTAACCAATCAAGTATAATTGTTTTGACACAATCAATTCGAGACACTCTATGAATGTGAATCAAAACGCCACATATACACATACTCATACAAAGAGAGTTTATTGCAAATAACCCCCTGTGTTATTGAAAAGTAGCCAAAAAAACCCTGTGTTATTTTAATTATCAAAAATAATCTTATGAAAATTAAAATTTGCCCACCGCCCCTTGACCGACGTTGACCAATAAAAAAAATGAACTTCCAATATTACCCCTTCACACGCACACACACAAAGAACACACACACAGCTGCACACACACACAATCACACACGCACACACACAAACTCACACAAAAGCACACACACACAATCACACACGCACACACACAAACTCACACAAAGAACACACACACAGCTGCACACACACACAATCACACACGCACACACACAAACTCACACAAAGAACACACACACACAGCTGCACACACAATCACACACGCACACACACAAACTCACACAAAGAACACATACACAGCTGCACACACACACAATCACACATGTACACACACAAACTCACACAAAGAACACACACACACAATCACACACTTGCACATGGTGGAAAGAACTCAGATCCGGTTGGGAAGAAATCAAGAAATCAGATCTGATTGAAAAGAAATGAGAAAGGTGGGGGAGGGATAGAGAGGAAGAAGAAGATGGTGGTTGGAGGTGAGAAAAAATGATGGGGGTGGTCGCGGTGGTAGTGGCGGAAGGAAGACGATGGGGGTGGTCGCGGTGGTAGGAGGATGAGAGCAGCGGCGGCGGCGGCAGCAGCTCCGGTGGTGGCGGCGGCGGCGGCAGCAGCTCCCGTGGCGGCGGCGGCGGCGGCTCCGGTGTGTGTGTTTTCATGTTGGTGTGTGTGTGTTTAGGTGGGTGTGTGTGTGTGTGTTCTTGCGTGTGTTTGTGTTTGTGTGTGTGTGTGTTCAGGTGTTCTTGTGTGTGTGTGTGTGTGTGTGTGTGTGTTCTTGCGTGTGTTGTGTGTGTGTGTGTGTGTGTGTGTGTGTGTTTGTGTGTGTTAAATTTTAAGTTATATTTTTATGTTTAATATGTATTTTTTATTATATAAATTTTATATTATTTAATTTTTTTATAAAATGCAAAAAAGGGGTAAATTTGTCATTACAAAGGGTAAAAAATAAAAATCTTTGCAAAAATGGCGCGTGACATCTACTTCCCGGTGAAAGGGTTTATTTGGCTAATTTTAATTATGATAGGGTTTATTTTGATAATTAAAATTTCACAGGGTTTTGTTTGACAATTAGACATAAACACAGGGTAGCGCCGTGCAAAAAACCTCATACAAAGAAGAAGGGATGAGCGATGGTGTCTGGCTCAAAACCTTCACCACTGAGCTATAGGTCCAATGACCCAAATCAAGTATAATTAAATTGTATTAAATTTACCCGAAATTATGGTTGCTTTGCACCATAGTCCATGTATATACGCATGTGCAAATGCTTCATAAAAGCATACAAATAGTACGTTACATAATTGTTATTGTCTGTGCGACTCTTGTCCTCCACCAGCTTAACTGAGCTCAACTTAAATATAAGCTGGACCCTGAATTATTTGCGTCGTGTTGTGGTCAAGATTAGGAGTAATTCTAATTCTGAGGACGTGAAAAAAGTGCTTAATAAAAACGAGTTAAATGAATTTAGTCGAATTTGACATGCAATACTATTGTACAAGCTGCTTAGGAATTGTTTACTTTGATGGATAACAAAGGTTTGTTTAATTTGCCCCTATATTATCCAATGTTTACTTCGATGGTTCCGTAAACATCGGTTAACTTAGGGGCCCGTGTCAACGCGGGTTCTATCCTGCCAAATCTAACCCGCCAACTTGGTCGGTTTATTTTAACCATACAAGGCCAAATGATTAAAGACCGAAATGCCCATGGTTATTGAAATGTTATTACTTCTCGTGCCATTTTTTTGGGAAAACAAACTTGGTGATATTTGATTTTCGTTGGATTAACGTGAGGCCTCTCAGATCTAGGGTTTCAAGTGTTTTTTTCCTCCTCAAAAAAAACTGCTCCCCAAGTCGGTTCTGTGCTGAGTACGCAGTACTGGCGATTCTATCTTACCAATTGCTGACGATGCTGGGAAAATTCTACTCAATCTTTCATTCAGCTCGGGCGTGATAATTCAAGGAAATCACGTAAGTTTACTGCTTCCGGTTTGGCAAAGACCTTCATGGCTTTTGTCGAAACTTTCTTCCTATGATGTCCTTCATTTTTTTGGGTTTTGTATACCGTAAACTAAGCTGCTGGTTGTCATGTCGGATCAACGGCATTGTTCATATTTTGTGTTTCTTACGGTTCCCAAATTTGATATTTTCGCGCTTCAATTTGCAGGCACACGATACTTTCATTTTCATCTCGCACTTTGAACACACGGAAAGGTCAAGCGTGTTTCGTCTCAGATCAACGAAGGGTACGTATACGCAACTCATACAAAACAGCTTCATACCAGTATTTAGTCCGTCGGTGGTTTTTGTAAAGAATAATTTATCTGCCCTAGAAGTTCCAGAATTTTCAATTTGTGCTTTTTACACTTGGATGACTACAAGTAATACTTTTCAGAAGGCAACTTTTGGTGGATTAAAATGGCAGCGTTTGGTAATTACGTTTATAGACTACTCATGACTTGGTTTATTTAAAATGGAAGTCTGTGATTATGTTCTCTAATTTTCTTTTCAGATGGATTTGTATGGTGTTGAGGGGGAGGTAGTTCTTGTTTTAGAGGCGACGAGAATGCAAATTATAGTTTTGGTATATGTTTTCTTAATGATTCTGAGGATTCGGGGGTTGAAGCGCGTTAGGGTGGGCCGATCCGCACGGCGTCGTTACAACCTATTGTCTAAGGTCCCAGAGCAACAAAGACATCTTGATGACCTTTTACATGCCACCGACGAAGATTGTTTTAATTCTTTAAGGATGGATAGAAATGCCTTTGGATGATTATGCACTTTGGTGGAACAAGTAGGTGGTCTAAAACATACCCGAGGCGTTTCGATACCTGAACAACTAGCCATGTTCCTTATGATTTTGGTGCATCATAAGAAGAACCGCATTATTAAACAACGGTTCCAACGCTCGGCCCGCACAGTAAGCATTCATTTCAACAATGTGTTGTTGGCAATTCTTCGCCTACACCCACTCCTAGTGGCAACTCCCGACCCGGTAGACAACAATTGCATAAACGATCGGTGGAGGCATTTTCAGGTACAACTTTGTGGCCATAATTCTAAATTAAATGGGCTGTAACGTCGTTTATTGAATGGTACCCCAATATGGTTGAGTGTAAAAGTCTATTATTTGTGTCAACACAGGGCTGCCTGGGAGCGCTAGATGGCACAATGATCCCTGTGCGCGTCGCTCAGTCCGAGAAAGCTAAGTACCGCATGAGAAAAGGTTTAATATGTGTCAACGTACTAGCAGTCTGCGACCGTAGTATGAATTTTATCTACGTCTTGAGTGGGTGGGAGGGGTCTGCGGCCGACGGACGTGTTTTACATTCAGCAGTTATACAGTCGAACGGACTGAAGGTCCCACTAGGTATTTGTCCAAAAACCAGCAATGCTTCGACATTATGCTCTAAGTTTTCATTTCAAGCAATGTGTGAGTCCAATTATGTGTTACAGTTCCACGCCCAACGTATGGTTAATGATTATTGATCCTCCTGCAGATAACTATTACCTATGCGATGCCGGATACACCAACTGCGAGGGCTTCATTACCCCATTCGAGGTGTTCGTTATCACTTAAGCGAGTGGGGTCCCGGATCGTGCCGACCCCAGAACCCACGTGAGTGTTTCAATTTGCATCATGCGAGGGTGCGAAACATAATTGAGCGCTCTTTCCTGCTCTTGAAGGAACGGTGGGCTATTCTTCGGAGTAACTCTTGGTACCCCATTGACACGCACAATCGTATAATCATGGCTTGTTGTCTCCTCCACAATTTTATCCGGCGGGAATTGCCGTTCGACCCATTGGAGGCCGTCATACCAGAATTTGTGCAAGAGGCAGAAGGGAATGACCACCCCGGCTTCATGCAGCAGGTTGAGAGTTCTACGCAGTGGAATGCATTCCGAGATGCTATGGCGAACCAGCTGTTTACATCTTCGCGGGGGGGGGGGGGACTTAGGATACTGTCGTTTGTATTCAATCACTATTTAGAGTGTTGTTGACAGACCTTTGCATCGTTTGTTGACCGCCTTTACATTGAATGTGTTGGGAGTTGAATTGCTTGAATAGGATAGACTCTTATAGGAATTGGACTTCATTTAATACCGCGCTGTGTTGTTTCTTGAATGCAATTGTTAATTTCATTTATCTATATGGTTTGTTTAATTGTTTATTTGCTGCTCGTTTTGTTTTGTAATTAACTGTTCAAATTTATTCAACACAAACCGTTTTTGGCACTGCTTTTTTTTTACATGGCTGCACGCTCTAACCTACTCCATCTTTTTGAAGGTGAACTTACGTTATGACGTCATAGTCGGTGCGCAGCTGTTCGCAATCGTCCAAGAACCAGAAAACACGCAGGTCATGGACCCCGCGGGAGGAACAGATGCTGGTGCAGTCCTTTAAGGACATCATTGCGGATGGGTGGAAGGCTCCGAATGGGTTCAAAAATGGATTCATCACCCAGCTTGAGCTCAAGTTGAAGGATATACCTGCCAAACACGACCTTGCGGGGTGAGCCTCACATCAGTAGCAAGTACGGGTCTTGGAAAAAAACGTTTCACATACTATCTCAGGCATTGTCCAAAAGTGGGTTCAAATGGAACGCTTCGGGATCGACCGTCGAGGCCGAAGCGGAGACCTGGAAACGCTAATAACGGTGGGGCTCCTCATATGTACTAATCTGTGGTTCGCAACAATTTCTAATGATTGTTCATTGCTAATTGAATGAAGTTCTTCAAAATGCAGGCATTTCCTAAATGTGGAGCCTTCCGAGGCAAGTCATTCCCTCTATACGATGCGTGGGTGGAGATTTATGGGAAGGACCGTGCGACTGGCGAGAATGCTATGGATTGGGCATCGGCTGCCGAAGGAGAACACGTAGACCTTACTGAAGATGCGGATGAGAGTGAGGATTCGACGTACCGAGCCCCGAGGGTCAGCGTAGAGGAAAACAGAGTCCCTCCATCCCCTGTTATGACAGAGGCCTCGGGCGAGACATCGCGACAGCCTAAGAGAAAGAAGATGGAGCATGCTGCCGAAGCACTAATCCAAGCCTTTACTGGGTTTTGTTCAGAGGCATCCCAATCCATCCGTGAGGTGGCAAGTCGAGTAGGGTCCGAAATAGACGCCGCAAGACGCAGACAAGAGCTTGTACGACGCTATAGGAAAACTCCCAATGCAATTAAGCATTAGGGATCACATGAGAGTATGTTACGTAATCGGTCTCAACCCCAAGGCACTTGATATCTTCTTTGGGTTCCCTGAAGATGCCAAGGTCGAGGCCGTGCAGATGGCGCTCGCTGGCGAAATGAATTGGGCATGATCTGTAGTATTCTCTTCAGAAAAACCTTTTTGTATGGGTTAAGTCATGACAGACGCAGTAAATGATGCACAACAGTTATTCTCTGAATGTGGGTGCTTGATAACCGGGATAATTTTTGCTGATGTAGGCATTTGGACGTAGCCTGCCCTTCTTTTTTGATCACTGGTTGGCGTTAGAACAGGTGCACACTGGTGACTTGCTTGATATGTATGTTGTGCCCTTATAATTTTGTTCGCAATCGTAGTTGCGCTTGCTGGACGAAGGCTTTAGCCTAGCTCTGAAAATGCAAGATTGTGTATGTACTATGTAGCAAACCCGAATCCTTTAGTTTCGAATGTGTGTTTTGCTCTAAGTTTTATTTGGCATTCGACTGAACGGTAGGTAAGAAATGATGCACAGTTTGCCAAATATGATTCTTTGTTAGAACAACATCGATTAAGTTTGTGGATTATTTCATATCTATTAGAAGGCTCACGCTAAGCTAACTGAAAATGGTAAAAGGCCTCCAACTGAACTGTAATAACAATAAAAACTGCCATGTTACTAAATGAATGCAATATTTTGTGAACCAGTTTCGCATTTGGGAGATTGCATGCAGAATTAAAAAATATGTTTTTTTTGGATGGCATCTTAAGCTGGAGACCCAATGGTGTGAGTTGACGGGCAACCACTTGAGTTGAAGAGTATTGAATGATTATTGGACCTTACATTCAATATGAGTAGGTGGGAATTAATTTCAACCTGATACTGAGTTAATTTGAAGGATTTAACCGGCAACCACCCAACTTGAATAACGATAACTTTACATTGAACTTAGACGATCGAGTTGTTCACCGGTTTGTTTTATATCTCTCCATACCATTTCGGTAGGCGGTAGTTGAGGGAATCGGCAGCTTTTGCTATTTCAAACACTAATAAAACATCGCTCCTTCAAGCAGTCAAAATGCCCCCAAAGATGTACGTGCCAATGAAGCAGTCTGTGTTGTACTCGGCGACATGGACCCAGCAGATGGTTGATCAATACCTTAGAGAACTAGACCATTATGCGTTTGTGGAGAACCACCGGCTTACGGAGAGTGACCGTGAGATCATAACGAAGTTAATGTGCCATTGCAATGATATCTTTCAGGTGTCCTTCGACTACTACCACTACTTCAAGAGATTTCAATTGGCGCACGAGAGGTATGTCACGTGGTCTTACATAATCGAGCACGGAGATGCCAAATATGATTCGAGGACAAACAAAGTTACCGGATCGGCAGGCTTCTGGGACATAACATGCTCCGTACACACATTTTGTTTCTAAATATTTCCTTACTGCATTAGTACTTTTATTCGTCCCCTATGCAAATCCGAAATGTGGAGATTCACTTCACTCCTATATGGTGGCCTTTTCATTTCATTAGGTTCACCGCCTAGGCAGTCTCTATATGTTCGATCATGAACATATGTGGAATGAGTTGGATACCATCTTCGGTCCTGACACAGCGCGAATGCTCTAGGAGACCGGACGGACTGCTTCCAAATCCGTACGGCGCATAACTGCTTGGATGTCCCACAGAAGACTGTTAGTCCTTCAATCTTACTCTGGATGGAATAATATAACTTCTGGCATAGTAGTCATCTCCCCATTTCTCCAAGTGTTCATTTAAAATGTGAATTTTTCAAAAAAGAAATGATTGTTCTGCGCCCAGAAGGAATTTAAAATTTTCTGCCCATTTATTTGTTGCCCATTGGTTTTTATACGATGCAGTGGTCGCACAGGATAGCGACGAACGTGGACCATTCATCAGGCATGCACGTGCTCCCGATGTCGAATCTTGCAACGGCGGAACAAGTCGGCATTTATCGCCACCCTCTCTGCAGTTTCATATAGGGCAGTACTTAGCGGCGGATAGCTCGAACCCCAGTTCTTGGGCATCATGCTCGCCAAACAAAAAACAGATTTAATACAATCGACCGCATTACCGTTTGAATGACAAATATTTCAGCTACTAAGAAATATTGTTTTCGACTACAATGTTTTGTCTACCGATATATTTTTGTAATTCTGAACGGGTTTAATGTTAGGGGTGGGCTGTAATGTGACCTTCGGAAGTGCAACCCCGTCGCTTAGTAGCGCCGAGTAGGTAAAAGCCTAATCCTTTTGTATCAAGTAGGTAGTTCTTTCTTATTTAATTGAAATACCCCTGTATTTGCAACTGGGGGACACCTACATATGGTACTGTATGTTTAATGTTGGGTGTGTTTAGCAGCTGGTTGGGCCTAACTACGGAAATAAACAAAACTTGCAATGCCTTTAAATACTTCCAAACTTGCAGACAATTGAGCGTCGTTGTAATTTTCAATTACAAAATACAGCCAAAGGGTTTAAGGTTATGATTATTGATCAACCTGTTGTTTAAAGTGTGGGTACATCGGCATGATCAGTCTCATAGCAAACCAAAGATTGGCCGTGTGTGAGGCGCTCAGATGTGTAATGAACTGAAGAACTAAAAACACAACAACGCATCTAAAACCATCAGTAGGGAGTAAAGACATTATCAATACGTGAAACAGCTTGTTCTAAAATTGAGTTACTTTACATTGGAAGAGAACTTTCATCTACTAATTAATACACCGTCCTTAGATCACCTGTACAGAGCTATGACAACAGCAACAAGCGCCATTACGAAACCAAATGTGGCGCAAACAGACCCAACGCAGCAACAGATCAGCTGATTGCGCTCACGCTACTACCATTGACTGATCTTTCTTTTCCTGGAACATTACTCATTCGTAAGGGATCAGATTTATCGCTTGAGCCATTCTGCTGGCCCTCACCCATAAACATACCGAACTCTGATTTCTCTAAATCACCCTCCTTCTTTATGGTATAAAAGCTGAAGGGGTGGTCGCTCGATGAATCGTTCAGACCAGCTGCTGAAGAGGAGGCAGTAAATGAGTGATCCTACTCCCGCATGTAGCGGTGGAGGTGCTTGTACTTGGGATCCATTAGTTCGTTGGCCCAAATAAAGTTGAACTTGTGTGCGTCGTCCATAGGGCATTTATAGAACCAACGCCCTGGGGTTATTCGCACTTTTAGAGGCTTGGAGGTGCAACATGATGCCGTTGTCGCAGTAGCACGGTAGTCTATAATATCGCGCCATGACGATACTTCAAACCACGCTCCACTTTGTCTATTCTGCAAGGTTTAAACAATCATCACCTAACAACATACTCTACCTAGGGTATAAATGCAAATCTACGAAATCACAGACAACAATTACATGCCACAAAATGCCACACGCAGAGGACTGATTGTGTTCAAAAAATTAGTAACAAACACTTCATTGACACTTCTAAAAAATTTGTGGAATGCAACATATCTCCCAAGTGGGTTTCGCCGAAGTAGAGAAGGTAACACAGCACACCCGCTAAATTAAATTGCAATTACAATCACTAAATGAGTGTCATTTAGGAATCTATGTCTCAATTTCAATGAGTTCCCTCCTGCAGGTATTCAAAAGCCGGTTGAAGGAATTTTCAAACGAACTAAGTCAGGCCTTTCGAACAGTGTATGCAGCTACACTGTCGTGCGGCACTTCATAAACCAAATTCCACCTTTTTCCAGGTAATTAATGGAAGAGAACATCCGACTGCAGCCAAAAACGAAAGAATTTGGGTGGGAAGGATTAAAAATAATACTCACTAAGATCTATTTTGGGTATCACTCACAGTTTGTGTGTGAATGGACGGCAATTTGAACACCCCTCCGATTTGGCGGGAGCAGATCGAGACCGACCAAGTGCTAACGAGCGCGGAGAACGAAGGAAACCGCCGTCGTTCTTCGTGGGACGCCTCCGCAGACGGGGTTCGTACGAGGTTCATACCAAGGATGGTGCCTGTTTTCCCAAAATAATCGGCCCCTAGGGTTTTTGCACCTTACTTATTTTGAGAGGGAGAAATTGGTAAAATACCACCACAAATAGCATAAGAAGAAGGTTAAAGTAAACAAAGTCCGGATTTGGGGCTTATCAAAC
The DNA here is from genome assembly GCA_026212405.1 of Petrea volubilis. NCBI lineage: Eukaryota > Viridiplantae > Streptophyta > Magnoliopsida > Lamiales > Verbenaceae > Petrea > Petrea volubilis. Next base: position 17,315,768 of record CM047877.1, read on the forward strand.
CGGGAATTAATAACAAAGTAAACATAAAGCAGCCCCCAATTTAGCCGGGATAACAATGGACATAAACCAATGGTAACCCAACCACATGTTAAATTTAACTGCAAAAGTAAACGATTCCTTAGTGTTTGTTAAAGTGGCCTGAAAATGTTGGCTTTGATGTCGGGATTTCCCCGCCTGCCAAGCCTTTGTCCCGTACATTACTGTCATTCCTGCAGAGATTCTTAAGCACTTCTTCACATGTATGTATATAGGGTGTTTGTAGGGGGTGTGAATGAATAGTAAATGAAGTAGATATCTAATATCCGTATTTTTATTTGATTAAATTTTTAAATATTTGTATACATATTCGAATTTGATGGATATTAAAAATCTCATATCTGAATTCGAATTCAATGAATATTTTGCAAGTTCGAATATATTCATATCCGTTTAGTATTTTTAAAAATCGGACAAAATTACATATATTCGAATATCCTTTTCTGCTTACAGTTATTCAATATTTGGTTGAATATTCGGATCCACTTATCCAATATTTGAATCTGTTTATATTAATAAAAAACCGAATAAAACTTATATATCTTATCTAATTGAAATGTTTGTTTATTATATATATATAGTATATGCGCATTGATAAAAGTAAAATTAATGGATTTACTTATATTTTGATTTCATTGTTAATTATGCAGACATGGAGCAATTAGATTTTTTTTCCCTATCTATTTACTTAAAGTATATTTTATCATTACTATAATTAATATACTATGTATTACTTATTTCTATTTCTTTTTATAATAGTCAACTAACATATTTAATTACTAAAAATGTAATTTTTTCTTAAATATAAATAATCTAACTAATAAACTAGAGCACATTAAAAATGAGAAGAGATCATTAGTATACATATAGTATTACTAATACTAGAAATAATATTTTTAATATTATTTATCAGATACATATAGCAGTACATCTGATAGATATCTATTGGCAGTGAATATTATACAGAGCGGATATCTAATTATCATATTTGTATCCATTTATTACTCGGATACCTATAGTCAAATGCAGATAACATCCGCTTTATATAAACACTGATAATATACCTTATAAACAAATATGGATAAAAACGGTAATCGAATTTTTAATTATCCATTTTACAGATCTATGTGTTTTGGATTGTAAAGAGGGGGAAAAAAAGAAAAAAAGAAGCACTTTGGAGCTTCTGGAAAATTCTTCCATGGATCGGGTGATTGCACCCTGCAGTTCAAATTCAACCACGTGCTATGTATTAAATTTTTTATAAAATATATATAGTACGTGGTTAAATTTAAACCGTAGGGTGTATAGGTGGGGCTCTTATACCCGATCCATATAAAAAAATTTTGGAGCGTCCAATTGGATTTAAGAAATGGAGGGGGCGGGGGGGTGTTTTTGCAAATCCAAAAACAATAAAAAAGTAGTTTTCAACTTCTACAGCATAAAAGCAGTTGTGTGATGTTTTAATGCCTCAACTAAATAAAAATTAAAATAAATTAAAAATTGAAAGCACTTTTTAAACTGTTTTTTATTTTTTCAATTTCTAATTACTTTTTAAAATTTAACCAAAACTACTATATTTTGTAGACACCTTTAAAACACTTCTCAATTTTTCCCCCAAATATCCCAACTACTATATTTTTCTACTTTTTACCTTCTTTGAAAAAAAATTTGCTATTTTTATTATTTCTTTTTTTCGAACTTTCCGTACAATTTTAACTTTTCCAGAAAAAAAAAAAAACAAGCATTTGCATATACCCTTAATCAAGCAAATATTTCTATCAAAACAGGGAACTAAATTTAATGTAAAATCGACTTCTACAACTAAATTTAATGCACTATCAACTCCTACAACCATCATTATCTTGACGGGTGTGGCGGACGGTAGAGAGAGAGAGAGAGAGAGAGCGAGGGCGATGAAGTTTTTGTGCGTGTGAAGATGACTGCGGATTTGAAGGGTGTTTGGTTAAGCTTATAAGCTCCTCTAAATTGGATCGGATCTTTTACTTTATAATAGCGTCTCATCATTTACCTCACACTCTTGATATGAAACACGTGTAAATCTTGAAGATTTACTTAATGGTATAATATTTAGTCCCGTTAATTATAGTTTTTAGTTATTTATTTTGGTAAGTAAATATTCAAGATTTACATATGTCGCACATCTAGAGTGTGGGGTAAGAGATGAGGCATTATTATAGGATAGAGGTTTCGGTCTACCTCAAAGTATCTTATAAGATATTTGAGAGTTTATAAAATGATACAAAGTATTTGGTAAAAATTTTGGAGAAGGAACTTATCAACTCCTCAAATAAGATGTTTAAGAGCTTATAAACACTTTTTAAAAATTTAAGGAAATGATAATTTATTTTTTAAAATCTACTAAACTCCTTTGTTTTCAACTAAATTAATTACAATATTACCGTAACTAACATCTTATAAGTTATACTTAATATTATTTATCGAAAAACTTTAATAATTTATTATTAAAATAAGATTCAACATCTTATAAACTCTTAAAATATCTTATAAAATATAGGAATTTATAAGATATTTTAAATAAATTTTAGCCAAACACCTTCTTGCTCAAAGAACCAGTCTTCTAAATTCAACTTACAGACAAGCCAAGTTGACATATTCACATGTGTCTTTATATTTACAAGAAAGGACAGATACACCACTTGCGAAACAAACATCAAACACAGAATATTGAAGCCAAAACTTATCAATTTAGGCGCAAAAAAGAGTGCCACAATTCACTCAATTATACACATCTACAATTTGCCACATGGCACATTTCAAGAACCCCTTTCATCAATATGTTTGGAAACATGGAATCAGGAACTGGATTTCTGAATCACACACACACACACTATATACATATACATACATATACATATATATATATATATCTATATATCAAGCTTATTGTTTCTCTATACTAATCTCTGGTAATGAAATCAACTCCAGGCTTCTGCTATTCTTCCTCAAAGATCTCTTTCCACTATATGAAAATGATCTTTTCATTGAAACAGGCCCTTTTTGCAAGGATCTCCCGGATGAATAACTCTTTATCAGCCTACAAATACCAGAATTCTTGAAATCCCTTATGTCTAAATTCTGATTTTCAACTATTTCTTCCAGTTTGTTACCCGAGCACCCCTCGTCGAATTTCTTGTTCGTCACAGTATGATAAATCATCGAAGCGGACGAAAAATCCACAGATACCGACCTCCTGAATTGCTGCAGTTCTTGATATGATTCCACCCGACGATGAGCCAAATCACTAAGCACTCTAAACTTCTCAACATCGTTAACAACACTTGGGCTTTTAAATGACTCATCATCTTGAATTGGCATTGAACTTCTATTTTGATCACTCACTCCCCTGTTTCCTCTGGTTTCCTCTGTTTCGTTCTGGGCTTGATTAATAGTCTCTTCCACCGATCCCGACGAGTTGCTCGTACTCGCCTCGACTGAACTAACCTGAACGTTGTTATTCGCAACATCGGGAAGCAATATCGGAGCACGACAGACGGGGCAATTCTTGTGCGATCTCAGCCAGGTATCGATACAGGGCAAGTGAAAGGCGTGGCTGCACTTGGGCAAAAGCCTGAGGGACTCATTTTCTTGAAACTCACTCAAGCAAACAGAGCAATCACACCCCTCGATCAGCCCATCTCCCTTTCTGTACTTAAACACCGCAATCGAATCGATGACCGACTGAGGAAGCCCAACGGTTCGAATATACCAGATGGGGTGGTCCAAAACAGGGCCCTGATTCTCATCAAGAAAATCCTGTGTCAAGTTCCCCTGATTCTCCAGGGCTCCAGGATTTCTCCGCTGGGAACTCCTGTTACGGTACCTGCTGATGGTGAGATACGATAGAATCACAAAAGCAACGCCGAGAACACAGAACATGAGGATCAAGATTGTCGAAAAGTGATGCTTTTGAGGGGTGGGGGGTGGGGGTGGGGGTGGGCTTAGGGGTGAGAGATAGCAGTCTTTGGGGCAAACGTAGCACATGTAACAGGAGTATTTCTTGTCAGGTTTGGGCTTTTTGTCAGGCATGGGGAGCAGAAACTTTCGGGCCATCGGGGAGGAAAACAGAGGAGGATCAGGGGAAAAGGGTACTGAAATTCTTGCCTGGAATTGCCATGAGAGGTGATGGAGATGGACAAACTAAAAGGCTATGGCTATGGGAGTGGAATTGGATTTTGCTAATATGTCAAAGTCAATGAGACTTTGTTTTGTTAACACTTATTACCGCGTTTAACGTAGTCAGTAGTGGTGGGGCTTTTGCTAGCGACCTTCCAAATCCAGGCCACATTTGAGTTGATTATGGGTTTTCGAGGGAAAGTTCTAGCCCAAACCCGACTCCGTTGAGTCAGCGTTAATCACGTAGTGAGTATTTTATACTTATTTTAAGAATAGTCGATAATTTAGAGAGAGTGACCAATCAATTGACAAGTGTAATACACTTATCATATGATTTGTTTGGTTCGACCAACCCAAGTTCGAGTAAGAATTTTCCGTTTTCGAGATACATTTGCATTTGCATATGCATCACCATAATTAGCTATTACTATTATTATTTCACAATTTCGCAAAGGTTGGTGATAATGTCGGAACAAATTTCCTATTTTTATACTTAATATTTATTTTACCTTTTTATAATTAATTCTTAAAATTATATAGATGTTTTTGATCCATATTTTACTCATGCCACACTATATATTTAAGAAAACAAGAATCTCAACATTCAATAATTATTCTTCCTTTCAAATTTTCATCATTATGAAAGAGTCGCATTTGTTAAAAATAAAATAATGATATTGGCACTAGTAAAATTAATATAGGAGTCCCAATTATATTTTTAATTTCAATAATTAACCAAAATGTCCCTTCTTTTATTTATTAAATTATGAATAAAACTATAAATCTTGAAATGAACATTAAAAAGGTAGGTTAATATTTTTAAAATTAATGGACATTTTGGTCAATTTTTTGATAGAATTGGAGTGTCAATATCAACTTCATTTGAAAAATACAGTTAAAATTTTATTTATAGTTTAGATATACTACTTTTATTTAAAGAGAAGAGAAAACTCCAATTGATTGTCGAATCTTCACTTCCTTCGCCGCCAATCTTGTGTTGCTTGATGGAACTTGAAAGAAAAATTATAATCCAAGCTAAAAACTATGGCAAAACTAAAAGAGAGAATAAAAGTATAAATTCCCTGAGATTGCTGCAGTTTTTCTCTATTTATAAGCCCTTAAAAATCCTAATTTGACATAGAATCCTAATCAGGGTAGGAGTGAAAAGTTGCCAAAATTCGTAGCTTACCCAATTTGCAGATTCTGTGCGCAGGATCACAGCCTATTCTGTCCAATATCTTTGTTTTTGTGGAGATTCGCAATTTCTTACGCATGATCACACCTCTTTGCTAACTTTTTGCATTTTTAGACTCCTTAATCCTAAAATAAGAAAAAGCAACATTAAACCTCTTAAAATAATTCAAGCTACATAGAAAAACATAATAAATCCATTCAATTAAGTACATAAATATATAGAATTTATAGACCTATCAATAATATAACTTATAAACTAAATACGGATACAAGCTGTAATCGAATTTTCAATTATCCATTTTATGGATCTAAGTGCTTTGGATTGTTAAAGGAGGGGGGGGGGGGGAAAGAAAAAAAATGCACTTTGGAGCTGTTTGCATAAATTTCTCCCGGCCGCGCCGAAGTGGCCGCTCAGGGTTCGAACCGGCTGAGTTCAATGGGAAAACAGCCGATTCGAAGTGAGCTTCTTTGTGTTCGGGTGCGGGCGTGCCAGTGTGCAGTAGCACACAAGTGGAAGTCTTATGGTTCAGAATGAATGTGAGGTGGTTCGAAATGGAATTAATGTGAATCGAAATGAAACAGTGATGCGCCTAAGACTTCTATCTGAAAAGCGATTGAATTGGAGTAGGCAAACACTACCCCTGAGGTTCTACTTGCCTACAACTGAATGTAGGACTTAATAATTTAGCACTCTCAAAGATCGAAAAGGGTCAGAAAGCTTAAATCGAAAAGGAAATACATTAGAAGACGATAGCTACTCGCCATGTGGACCTTACAGGACTCGACTACATACACACGCATTGATGACTCGGGCCATATCTATGACAGAGATGCATTGAGCAGTCCCTAAGAACTCTAGCTACAAATCGGACACATTGATGACTCCGGCCATATCTACCTGTGGTTGTTTTAGAGGCTGTTCACTCCGACGAGCATTGATTGACTTCGTCTGCACTCCCCTTCATGCATGCGCTCGATATGAATGTTGGGTACCACTCCGCCGCATTGATATCTCACCTCGAACCGGGCTCAATTCGAGTGAGTGATGGCTACGACTTCGTGACGTTACGGAATGAGTGCATTGATATCCTCACTTCGAGCCGAATGAGGTATGACTATAAACACCCCGTAGCGGTTTTCTACCTACTTGAACTAAAGCTATTCTTTGTTCATTTTAAGCTAAAAAAAATCAGAAGTGTAGACTTCTTGATTGTTGTTGTGTGTTGATTTCTGTTGATGATTGATTGATGATTGATTCTCTCCGTTGATGTTAAGAATCCGGCTCCTTTTATAGACTTCAGGCTGCAACTACCTTCCTTTATTCTTGGAGCTGGAAATGATTTATTCAAACATGGCCAAAAGATGAATGGCCGGCCTTATTCCTAGAAGTGGCAGTTGCTGCCATCTTTATTTAAATTTCAAATATTAGCACCATATGGCCTTTATTTTAGGCATGTGCTTATTTTCTACCTAACAACTCCTAAAAATGAGGGGCTTGAATTTAAATTTATTATCTATTTTCTATTTTTATATTTATTTGGCCGACTGGGCCATGGGCCGTGATTTTATTTCGGCCCGGGCCTCCAACATGGGCTCTGTGGCCACATCGAAGTGGCCTGGGCCTTTGTTAATTTATTTCGGCGTGGCGAAAAGGACCAACATTAGCCCACTCCGAATTTAATTTTAAAAATTTTATTTTTGGGCTCAAACAATGCCCCCCGCAAGTTGTGGTCAAGTAGTAAGATTTGACCATAACTTGACTTAAACTTTATTTCCTTCGCGCCATTACATTTGGCGGCCCTTTTTATTCATGCTTCCCATACTAACTTCTTCTGGCAAACTTCTTCATTCATTCTTCCATAGATATTGAAATATTTTCCTCTTTTTCTGCTCACCTCGACTGACGGCTGTTACTGATGGCGCCTTTTGAGAGTCCCAATACTAGCCGTTTCTAGTGTTTTAGATTCTCAAACTCCCAACCATTTAAAACTCTTACGTGCCCTAGGAGTTTTAGAACTCTCCTTCAGCCATTACCCTTGACTTTTAAGAGAACTTTTTTCCTTTTTCCCGGCTAACCGTCTTCACCTCCTCCATTTTTACCCCAAATTCGAAAAAACCCTAGTTTTCTCAACATCAATGGCGTCCCCAAGCTCCACCATTTTCACATACGAAGGTTCCCACTCTTTGGGTCCTATTATTAACGGGGATATCCCTCGCGACCATCCTCGCGATTTGGCCCGCTTTGAAGAGCGATTGCCGTACCCAGAGGGCCATATTTTCGGCACTTCCGTTTGAAATTGGCCATGGTCACCCAACTCTTCTGTCCACCGAGATTTCGTCATCTGGTGTGCTCGGGTCGAAGCTGTATACGGCCAACTGTGGAGAAGCATCGGGATTTATGAACCTATTCAGGTTTCGAAATCTCCATACTCTCTTGACATGGGCTTTCTTCAGGCGGCGCTGCCGTTTTGGTGTCGTCTTGACAACACATTCCATTTCGCCGCCGGTCCCATGACTCTCACCCTCCTCGATTTGGAGCAGTTGGCGGGTTTTGGCTCGTCTGGTCGCCCAGTCAGTGTTGACGTCAAATACGAGGATCTTGATGTCACGGAGCTCTCTCACCTCTCCCGTGAACACAAACCCCTGACGAGCTATGGGCACATCATTGCCCATTTTATTAACAAGGCCACTCCGGTCACAGACGAGGAACACGTGCGATTTCTTGCCCTGTGGCTGTGCAGATATGTATTCTGCAGCCAATCCTGCCAACAGACGATGGAATTCTACTACATGGCCGGGGCAATGGCTGCTGGTGCCAATTTGGCCTTGGGCCCAGCGGTGCTGGCTTTTGTTTACAAAGGGCTGCGTAAGCTGGTCAAAGTAAGGCAGGATCCTAAGAAGAGGGAAATACATCACGGCGGACTCTGACTGGTGCAAATGTGGCTTCAGGCTTACTTCCCTCACCTATGCGCCAGAGCCATTGATGTGAGGCTGGACAAAGAACTTTTCGCTACCTTTTTGGCGCGCACCAGTGTCTCCACTGCCAACCCTGAACGGGCTTTCGTTCGGTTTTATCTCCCTCAGGAAGGCAGCCTTCCCGATTGGAATGTGCTGTGCAGCGGTGACCCGGCGTTCTACCGCCAGGGGTCTCATCCCATCCATACTGGTGACAAGAAAAGATGGGCTTCTTTCTTGACCGCGAGGGACTTACCTTATTGTTTTCGTTTTGACAATATGGTCTCCAGCCGTCTCCTGCCGTATGCTCCACACTACGTGGCCCGTCAATTCGGCCTGGTTCAATCTCTACCCGCCCCGGTCGTGATGATCAATTCGTCACGGTTCAAGTTGAACAAGTACAAGAACCGGGGAATGGAAGTCTTTAGGAGTCTTACTGACAGCTCCTCGCGCCGTATGGAGGAATTTGAGTTCATTTATTTTGCGCGAGATCTCAGGGCCACTTCGATTTTTCAGTCCTGGTGGACTGACTATCTGAAGTGCTCTCGAACAGAGCCTGCACATGCGGCTGTGGCCCGCTTCACCTTTTCGACCGTGCCCCCGAAGGTGGCCACTGACGTGCCCTTCCCCGAGGATGTTCCTGTTAAATCTACTGCAGGCAAAAAAGGTATTGAGAAATTTGAACGCTTTTACAATGTTATCTGGAACCCCCTTGACCGTGATGGCTGCATTAGGCAAGCTTCAATCACCTTTTTTTAAAAGAAGGAGAAACTGATAGCTAGGGCCAAAGAGCACTTTCATATTACTAGGAAAAGACTAGAGGACCATGCTCCACATTGGTCCACTTTTTACAAACCATTATGCTTGACTGCCCCCCCTTTACCTGACTTCGTTCCATGGGTGATCATACCCAACCTTCTCCCCGAAAGACCCTTGAGCTTCCATGACGAGGTTACATTCAGTGGTCTATTTGCTGATGACCCCATGGGAGTTCGTAGGGTTGAACTCTTTGGGCTTGCCGTTCCTTTTCGAAGTAACGCAGTGACCATAGAAGTGGAAGGTATTTCCTTCTGCCCTATTTCTTGCACCTTGGATTTGCTTTTGTATGATTGCTGATTCTCTTACTCGATTTGCCTTTTAGGTACCCGCAAGAAAATGGAAGCCATGGTGTCTGCTGCCACTGCTATCCTTGCTGGAATTCCTATTCCGGCCCCAAGTCTTACACCCGTGTCCGCCTCTGCTTCCGCATCTGCCAAGGTGGGTACCCGTCGTTCTACTCGTTCTACTCGTCACTTCCGCTCTACAAAGGTCGAGGGAGTGATTGAAGTGTCCGATTCTGAGGATGAGGAACTTGATCAGGTATCTACTCTTTGATCTTATCTTTCTGTTTTTCACCTTGTTGATTTCTTCTCCCTGCAGGCATCCGGTCGGAGCAAACGTGCCATTCCAGCCGAAACTGGCCCGAAGCGGCCACGCATCAAACAAATGGCGTTGAAGAGGCGCTTAGTGATGCCTGCTTCCTCCCCTGAATCCTCTCCAACCAGTACCCCTTCTGCCTCTGTTGATCCTCCAACTGAGAGTATTGAGGAATCACCTTCCGAGGAGGTAGACGTTGACGCGACTATCGACCGGATTCATGCTGATCTTACCGAAGCGGGTTACACATCGGCTGATATTCCAAGCCTTCTTCCCCCCAAAAAGGATATGCCGCCCCCTCCTCCTCCTGTCCAAGTTACTGAGGTAACATTTCTTTTGGCTCATTCCTGCACATTCGACGTCGTTCTTTTCTGACTTTTGATTCTGGCAGGCCGTTTCTCAGCCCGCCACTCAGGCTCTTCTACCACCTCTTCGCTGCCAGAAACTCCTGCTGGCAGTTCCCAGGTAACTTCATCCCTCTTTGTTATGCTCCATTATTGGCTTCCCAAAATCTAACTTCCCTTTTCTTTGCAGGCAATCTCTCCCCGATCGATGTCAGGTTCAACGCCTTTGAGCAGTGCTAAGGACATGGTGGACCTGCTGGATTCGATCTTGGGAGATGCTCCTGTTCCTGAGGTGGCCACACATCTCTCTGATTCTCGCGTCCAGGAGATCAAAATACTCCTTACAGGAGTGGACTCCGAATCTGCGCCGGCCATTTTTAGGACAAAAAAGGACTTACTTGACCAGATCCTTCAGGAGGTGGCTCGCCTCACCATGGCGCCCAGCAAAAGACGTTTCTATGAGGACTTTGCGAGGAACCTCCCAAGTCTTGGGACGAAGTGCGAAAGCAATCGCGCTTTTATCCAAACTCCTCACGTCTCCAGTACAGGTCCTCTGGTTGATGACCTGAAATCCCTACGAATTCAGCTGCACCAGAGGGCTGAACGGCAACTGGAGCTGTCTGTCACGCGAGAAACTCTCGTTGCAGAGATGGAACGTCTGGGAAAGCTTATCGAAGAGGTGGATCAGCAATTATTCCACCTTTCTGGTGAGGTTGACCAACTGAAGGCTGATTCCGACACACGAATCAAAGCCTTCCAACAAGCCAAGGAGAGGGACCTGGAGCGGAAGCGTCAAGTTGAAACTGCCTCCGCTGAGCTTGATGAGGTGACCACTTCTCTACATTTATTCTTTGCACGATTCCGGGCCGATTTCCTGGGCGAAGGGACCCCAAGGGTCAGCGAGGTGGGAGGATATGGGGGTAGTCATGTGGCGGAGGCCACTTCGACTTCCAACCAACCAGCCGGCGAGGCGGCTGGTCCAAGTGGCACTGCTCAGAGCAAGGACGCCCCGGCCATTTAACTTTTTAGTTCAACGGCCTGTGTGCCATTTATAAATGGCAGTCTGTTGCCAGAACGCATTTTTGCTCTTCATTAGTTTTCCTCTTATGAATTCTTAAGCCATTTTTGGCTCAATTTGTTATTCATTTGATTATTTCAGTCTATCTAACTTCATCATGTTATTCGATCTGCTTACTTCAAGATTTCTTCAAAAAACATTTACATGTGGAAAAGAAACCTCATGGTCGCACGAAATGGCATGATTGAACTGAGATAAACAGATGAGCAAAAACTGTCCTAAATACGATTGGCCTTATAGGCCATTTTGACTTAGACTAATTCGGCGTTCTAATGGCAGTGTCTCCCATAAGGTAGGGTGATACTTCTTCAAATATTTGCCATTAATTGAATCCCTGAGCAAATTCCCTTCCAGGTTTTCTAGTAAATAGGCTCTCCCTCTAGTTATCGAATGGATCGAAAAGGGGCCCTCCCAATTGGGGCTCTCCCAATTGGGGCTCCATTTTCCCAACGCTGCATCCTTTTTCTCCAAAGGAAAGACCACCTTCCACACTAGGTCTCCTATTTGGAATCTTTTGGCTTTGACCTTTCTGTCGTAGACTCTGGCAACTTGCTTTTTCTGAGCCTCGATGGAATCTAGCGCCTGTACCCTGATGTTCTCTACAGCGTCTAATTCGTCTATCATTTTGTAATGGTACTCCTCAACGGTGAGGTTATTCTGCTGGGCTATTCGTGCAGACCTCACGTTGATTTCCATGGGCAGAACTGCATCGTGGCCATAGGTGAGTCGAAATGGGGTAGTTCCCTTACTGGAGCGCTTGCTTGTTCGATAAGCCCATAATGCTTCGGAGAGCAATAGGTGTCATGCTTTAGGATTTTCTTCCACCATCTTTGAGATGATATTCTTTAAGGTTTTATTGGTGGATTCGGCCTGTCCATTCCCTTGTGCATAATACGGCGAGGAATGCGTGAGTTGGATGCCATATGTGGTGGCAAAAGCCTGAATCTCAGACCCTGTGAACATAGTACCCCTATCCGTTACGATAGTCTGGGGAATCCCAAATCTGTGTATCAGGTGTTCCTTGATAAATTTGACTACTGTTCCCTGATCGGTTTGTTTGAGGGGAATGGCCTCTACCCATTTGGTGAAATAGTCTGTGGCGGTGATAATGTGGGTATGCTATTTCGATGAGGAAGGGAAAATGGCCCCTATTAGGTCGATGGCCCAACATCGAAATGGCCAAGGTTTGACAATTAAATTCATCTCTTCGGCTGGCACTCTCTGAATTGGACCATGCAGCTGATATTTTTCACAGCAAATGGCAGTCTTGCACCATTTTTGGCCAGAAATAGCCATATCGCTTGATCAACCATGCCATCTTGCGGCCACTTTGATGAGCTCCACATACCCCCTCGTGGACTTCCATCATGATTTTCATCACCTCATCTTGTCCAACACATTGCAGGAGAACGCCATCACGACTTCGACGATATAAAGCGTCGTCTCCCAAGACCACGTAGTTAGTTGCTCTTATTCTGATCTGTCGAGGTGCTCCTCGAGAGGGATCATTCAAGTAACTCAATATGGGTTCGCGCCAATCCTAAGTTTGCTTCATGGTGCTTTCTATGGCGCAAACATTGGTTCTTTCTAGATGAGAGGGATAGGCCTGCCTTGTGATGGTATAACTGGCGGCTCTACAGCCTTTGGGAAATTCTGCCCCAATGGCCATCTGAGCCAACTCATTGGCCTCGAAGTTAGACTTTCTAGCCATATGTTGAAATGTCACTTCGTCGAATCCCATTAGTAAAGCATTTACCGTGGAAATATATTTATCTAATATGGGATTTCGACATTGGAATGTACCCTGGATCTGCTTAATGACGAGCTGGGAGTCTCCAGTCACATTGACGCTAGATGCTCCTAACTCACGTAGTAATTCTAATCCAAGGATCAAGGCCTCATATTCGGCTTGATTATTGGTGCATGGGAAATCGAACTGGACTGACATGCCAGTCTTGATTCCTGATGGTGAAGTGACCACGATGCCAGCCCCAGATGCTTTGTCTGTTCGCTATTCATCGAATTGAAGGGTCCAGGGTTTCACGAATACAGATAGCATCTCGATTTGCTGGGCTACTTTGTCATCTATTTCGACACTGTGGTGGTCGGTGAGAAAATCGGCCAAGGCTTGGCCCTTCACAGCTTTTTGTGGAACAAATTGTAATTGATACTCCATCAGGTGGATGGCCCAACGGCCTATCCGACCACGTACTACTGATCTCGAAAGCATGTATTTGACCACATCGATGCTACTGATTACAAGACCCTTTACCGGTAGCAAATAATGTCGTAGCTTGATACATGCGAAATATAAGGTCAGACACACCTTTTCGATCGGATGGTATCTTTGTTCTGTGTCGCTCAAATGCCTGCTTAAGTAGTACACAGCTCGTTCAAGACCATTTTTGTCGTTTTGAGCCAAAAAGGCCCCAATGGTCATTTTTGCTGCCGAAATGTAAAGCTTAAGCGGTTCTCCTTTTCGTGGCGGCATCATCACAGGAGGGGAAGTCAGAGCTTCCTTGATCTTATCGAATGCTTGCCCATGCTCTTCTGACCATTCGAATTGATCATGGTCTTTTAACTTTAATAAGGGTGAGAAAATCTTGGTTTTGCCTGCCAGGTTCGAAATGAACCTTCTCAAATAATTGACTTTTCCAAGAAACTGTTGAAGTTCTTTCTTGGTTCGAGGTGGTTGGGCGGCCAAGATGGCCTTTGCCTTGTTCGCTTCCACTTCGATTCCTTTCTTATGCACTAAGAATCCAAGAAAATGGCCTGCGGCCACTCCAAACACGCATTTTAGTGGGTTTAACTTCAACTGAAATTTTCTCATCCTGCCAAAGGCTTTAACCAAGTGCTCTAAATGCTGAGCAAAGCTGGTAGACTTAATGATGAGGTCGTCGATATAGACCTTGACAAAGTCATTCATGTAGTCGTGAAAGATGCAATTCATAGCTCGTTGGTATGTAGCTCCAGCAGTTTTTAAGGCCAAACGGCATAACTTTCCATTGAAAGGTACCAATGCCCCCCGGGCATTGGAATGCCAGTTTCGGGATATCTTCTTCAGCTACGAAGATCTGATTGTATCCCGCATTGCCGTCGACAAGAGTTAAGTACTCATGCCCTGCGACGGCATCTATCATCATGTCGGCCATTGGCATTGTATACTCATCTTTCGGAAATGCCAAATTTAAATTCCTGAAGTCTATGCAAATTCTCATTTTGCCATTCTTTTTGATGACTGGCACGACATTGGCCACCCATTCAGGGTATCTGGCCACTTCGATGAAGTCTTCCTTAAGAAGCCTTTGAATCTCTTCTTTAATCAATACACAGACTTCGTCGGACATGCGTCGGAGAGGTTGTTTGCGTGGCTTAAACCCAGGCAAAATGGGTATTCGATGTTCTACCCAGTCTCTGCTGAGACCAGGCATTTCATCATAATTCCATGCAAAGCAGTCTTTGTATTCTTTGAGTATGTTGATCATGGCCTCTTTGTTTTCATGGCTTAATAAAGCACTAATGTATGTGGGCCTATGATCGTCTTCATTGCCGAGCTCCACTTCGATTACAGGATCTTGAACTTGAATCCTAACGTCATCGAGCTTTGCCGGAGCGGCACTCAGTTCTTTCATCGTGATCTCATCTGTCGAAGTGAGATCTTGATCATGCTCATAAATTACATCTGCATTACAACTATAGTAATCGGAAATGTCCTTGGCCAATAAGGCCAAAGTGTTATTTATTATTACTGATCCGGCGCTATCCGGAATTATTACAATTTCGTCTATGTCGACGTTATTCATAATCAACATTTTGAAAAGTAGACAGCGGCCTTTCTTCGACGTTGCAAGGTCTGCTAACTTCCTTAGTCATTGCTACTTCTAAACTAACCGGCGTCACGGATGAAGTGGCACAAAGTGGACGGCCATATTTGTCCTGTCCGATAAATCTGTATGGTCCGACATTGTCGGAATAGTACCTAGCTTCTACTACATTCACATTGGCCGTGAACGGCCTTTCCTCTGCCTTCACCATTTCTGGTTCGTTCTCGCCATCTCCCAAAAATACCAAGAACTGGTGTAAGGTCGACGGGATGCACATGGCGGAATGGATCCAATCCCTTCCAAGCAAGGCATTGTAGGAAGTCTTCGCATCTATAACGAAAAAGGCAGAAGTAACTGTCTTACTCCCAATACTTACTTTGATTGGCAGGATTCCCATCATGTCTGCTTTACCTCCGGCAAAGTTGCTAATCACCACATCAGTCTTGAGAAGATCAGCCTTCTCCTTTCCTATGCGTTTCATGGTTTGGAGAGGCATGATATTCACTGCGGCTCCATTATCCACCAGCATTCTGCCTGTAGGCTTGCCATCGAGATGGCCAGCCACGAAGAGAGGTTTTACATGTTTCGCCATGCTTGGCGGCGGCGTCTGGAACAAAGCCTTGATCTCTTCGACCGTCTTGCTCTTCTGGACCGTTTGTTCGGGATTGCTGACAAAGAAGGCTACCGGCTCACTGTCATCCCAGACTTCACTGCTCTCTTCTGTGTCATCCTGAGAATTATTGTTAGTATTAGTGTCGGAAAGGAATGCCCATACCATGTTACACTCCATGTTGATAGCATCGCCACTGGATGATGCTACGCCTGTGGTTTCCATTGGCAACTCTTTGTCGACCTGGTTTAGTTCTTCCATTTTTACGATCCATTCACTCAGCAGGTCTTCCTCCCCGACGCAATCTGGTCTATCCGAGATATCAATCTTTGATACATCGGTCTCCAACATTATTGGATCGGCGACCTTTCTCTTCGATTGAATGTCAGTCGGGGTGACTATCTGGCCTTTTTGGCTCTACTGACATTACTGCCTTGCCCTTGATGGGCTTCGTTGTTTCCCTCTTGAGTATTTCAGCTTCTTTCCATTGCCTCAAATGTCTTCGATACTGTGTTCTCGTCATTTCACGAGGAGTTCTTCCGTTTGGGAACTTAGGATGTCTTACTGCCGTCCAATGTCCTTCCTCGACTGCTGGCGGTTTAATGAACCTGGAATGAACCGGTTCTCGAGTTGGTTCATGTCTTCGAAGTAGGCTAGAGGGTGCTCTCTTCTTATCACTTTTGTCAGTCCTTCGGGGAGGACTTCGGTTCCGCTTATTTCCACTTTCCCGCAATGGACCGCCATTGGCACAATACCCCCCGAGCATGTGAGGAGAATATGGCACCATAGGCGGCTGTGGAACCATGGGAAAGTTGGCCATGGGATTGGCCCAAGGATAGTAGGCGCTAACTGGATAGATCCATGGCATTGTTGCCATTTCAGAATGACATCGGGCACAAAGGCCTAATTGCCATCCTGACTGTATTATTTCCTGCTCAGTTTGTTAGTTTTCCTTTTCGGCTGGGTCATCTCGAACGTTGACCATGTTTACTCCTTCCGCCTGGAATGGTTCTTTGTCAATTCCCATTTTCTTATTCATCCATTCCGGCAGAAAGCGCAACGTGCCGTTGTCTAGGCAGCTTTGGATCATCCACCTGAAAACCAAACAGTCATTAGTGTTATGAGTCCATGCATTATGAAATTTACAGTACACTTTGCCTTCCAGCTCTTTGGCCGTTGGCATTCTATGATCATTAGGTACTTTTATTTTGCCATCAGCCAATAAGTGGTCAAAAATAGCTTCGGTTTTCGATACATCGATACCAATAGCGCCTTTCCGTTTCAGAACGAAACTCCGGCTTGCTCAGCATGCCAGGAGGCATTTTGATATGAGGCTGTAATGCTCTTGGTTTTATTAAAGCCGGGCAAACCGTGTTCTTTTAGCAAACGACTTGGGCTAAGCCCACTTCGTTCTCCCATTGTTCTTTTTCGACACTGACCAAGTCATCTTGGACTTCGGCTAGGCCAACTTGATAATGGGTGGCCTTACCGTGATGCCCTCTTCGATTCTCTTCCCTTAACAATTTCTCATATTCAGTGACATGCCTCATTAAGTCAAAAATTGATGCAAATTGTTGGCCAAACATTTTCTTTTTTAATTCGAGGTGCATGCCTCCTATGGCCAAGCTTATGTAACTTTCTTCGGCCATGACCACTGGGCAAAAGTGTCTGGCCCGGACAAATCTCCCCATGTACTCTTCGGCTGACTCCCCGAGCATTTGTCTCATATTGGTTAATTCCGATATGGATACCTCAGGGGGTAGTCGATAGAAATGACTATGGAAGAGATTCTCCATTGTTGGCCAGTCGGGAACAGACCCAGGTCTGAGTCTAATATACCACAAGAAAGCTTCTCCAGTTAAGGAATTCGGAAACAAACGTAGCTTTAAGTCACCGTCCATTCCGATCTCACCACATTGTGTGGTAAATTTAGCAATATGTTCAATTGTGGTTTGTGACCCATCCCCACTAAACAAAGTAAAAATAGGGACCCCAAACCCTGGGGGAAAAGGAATCGTGTCGATATGAGGGAGGGTAGGGACGAGAATACCTGGGTGGTGAGGCTGACCGTTTATGCCTTGCCAACTCCTGTCGCAACATTTCCTGTATCTCTTGTCGAGACACGGCTGTGTTGTCATTCCGATTGGTGGGATTTGTGGCAGTGGTGGCATGTTGGGGCCTTCTTGCCATGTGTGGCATGGCATAGGGGATCTCAGGTCTTTCGATATGATCTCTGGAGCCCGATCCTTCCCCTTCCAAGAGTATTCCTCTGGATTCAAACGCCACTCTTTTGCCAGTATCAACGTTAGGGTACCTTCCACGACGATCATTTCCTCCAATGTTCAGTTGTTCTGGCCGTGCATCGGCAAGGTCAGGCCTGTGTCGTTGTTCGGCCTCATTTCGTCGTGGAGGTTCTCTTACCGGTGGAACGTTATCCATCCTTGACGCCACGCTGCGCAAGTTTGTTCCGTAATGTGGATATGTCACTCGGAGTGATTCTAACATGGTGGCCATCTGTTCGGCCCTCTCCGATTCTTCCTTACGTTGTATTTCCATCAACTCCTGGAATCTCCGGTTGGACTCCATGATCCACTTTTCCATTACATATAGTGCGTCTTCGCCACAGTTGGCCACTCTGGCCAGTAAGGCGGGTGCTTCTTGAATCGGCGCCTCTTCAGGCGCTCTTTGATTTCGCTCGAGCCTGTCAATGATGGCTTGAACGTTGGGAGGTGGATTATTTTCACTCATCTCTTCGTTCTGATCACTAGCTGCCTCGCTTCCACTGTCTGAACCGAGATCAGCTCGAGTTTGGCTCCTTAAGCGTGGTGGTGCCATGACTTGCTGTTTTTGAATTTTAAATTTTAAGTTTTTGTGAGTTTTCAATAAAGAATGCAAGTATGCAATTGACCGAAATAAAACGTGCTTCCTAAGACCTAAATGTTGACAAAACCTTTTCGAAAATTGAAATGCTGTCCCACCGGGCGTGCCAGAAAGATATGTTTACATAAATTTCTCCCGGCCGCGCCGAAGTGGCCGCTCAGGGTTCGAACCGGCCGAGTTCGATGGGAAAACAGCCGATTCGAAGTGAGCTTCTTTGTGTTCGGGTGCGGGCGTGCCAGTGTGCAGTAGCACACAAGTGGAAGTCTTATGGTTCAGAATGAATGTGAGGTGGTTCGAAATGGAATTAATGTGAATCGAAATGAAACAGTGATGCGCCTAAGACTTCTATCTGAAAAGCGATTGAATTGGAGTAGGCAAACACTACCCCTGAGGTTCTACTTGCCTACAACTGAATGTAGGACTTAATAATTTAGCACTCTCAAAGATCGAAAAGGGTCAGAAAGCTTAAATCGAAAAGGAAATACATTAGAAGACGATAGCTACTCGCTATGTGGACCTTACAGGACTCGACTACATACACACGCATTGATGACTCGGGCCATATCTATGACAGAGATGCATTGAGCAGTCCCTAAGAACTCTAGCTACAAATCGGACACATTGATGACTCCGGCCATATTTACCATGTGGTTGTTTTCAGAGGCTGTTCACTCCGACGAGCATTGATTGACTTCGTCTGCACTCCCCTTCATGCATGCGCTCGATATGAATGCTGGGTACCACTCCGCCGCATTGATATCTCACCTCGAACCGGGCCCAATCCGAGTGAGTGATGGCTACGACTTCGTGACGTTACGGAATGAGTGCATTGATATCCTCACTTCGAGCCGAATGAGGTATGACTACAAACACCCCGTAGCGGTTTTCTACCTATTTGAACTAAAGCTATTCTTTGTTCATTTTAAGCTAAAAAAAATCAGAAGTGTAGACTTCTTGATTGTTGTTGTGTGTTGATTTCTGTTGATGATTGATTCTCTCCGTTGATGTTAAGAATCCGGCTCCTTTTATAGACTTCAGGCTGCAACTACCTTCCTTTATTCTTGGAGCTGGAAATGATTTATTCAAACATGGCCAAAAGATGAATGGCCGGCCTTATTCCTAGAAGTGGTAGTTGCTGCCATCTTTATTTAAATTTCAAATATTAGCACCATATGGCCTTTATTTTAGGCATGTGCTTATTTTCTACCTAACAACTCCTAAAAATGAGGGGCTTGAATTTAAATTTATTATCTATTTTCTATTTTTATATTTATTTGGCCGACTGGGCCATGGGCCGTGATTTTATTTCGGCCTGGGCCTCCAACATGGGCTCTGTGGCCACATCGAAGTGGCCTGGGCCTTTGTTAATTTATTTCGGCGTGGCGAAAAGAACCAACATTAGCCCACTCCGAATTTAATTTTAAAAATTTTATTTTTGGGCTCAAACAGGGGCTTCCAATTTTTATTTTTTTTTGGGGGGGGTGGGGGGTAGGGGAGGTTTGCAAATCCAAAAACAATAAAAAAAAAAAGTTCTTTTCAAATTCTTCAGCATAAAAGCAGTTGTGTGATGTTTTAATGCCTCAACTAAATAAAAGTTAAAATAAATTAAAAGTTGAAAGTATTTTTTAAACTGTTTTTTTTCTCAATTTTTAATCACTTTTTTAAAATTTAACCAAAACTACTATATTTTGTAGACACCTTTAAAACACTTCTCAATTTTTCCCCCAAATATCCCAACTACTATATGTTTCTACTTTTTGCCTTCTTTTAACAAAAAATCTGTACTTTTATTATTTCCTTTTTCGAACTTTCCTTACAATTTTAACTTTTCGAAAAAAAAAAAAAAAAAAAGCATCTGCATATACCCTTAATCAAGCTAATATTTCTAACAAAACGGGGAACTTAATTTAACGTAAAATCAACTTCTACAACTAAATTTAATGCACTATCTACTCCTACAAATTTAATGCACTATCTACTCCTACAACTATTATTATCTTGACGGGTGGGTGGGTGGGCGGGGTGTGGGGGGTGGAGGGGGAGATGAAGTTTTTGTGGGTGTGAAGATGACTGCGGACTTACTCACAGAACCAGTCTTCTAAAATCAACTTATAGACAAGCCAAAGTTGACATATTCACATGTGTCTTTATATTAACAAGAAAGGATAGACACACCACTTGCGGTTGTCACTATAACAAGATTCAACTTAGCTCTTCCTTTGGCAAAAAGGCCAGTTACTGATATACACTAAGAACTAAAACTTAAAGCGAAACCAACATCAAGCACACAATATTGAAGCCAAACCTTATCATTTTAGGCGCAAAAAAGAGTGCCACAATTCACTCAATTATACACATCTACAATTTGCCATATGGCACATTTCAAGAACCCCTTTCATCAATATGTTTGGAAACATGGAATCAGGGCCAGGATTTCTGAATCTCACACACACACACACACACTATATATATATATATAAATATATTTATCAAGCTTATTGTTTCTCTATACTAATCTCTGGTAATGAAATCAACTCCAGGCTTCTGCCATTCTTCCTCAAAGATCTCTTCCCACTATATGAAAATGATCTTTTCATTGAAATACGCCCTTTTTGCAAGGATCTCCCGGATGAATAACTCTTTATCAGCCTACAAATACCAGAATTCTTGAAATCCCTTTTGTCTAAACTCTGGTTTTCAACTATTTCTTCCAGTTTATTACCCGAGCACCCCTCGTCGAATTTCTTGTTCGTCACAGTATGATAAATCATCGAAAGGGACGAAAAATCCACGGATACCGACCTCCTGAATTGCTGCAATTCTTGATATGATTCCACCCGACGAATAGCCAAAGCACTAAGCACTCTAAACTTCTCAACATCGTTAACAACACTCGGGTTTTTAAATAACTCATCATCTTGAATTGGCATTGAGCTGCTATTTCGATCACTCACGCCCCTGTTTCCTCGGTTTTCCTCTATTTCGTTATGGGCTTGATTAATAGTCTCTTCCACCGATCCCGACGAGTTGCTCGAACTCGCTTCGACTGAACTAACCTGAACGTTCTTATTCGCAACATCGGAAATCAATATCGGAGCACGACAGACGGGGCAATTCTTGTGCGATCTCAGCCACGTATCGATACAGGGCAGGTGAAAGGCGTGGCTGCACTTGGGCAAAAGCCTGAGGGACTCATTTTCTTGAAACTCACTCAAGCAAACAGAGCAATCACACCCCTCGATCAGCCTATCTCCCATTCTGTACTTAAACACCGCAATCGAATCGATGACCGACTGAGGAAGCCCAACAGTTCGAATATACCAGATGGGGTGGTCCAAAACAGGGCCCTGATTCTCATCAAAAAAATCCTGTGTCAAGTTCCCCTGATTCTCCAGGGCTCCAGGATTTCTCCGCCGGGAACTCCTGTTACGGTACCTGCTGATGGTGAGATACGATAGAATCACAAAAGCAACGCCAAGAAAACAGAACATGAGGATCAAGATTGTCGAAAAGTGATGCTTTTGAGGGGTGGGGGCCGGGGGTGGGGGTGGGCTTAGGGGTGAGAGATAGCAGTCTTCGGGGCAATCGTAGCACATGTAACAGGAGTATTTCTTGTCAGGTTTGGGCTTTCTGTCAGGCATGGGGAGCAGAAATTTTCGGGCCATCGGAGAGGAAAAAGAGAGGAGGATCAGGGGAAAAGGGTACTAAAATTCTTGCCTGGAATTGCCATGAGAGGTGATGGGGATGGACAAACTAAAAGGCTATGGCTATCGGAGTGGATTTGGATTTTGCTAATATGTCGTAGTCAATGAGACTTTGTTGCGTTAACACTTTATTAACGCGTTTACGTAGTCAGGAGAGGTGGGGCTTTTGCTAGCGACCTTCCAAATCCAGGTCACATTTGAGTTGTTTTTCGGTTTTCGAGATATATTTGCACATGCACCACCATAATAATTAACTATTTCTATTATTATTTCACAATTTCGCGAAGGTTGGTGATAATGTCAGAACAAATTTCCTATTTTTATACTTAATATTTATTTTACCTTTTTTAATAATTAATTCTTAAAATTATATAGATGTTTTTGATCCATGTTTTACTCATGCCACACTATATATTTAAGAAAGCAAGAATCTCACCATTCAATAATTATTCTTCCTTTCAAATTTTCATCATTATGAAAGAGTCGCATTGTTAAAAAAAAAATAATGATATTGGCACTCGTAAAATTAATATAGGAGTCTCAATTATATTTTTAATTTCAATAATTAACTAAAGTTGATATTAACTTATGAATAAAAATAAAAATTTTGAAACGAATATTAAAAAGGTAGGTTAATATTTTTAAAATTAATGGACATTTTGATCAATTTTTTGATTGAATTGAAGTGTCAATATCAACTTCATTTGAGAAAGACAGTTAAAATTTTATTTATAGTTTAGATATACTACGTTTTTTTGTAACTTTTGTGTGGTAACTTTTCATATATTCTCAATCACCAATGTTCGTGATCAAATTAATTTTATTGCTTAAATGAAAATGAATTAATTTTGTAATGAGTAGTGACTAATTATTTTATTAATTTGAACTCATTTTTTTATTTTTATATTCTTTTTTGGCATACAAATCTTATAAGAGATTATTTAAACATTCATATAAAAATTACTATTTCATTTTTTAACGAAATATGCTTATTTCTCACTTACTTTTACTATTTGAACATCTTTTTATTTTGTTTGTTTCGACCATATTTTCACCACTAATAAAATAATAAATATTGAAAAATAATTAATGAAGTAAGAGAAAGTTAAATTTCTTGTTTCTATTTTATATTGAATGTCATTTTGCAATTTTCACTAGAAGATTGTGTGAAGAGCACATGACATGAATATTATATAATATTTGAAAATTATTTAATACGAAAGTTGGTCATTCAAATTAATAAATGAAGAGATTAATACTATCAAAATTATATATTATATTATTTAAAAAATATATTTTCATATATTCATATTACAATTAAATTGTTTTATTTTTATATAATCTACTATATATCAGATTTAAAAACGCATATTTTTTATTTATATTAATTCAATCGTTTGAATTTTGTGTACACTAACATGGGATTTATACTAGTATCTAAATACAATACAATAAAATAATAATAAATTGAAATAATATAGTTGATTATCATATACAATAGATCTTATTTTTTATTTATATTTAACAATAGATTGTCCATATATTATATCTCTTGAACCATTTTCACACCCCCTCCCCACCCCCCCACCCCCCCCCCCCCCCCCCCCCCCCCCCACCCCCAAAAAAAATAATAAATAAATAAAAGCTGACTTAGATTGCAACTAATGGACAATAATGGAAAGAAATTAATGTTAATCAATGAATTTATGAGAGCAACCGCTACAAATATTTTGATCCTTTAAATTTTAAAATTGAAGCACGAAAGTACTTTTATACTTTATTCTTCTAGCATCATTAGATGAAATAATTTAAATTGAATAGAAAACTCAATTTTTGGGGCGGTTGGATTCATAGAAAACGTATAATTAGCGTCGAAGAAAAATAAGTGAGGGAAAAATTGACATTTTGATGGAAAAAATTGGATTAATGATAATATGATTTTACACTATCATTGATGCATTATAATTTGTAAATTTAAGCAATTTTGAATCTTAATTAGTCAGATTTTATTGTGATTTTATAATTTAACCTTAAAAGAAATAAAACTAGTGAATGGAGGATCACAATTTTTAAGATTACTTTTTAAATAATTTATAAACTTAGCAATTCATTCTCCCTAATTAATTAAAAGTTATCCCCGATTTAATAGTTTTAAAATATCCCAATCTCTTAAGTATACCTTTTTAATTAATTTATTGTGCATAATCTTAGGAAATTAAATATCAATTACGAATTGTCGATGATGTATTGCTTTAGTGGTAAGGTGGAGATCGCATAATCTTAAAGTTATGGGTTCGATTTTTCATGAATGTGAGTGTTATTCTAGTTTGATAGTAAACATATTCATTCTACCAAACCAAATATCTTTCTATCATGGAAATGTAATATTAGTCATATGTAGAATCATTACATATTGGCAACTAATCCAACCTTTGACCTAGTTATTTTATTTTATTTCATGTCATTTTCAGTCAAGCTCGTGGATCTTAACAAGAATTTTAAACTAATTATAACCCACAAATCAGGTATACCAAAACCGAGTCTGAAAGCAACATGAACCGTTGTTCCTAGAAGTATATTTATGAATGGCATTCTTTGCTAATCTTCACTAACTAAATTATTTTTTTTGAAATAATTTTAAACAAAAATTGATAACAATACCCTTCAAGTAAATGTTTCAAAGTGAAATTCGATCAGGAAAATCATCGAAAGGATAAAAATGTCGCTTATTTATGATATAAAGGACTAAAAACGTGGCGATTTAAACTTTGGGGATCAAAGTAATTCTCGTTTTAAACTTTAAGAGCCATTAGCGCCATTAACCCTATATATGTATCCTATAGTAAAAGAAGCAAAATACATCATAATGATAAAATTAGTAATTTACCAACTAAACCCACACCTAACTTACAAATTGTCAAACCAAGTTAAGCATTAAGAAAATGAAAGATAACTAATTCATTAATTATTCTATCATCCTTTTATTTAGATTTAAATGTTCAACTCCAAAGTTATTACGTAGTACTATTCACTGGTGTTTACCTACTAACTAATGATGTACCTTGGCAAATGCCTATTATACCATCTATAATAATTATAATGTGTAGTCATTTCTAGATTACAGAAGAAAATTTTAATTTGGCGTAATTGGATTTTATAAAAAGTATACGAAGAAATATAACAATATTGAATAATGATTTCACTTTTTGGGTGGGAAAGTTGGACTAATATATTTAACTCATGGCTTACAAAATGGATTCGCAATTTGTACATCAGAGATAGTAATTTTGTTATAAGACCGAATATGAGGAAATTAAAATGGTTTGCAGGTATATAATATGTATGTTGATTAATAATTTAACATGTTCGATCAAAAAAAATAAATTTATCAAATGGCAAAATTATGCTTAGGCCCCTGAGGTTCGGTCAAATTACAACTAAACCCGCTTAGGTATGGAAAATTACACATACCTCCCTTGAGGTTTGGCTCCGGCTAACAGGTAGCGTATTCTGGTCACTGATACACCAGTAATTTACTTATATAAGTAAAAAATTATAGCGGAACTCCAATTTTATCTTTTTTTCCAAAAATTCAAATTTTTTTTGTAGATAATAATACACTTATTGAAATTTTGTGGGATTTTTTTTCTTATTTTTTCTTAACATCCGGAGTCCTGACAAGGATGTATAACAAAATCATTTCATTATCTTTTCCTTGGATGTTAGCCGGACCCAAATTTCAAGGGAGGTACGTATAATTTTCATACCTAAAGGGGTATAGCTATAATTTGATTGAACCTCAGGGGGTTCAAGTGTAATTTCCCATTATAAAATATTGCTAGTGTTTTTCTAATTTACGCAAAATTATAGGCTATTGCACGACTCCGTCACCAATCAAGAAACTTGAGGAAATAGTATTAATATATACTCAACATTGCAGCTGGATATATTTTATTTGCAAGCAAGAGCTAGATCATGTGAATTATAATGATAATATATTCGAAATAAATAAGTTGAACATAGTTTTGATTGACTTAAAATAAGAATAGAATTAACTGAAAAGCTAGAACACATTGGCCCACTAAACATAAAGAAATGTTTATTCCTCCTAGTTACTTTTCATCATTGGATTAATTGGAGAACTTCTCTATCTTAAATACAAGTAGAAGCTGGACACATTTGATATGTATGTAAAATTTAAAAAAAAAAAAACAAAAATGTTATTTAATAATGTCTTAATTTATTAAATCCATAATGAGTAAAATGTAGGATGACTTAAAATCCGTAATCCATAATGAGTAAAATGTACGAGAAAAAAATAATTAAATGAAGGGGTTAAAAACTGTTAAGTAGTGTAACATTAAATAGAAGAAAGAAAGGAGATCGAGCAAGAGAAATTGAGAAAGTAAAAAAAATTAATAAAAAAAGGCCCAACGAAAAAAAAAAACAAAAAGAAGAAGAAGAAGAAGACAAAAAAAAAAAAAAAAAAAAGAGTGTTGATTATAGGATGAGGAGGGAGAATAGATTTATAAATCAAAGCATTTATTAAAAAGGTCTGCTGTCTTCATATAATAGCATGGATGGCCAAGTAAAACAAATTATGGCCTTTTTGGATGTGTTTAAAAGAAAAATGCTTTTCAAATAAAATTTTTTTATAGTAGAATTTTTTTTTAGTTAAGCAGTTTTATATTCAGATACAATAATTAAAAGTATTTTGAATGTACGTTTCTTTAAAGTTATTTTGGATAGCTTGTAAAAAAAAGCCCCATTTGTTTTTTTTTTTTCCTAGCTTTCTACTTTTTTAAAAAGTTCATTCAAAAAAATTTTTTATTACTTTGAAGTGCTTTTTTTTCCAAAAAAAAAGTGTGTTTTCTTTAAAAAAAAGCCCATCTAACGGGTTCTATGTTTTTAACTACGAATATTTTCTGAAATCACTACAAAATTGTTTGACTAAACTTATTTGAAACATCTTATAAACTCTTGTGTCATATAAGATATTTTATGAGCTTAAAAGACATTGAATCTTATTTTAGAAATGGTTTGTGACATCTTATAAACTCTAAAATATCTCATAAGATGCTTGTAGAAACTTAGGGGCTGTTTCGCCTAATATTTTGCAAGTTCAAAAAAAAAGGAAAAATTGTGTTTGGCCAATTGTTCTCAATTTAACTATTTTTTAAAATATTTCTGAAAACACCCTATTTTATAGAATAGGTGCAAAGGTGTTTTTAGAAACAACTTTGTGTTTCCTCAAATCGAATGGAAAGAAAGATTACAATTCATTGTATTCGTAAAAGTATCATAGATAAAGTGTACGAAAATAAAGGAAAAAATGAATATAATAAAATAATAGATAAAATAAAAAATATATTTTTTTTAAATTATAAAATAAAAGTATTTTATTTTATTCTTTTAGTACTAGGTTAAAATTTTAATTTTTACAAATCAATAAAATTTTATTAGCAGATAATATTAATTATTGAAGCAAATTTACGAATATCTAATTAATGTAAAAGAGAAAAATGCAATTTTGGTCCCATAATACATATATTTTTGCAAAAGTAGTCCCATGCTACCTGAAATATGCAAAAATGGTCCCACACTTTGGTGGACGTTGACAATAGTGGTCCCTCCGTCAAATTTTTAACAGAATGAGCACGTGCCCGTTAAATCTGACCATATTGACTAATACACACGTGAG
Organism: Petrea volubilis; assembly: GCA_026212405.1. Taxonomy (NCBI): domain Eukaryota; kingdom Viridiplantae; phylum Streptophyta; class Magnoliopsida; order Lamiales; family Verbenaceae; genus Petrea; species Petrea volubilis. The sequence goes on from CM047877.1 coordinate 17,343,665, forward strand.
GGGGGAAAGCATTTTTGGTCCCATAATTTAAGGTTTTTAGCACCTTTAGTCCCATTATTATTGTGATAGCATTTTCGGTCCGTTGGATACTATTTTGTGGCAAAAATAGTACCACCGTTAGTTTTTGGACGAAAGACGCACGTGAAAGGCATATGTGCTGTCAAAAGAACATAGTCTCATTATGCACTACAACATATATTATGGGGTAAAGGTTGTTATTGGGATCAATTGAAACTACTAGAGTTTTGATGGGATTCGGTGCATTAGCGCTGATATGATCTCAATTGCTAGTTATTACACAGTTATTCCTTTTATGTGGGACACAAAAGGTGGTGGCATAACTTCGAACGGCCATATCTTTCGACCCGGGCATTGTCTCGTTCTGCCAACTTTTTTTTTGTAGTTCTGCACCAGGCCCTGTTATTGCTGCCGTCGAGTTCCAACCTCGGCCAAGAAGGCTACTCAACCCCAGACGGGCGATCTATGTGTGTAGGCTCTGTTGCCCTTCGTGGCCCGCCTTCGTTTTACTTTTTTCTTTTTTATTTTATTTTCTCATTACTTTTATTGTTGTTTTGACGATTATAATAATAATAACATTCCGTATTTGTCTTTTTCGATCTTGATGCAGAATCGGGAGGGAGGATGAACAAATAAAAAGTCGGTACAAAGAGAATCGAGAAGTAAGGCGTCAGAAAAAGGAAAAAAAAAACAGAGGTTGGGGGAGGGTTGCAACACGAGGAATTCCCAGGGGGTCATCCATCCGAGTCCTACTCTCGTCCAAGCATGCTTAACTTCGGAGTTCTAGTAAGATCTAGTGCATTAATGCTGACCGCTAGTTATTGCACGGATATTCCTTTTATGTGGGATGTGGAAGGTGGCAGCACAACTTTGAATCGCCATATCTTTCAACTCGGGCATCGTCTCATGGTCCACCAAAAAAAAGGCCAACGGTTGTGTGGACAGTGAGACGATGCCTGGGTCAAAAGATATGGCCGTTTGAAGTTATGCAGCCGCTTTTTGTGTCCCACATAAAAGGAAAAACCGTGCAATAACTAGCAATTGCGATCATATCAGTATTATTACACCGAATCCCATCAAAACTCCAACAATTTCAATTGATCCCAATAACAACCTTTACCTCATAGCATATATTGTAGTGCGTAGTGAGATTATGTTCTTTTGACGGTGCATATGCCTTTCACGTGCGTCTTTCGTCCAAAAAGTAATAGTGGTACATTTTTGCCACAAAATAGTATCCAACGGGACCGAAAATGCTATCATAATAATAATAGGACTAAAAGTACAAAAAGCCTTAATTATGGGACCAAAAATGCTTTCTCCCCTCACGTGTGTACTGGTCAATATGGTTAGATTTAACAAGCACGTGCTTGGCACGTGCTCATTCTGTTAAAATTTTGATGGAGGGACTACTATTGCCAACGTCCGTCAAAGTGTGGGACCATTTTTGTATATTTCAGGTAGCATGGGACTACTTTTGCAAAACATGTATATTATGGGGCCAAAATTGCATTTTTCTCTAATGTAAAACTAGTTCTTATTAATTATAAATTTTGTCTTTTTATTAAAATTAACGAATAAAAAACTTATTTAGCTATTTCATTTAAAAAAATTAAAAATAAAGATTAATATATAACGATTCTTAATTAGTTTTCAAATTAATAATTATCTTAGCTAAAAATATTATAAATTATCGAAATAAATTTGAAATACATAATTAATATATAATTATATCAATTCAATTATAAATTTAAAAATAATTTTAAGTAATTGTAAAAACTACCTTTCACACGTGTTCTTTTTATGTATTATTTATTCTTCAAAATAATTTAATCCAAACGCGTAAAATCAGGTCATACAGCAATACTGTGAAAGCTATATTATTTTGTTCAATCGCCCTTTGACATAGATAATGAAAAGTATTTCACAAATATGAATTTTTTATTTTATTTTATTTTATTGAGAGATGGGAAGGCCTGAATTTGAATCTATGACTTATTTTTTAACGGAGGAGAAGAAATGCCCCTTCGACTCACATGGTGGTGGCAAAGTTTGTTTTGAGATTATACGATTGTTCTTCTTTTATTCTTTATGTTTTAAGTCAACGGATCACATGGTTTAGTATATAAAGATATTAATGACTAATTAACTAGATAATGGATCATACATCAAATCTCATTAACGAAACTTATATGAAATTAAAATAAAACCTATTTTTACTAGGTTTGAATCGTCTTGTCTTTTCTCCTTCTCCTTTGGATGTGTGTGTGTGTGTGTGTGTGGTGTTTTGGTTGATATCTATAAGATGTTTCGAGTTATTGTATCAAAAAAAAAAAAAATTGAAATTGTGAGGCTTAAACCTAGCAGGGTAACATTTATTGAGAATCAAAAAGAGAGTTTGTATTGGTATTCAGATGAACACAGTCAATCCATAAGTTCTTAAAAATATTTTATAAGATGATTGAAAATTTATAAAATATTGATAAGAATTTAATTTACAAAATAAAATCAGAATTCCAAAGGTAAATAACATATTATGGGCAATATACGCTCCTAAGTGAAAAAGAATGTAAGGGAAATAGTAGTTTACTCATATCTAAATTTTAATAAGTTCCTTTAATTACTAAGGCTTAATAACAAGCTTTATAATTTTAGTTTAGCCAACTCCTTTAAGAAAATATTTTCTCAATCATATTTAACGTCTTATAAACTTTAAAAACATGATAATAATGTTCTACATTCAATCATGGGACGTTTTTTAGGTTATAATAAGGTTAGAGCCTATTTTAAGATTGATTCGATCCCTTGAAGCTTTCACAAAAAATAAGATTAAGAGAGTGTTTGGTAAGCTTATAAGCTCTTCAAAACATGTTTATAAGCTCTCAAATATGTTATAAGATTAAGAGAGTGTTTAGCTAAGCTTATAAGCTACTCAAAATATCTTAAAATATGTTTGAGAGCTTATAAACTTTTAAAATTTGTTTAGTAATTTTTTTAAGTAAAGGAGTTTATAAGCTCTAAAAATAAGTTATTAGGGCCGAAACAACTTATAGGTTTTCTAACACCAAAAAATAAAATGACATAAATATCTTTATTTTTTTTTAATATAACATTTCTACTGTTTTAAAAAATATTTATTTACATGAAACCAATTTTACAATATTATTTTTTGCCATTATTACACTTAAAAGAATTTATGAGCTCTTATTTGTACCAAACAAAATCACAACTTATAAGCTTCAAAAATATCATTTAAGCTAGAAGATCTTATTTGATCCAAACAATTTAACAACTTATTGTTGAAATAAGATATAGGAGTTTATAAGCTCAAAAAACATCTTATAAGCTCGTAAAAGATATTATTTGATCCAAACAATTTAACAACTTATTGTTGTAGTAAGATATAGGAGCTTATAAGTTCAAAAAAATATCTTATAAACTCGACGAGCTTATAAGCTCTTTAGCATGGGCGGAGCCATGTATTGAAGTGTGAGTCAAATGGCCCCACTTAAAAATTAGAAATCCCTCTTTAATTTTATATTAGGTATTAAAAAACATATATAAAAATTTTCAATTTTGTTTTTATTGGATCCCACCAAAAAAATAATTTTTTTTTTTATGTAGTATGGTCCAAATATAAAATCCATTATTATCTAGTATATATCTATACATATTAGGTATATATATACTATATATATATATATATATATGTAATTGAGTCAACATAAAAGTATAAAAGAAAGTCACTACTTACATTTAGTTACACACACACATATGTATACAGTAGATACATATACATATATATCTTTTTTTATTAGTTTTTTTGGTATTAATAGACAGTTATGTACATCTCAACTTTAACCTAAGCTATCCTCAAGAAGGAGCTGAGTCATACCCTCAGGGGGTTCTGGCCACTTTTTGAACCTATCAATGAGATTGTATCTTTGCTTTGTGAGATAGTTGGCATAGGAGTTGCCTCCTCTCCGGATATGTGTGAGTTTAACTTGCTAGGGATTGTGTAGGAGTATTCGACAGTCTTGGATGATGCATCCCAATAGGTGTGAATGACACATGGCTTCTTTTTTGTTGATCTTAGCCATCCAGTTCCAACCTATTAGTCTACTAATTCGAATCGGGTATTGCAGAGGCCCATTATCAAGGCGACCCTCCCAACCCAGTTGCTCCATTTACAACACCAGGATTCGAACTCTGGACGTTGCTTAAAAGATCTAACGCCTCATCCCACTGGACCAACTAGTAGTTGGTAATGACATATGCCTTCCGAATAAGCTCTATGGCAACTTCCGAATCTATCTCAACTTCTACTCGTTGAAACCTACTTAGCCAAGCTAATCGCAATCCTTCCCTAAGTCCCATTAGCTCGACTATAGTAATCGTGTTTCTTCCTAGTTTGCATGTGTATCCGAAGATCCATCTTCTCCCATCATCTTTGGCCAAACCACCTACAGCAACCTTTTCAGTATTTCCATAGTCGTTATCGTCTGTATTGAGTTTTATCCACCCCTGTCTTGGCTTGTTCTACCTTGTGTTGGTACTCGTAGTTTTTTGTTGTACCAATTGATCCGAAAAGGCTTGAAAAAGATCAAGAACGAGGCTTTTAATAGCAAAAGTTGTCTCTTGGATAGTTTCATGCTTGTTCTCAAATACCAGCCTATTTCAGGCTTTCCAAATGCGCCATGCTGTGGTGACGAACATATATTTCCACGGACTATGGCGGACGATTATATTTCAAAAGTGTGCATTGATGTTGCTTGTGAACCAAGAATTCGTTGGTGTAGTGAGGAATTCAAGAAATTTCGTTAGGCTGACTATGAGCTCCCAAACCTGCATTGCTTTTGGACATTGCAACAGAGTGTGAAGAATCTCCTCTCTCATTCTCCCGTATAATGGGCATATATTAGTAGTTGCTATACACTGATCCGCAAATAGTGTGTTTGCGAGCAGGGAGTTATGATGACATAACCAAAGGAAAACTTTAAATTTTTGTGGGCCTTTGAATTTCCAAATCCAGTTCCATTTCTTCTCTTGGGTTCGGTATGCCTCTGTTTCTCTTGCGAGAAGCCTGTATGCCATTTTACAAGTGAAACTCCCATGTTGGCTTACGGCCCAAATCCTAATGTCTTCCAACTCTCTGTTTAGAGGAATGGGCTGGTCTAAAATTGCCCTTTTAATGCTTTTCGAGATAATTGAACATAGCCTGGACAAGTCCCACTTGCCGTCTAAATTAATAAGCTGAGCCACCTTTAAGCCTCTATCCTCATCTGAAATTGTGACTTCTGGATCCTCTTTGAAGTATCGGGCCTAAGCCCAATGGTCATTCTAAACATCAATTTTTGATCCACTCCCAGCTCTCAATTATATTCCACTTTCTACTGCCTTGATACTCCTGTGTATGCTTTTCCACAAGCACAAGGATTGTGGCTTGGGAACGTGCTCTAGTATGTCCTTATCTTTGATATATTTCTTTTCAAAGATTTTGATGCACAAGGAATTATCTCAATATAGGGTTCTCCATCCAATTTTCGCAAGTAAGGCCATATTTATATTCCTTGATTCTCGAAGGTCAAGTCCGCCATCATGTTGCGGCTTGATCAATTTGTGCCATTTCACAAGGTGGACCTTTTTAGTGTTGCTATTGGAAGACTGAAGGAAGTTAGGGTTGAGAATGTCTGGCTTGTTGCAAACTTTAGTCAGTAACCAACTCAAGTGTATTATATGGACCGGCATTGAGGTCATAACAGACTTGACGAGTGTTAGCCTTCCATCTAGTTAGCCTATTCTGAATTTTGTCAATGAGTTTGGAGTAATTAGTGCTTTGATTACATCCATTTGTAGCCCTTATCCCATGGTATTTGCCAATATCCTCCATCACTTGAGATGAAAGATATTCTCGAATTCATGCTAAAAGTTGCCTCTTGAGATGAAAGATATTCTCGAATTTATGCTTGTTCCATTTTCTCATCTTGGTAGGGAGAGCCGTGAGGGTGTTGAGCACTGAGTTTTCCTTCATCTAAACTCCCCTAACCAGTTCTTTACATCCCGAGTGTGTTGCCCATGCTAGTTCAAAATGGAATGGCCTCAGGGGAGTGGCATCTATTCCATGGAAACAAGTACGAAGCGAGTGGTGGTCCGAGTGTGTTCTCGGTAGTGTAACCGCAATTCCTTCAGGGAAAGCTAGTCTCCAATCACTGTTGGAAAGTAATCTATCAAGCCTTGCCCTAATCAAGTAGCCCATTTTCCTTTTGTTAGACCAATTATACTTCGGTTCTTAGTTTCTAATATCTATCAAGCCACATTTGTCCATACCCTCCCTCAATCTTGTGCATCTACTCTACGAAGCTAGTGATCCTCTGTTCTTCTTGGATATACTGCCTATATCATTGAAGTCTCTGATCAAAAAACATAGCGTTTGAACTTGGGAGCTCATGGCGTGGAGCATTGCTCATAGTTCGTCTCTCTTCGCTAGGTTGGGGCTCACGTAAATACCACTGCACAACCATCCATTGTTGAGTCTAGGTCCGATCAAAGCAAGGATTGCTTGAGGTACAATTGACCAAATACGAACCATAGTGTGATTTTCATCCTATAAACATCTAAATCCCTCATTCCCTCCCTATGGTTGGGGCTCGACACACATTAGGGAAGCCAAGGTTGGTTGAGATCATCGCAACTCTTTTTCGATACCTTGGTTTCAAGTAAAAACACAACATTTGGGTTATGGTCATTGATTATTTTCCAAAAATGTCTATGAAAATTCTGGCTACCAACACATTGACAATTCCAAGATAGTATCTTCGCATGGCTCTATGATTGAGATGGTGAGAATGCAACATGTAGTCAATATGGAGTCCAACCCATGTCCTCTAGAGTTGGTCAACCAAGACTTCAACCATCATCTCTTGTTGAATTGTTTCCAAAATACTCAGGCAAGCTTCCAATTTCTCGTTGAGGTATGTCTAGTCCTCTCGAGGTGTCAGTTTGATCGATGCCTTTATTTTCCAAAATAGGAGTGAGATTTTTAGGGTCCGAACCAAATAAAACCTCATATTGAAGAGGTATGTGATTGTTGGTGTTATCATTCTTTCCCATTGGTGCAGATACCTTATCCAAACATGGGGGGGTATGTGAATTCCATAGGTGCGTATAGCCGCCGCATATGAAGAGGTGTTTGGATTGAATGTTTGAATTATCTGGCTATTGTTTGATGGGTGGGGTGGTTTTGGCCGATATGGATGTTGATATAGCAGTGGCATGCGTTTCTTGAGGTTTTGGTAGTAGAAATCTAGATGTAACATTGGAATTAGGATTTCCAATGGGGGTTTGGATAAAGTCATTGGCCTCATCCCTGTCCAGACACATAGGAGTTTACTTGTTAAAAGGATTTTTGCCTAAACTGGGATTTTCCATTTAATGACTCTAAAAGGTGGTTTGGGGGATCAGAGCTTTCGACTGTCTTATGTTTTGTCCTATCTACCTGCATTCCTGGACCTATGGGATGGTTGTCCTCCAGCATGTCCAGGACCCCCAAATTTGTTGGTATTAGTCTTCCTAGTATTAGGGTTTCCTCCTTTCCTAGCTATCCCTTTCCCATTGCTTCTTTTAACAAGCATTCATTCCCTGAAGCGTTGTTCTTGGACTTTCTTGACAAACGGATCTCAAGCCATAGCTACATTGGTTTCCATGGTCTTTTCCTTACCTTGGTTATTTTTTGGGCAGTCAATGCTGCGGTGGCCCACCCTACCACAACTAAAACATAGGACCAAGATATTCTCACACTCAATTGACAAGATCATTCCACATATCATGATTGCACTTAAAAGTGGTTTATCAAGATCCACTTGTACACAAAACCTAGCATATTTCCGTTTTACCATCCAATAAGTGTTCCATACTATATGTTCTTGGTAATATTTCACTGATAGTTTTGGAACTCTCACCCAAGTTACGGCTGGTGTGATCCGATCTTTCGATGGTTGAAAATTGGGAAACCACTTTTTTACCGTGAGATATTGATCGGCGATGATTCATGGGCCTTCAGTTAGTATATACTCCATTTTAGTTATGTTATTAAGCTTGAGAATAGAATAGCCATGGCCCAAGTTTATGAGCTCAAAATCTCCTTACAACTTCCACATGGGGTTTACCTTGGCAGACAGATGTGAGAACCCTATGGATTTACCCAACATTTTAAGAATGATGGTATCCTTCCAGGAGGCAACTATCTCTTCTTTGTAGTCACTATGAAGCTCGATCTTTGGAAAAGGTTGTTCCTCTGTGGGTTTCGTGATTATGATCCTATCTAGGTTCAACATTCCTTGTTTAGTGAACTTTACTGCGCCTTGTCGCGAGTTGTTGCCGACGAGGGTTTGTAGATAGGCCCCTCTCCAGGCTTATTCTCAAAGTGAGTTGGGATTGAATCTTGGTCGGTGGGCATTGAGTCATTCATGGTCGCATCCTCCTCCATTGACGATGTCTTTACCTTTTTGGTGGACCTTTGAATGAGGTCCCGTTCTTTAGTTGAGGTGGGGGGACCTCTTGCTCTCTCAGTCTCTTTTTCTCTCTCTACCATATTTTTTGATTTTGTAGATTAAAAAAAAAGTTACAATAAAATAAGTTGATATTTATATATACATATATATGTGTGTGTAATTAATTCAACATAGAAGTATATAAGAAACCCACCACTTTCTTTTAGTTTTCTACATATTTTTTCCATACAAATTCTATATAAACACTAGAAGGAATAAAAAAACAAGAAGAAAGTTACAAACTCTCACAAATATTTGGAATTTTTTCACAAAAAAAGAGCTCTTCAGTTTTTAAGAATAAACAGGGTATGGAGTATGTATTTTATACTTATTTATGAAAAATATTAAATACTTAATGTTCTGATATTATGCATATAATTTGGTTTATACATAAAATTAAGTTTCTACTTTGATTCAATAAATATGGAGATTGTGCATTTATTTTAAAATATGTCATTAATTGATCTATAATTTATTCATCTTATCCCTATATGATTAGCAATAGACGTGGACCATTAGGAAGAACATCGTAGGTCATTTTCTAATAGAATTTTTTTTATTTACTTATGATCGTTTTTGTTTTTAAATTTTCATTTAGTAAACTTATATTTTTTTTTGAAATGGTATTTTTCCATATGTGGGGGTATTTTTGTAAATACACTATACCTCAGGGGTACTCACTGTAATTCGTCCTATTTTTTATTATGTATGGATACCACTACATGATTTTCCTAGCTCCACCACTACTCTTTGGAGTAAGTTTAACCAAACAACCTCTAAGTAATTTATAGACATCATATATTAATGTACTAATATTGGACATTTTGTGAGTTAAGAGGGTGTTTGGCTAAGCTCCTTAACAAACAAGGCAGTAAGCAAGGTTATTAGTGAGGAAATTGAAAATTTAGAGAAATCCTCACTCTTAGAAATAGCTAGCAATCCCTCTTTTAAACCTCATCTTTGATGAAAGTTGGGATTTTTAGGTTAACTTTTAGGCATAGCATTAGCAGGGTCTTCAACAAGACTTTTTACTTTGGAGGAAGGCTGCAATTCAACTTATCCCAGGAAGTGAATGAGGAATGATTGAACTCATAGCTATGAAAAGCTTTTGAAACATCTTTTAAGTTTTTATATCTTATAAGATGTTGGATCTTATTTAAAAATAAGTTGTTAAAGTGTTCGAATAAATAACTTGGGTGTTACCTTATAAGATGTTAGTAATACCATTATTATAATGAGTTTAGTTGAAAACATAGAATATTGATAGATTTTGAAAAATAAGTAAGCACCTCCTTAGTATTCTAAAAAGAGCTTATAGGCTCCTAAATATCTTATTTTTAGAGCTTATAATCTTCATCTCTTAAAATTTAGCCAAACACTCTACCACATCTTATAAACTCTAAAATATCTTGGAGCCTTATAAACTTAGCCAAACACCCTCTTACATAATCATACTAAAGTACTTGTTAAGATTTTGAATAAATAACATCTAATTACATTTCATATAAAACTTGATATATATGTTTACTTGAAGGTTTTTAAGCCTCTTTCAGTCTCTTATAAAAGAAAGTATCAAAAGCTTAGATTTTTTACACGCTCACAAAACTGCTTAAAAGAGTGTATTGAAGAGCTCATAAACTCACTCAACACACCGTTCACCACCAAAAAAAATAATAATAATAATTAATCTGACACATATAAAATGGTAATGTTATATTTTTGTTCTTATTATGACACCTCATAAAAAGTGTCTTAATAAGTTATCTTAAATTTAAACTATATTATACTTATCGTGGCACTATAAATTGTCAAAATACGCTATATCTATACACAAATACACGACACTTTCGCTAGTGTCACTAAAAGCAAGTTTGGTGTGGTGGGTGTTCAAACGGTTTTAACCGAACCGAACCGAACCGCATGTTCGGTTTGGTTAACCACATGGTGCGGTTTTTTGGATAGTGAACCGAAAACCGAGCCGAACCGTATTCGGTTCGGTTATAACCGAATTGGTTTGGTTCGGTTTTCGGTTATAACCGCAAACCACCAATTTTTTATAATAAAAAAAAAAAAAAAAAATCAAGTTTCAACTATGAAGTATTCGACTATTTCAAGTGTCCAATTTTTAAATGTACATAAATAATTCTTAAAACCATCAATCCATCACCTTCGAACAATCAAACAACCTAACTTACTCAATTCACATCAAAGTATCAACTAAGAAGTGTTCAAATTCGAGTTCCTAAGTTTTAGCCTTATCTCAAAAATTAAGCTAAAATTGAAAGAAAAAGAAAAAAGGAGAGAAAATGCCTAGTACTCATGTTGGCTGTTGTTGCTCAGCTGCTGTCGTCGGAGAGAGAGAGTTGACAGAGAGAGACAGTTGGAGAGAGTCAAGACTCGAGAGACCGAGAGAGAGAGAGAGAGAATCTCTCAGCTGCTGTTACTGTTCTGTTTTTGAGAGAGAGACAGAGAGAGAGAAACGAGAGTTGAGAGAGAGAGAGAAGTCAGACATTGAGTTCTTATCTGTTAAGTAAGGAAAAAAATGCCACCTCCTAGAATAAAAACGTGTTTTAGACATCTACTTTTTTTTTTTTTAATTTCCTGGTTCGATTCTCGGTTAAACCGAACCGAGAACCGAACCAATCCAGTCTTTTTCGGTTTTCCTCAATTTTAACCGAGGAAAAAACCAAATCGAACCGATTAAACTCGTTTTTTAACATAAATAACCGAAAATCAAACCGAACCATGTGCGGTTCGGTTCGGTTCGGTTCGGTTCGATTTTATTCGGTTTCGGTCGGTTCGGTTGGTTTTCAAATATCTTGAGCAGCCCTAGTGGTGACGCTATTTAAATTGACATGTATTTGAGTGCCACAATAGCTTAAAGTGTCACAAAAGATATATGTTAGTTCAAATTTGGTATAATTTATTAAGACACTTTTATAAAGTGTCACGATATGTATACAATTAAGACACTTTTAAAGTATTATATGTGTCAACTTAAATTATTTTTTTATTAGTGTTTTTTAACTTGCATTTAGAATTTCTTGTTTTTTTTTGGTGTGGGGGGGTGGGGTGGGGGGGAAGGGGGGATCTAGATTGGGAGATTCGATATGCCTTCTACAACTAAGGGAATCTAGCTACCATATAATGATCCTTCATCAAAATTCATTGGGATTAAGTTCAATTTGGTCATTGCACCCAAATCAACACAGTAATGAATTATGCTTTACCTTTCATCGGACCGGATATTAAAATTTAATAACTAGACATATTGATTTTCATATTTTCCGTTTCATATCCTAAATTTTGTTTGCTCAATACATAAACGTGAAAACATCTTCGCAATCATTCGACTTATCTTTTCTCTTTTGGCACAAGTGTGTTTTTACTGGCCCCATTCCCCAATTATTAGGTTGGAGCTGAGGCGTGGTGCCTGCTCAATTATTGTGTCTTTTGCAAGACGGCAAAATTGAAGTATCATTGGAAAGATAAAGTCACATTGCGTGGTCTCAAAACATAATTAATATCAAAAATTTAGGTTTAGGATTAATTGTACAAACAATTTTTGTACGAGTGAATGTTTCGCCCATATATGAATAATGAATTTAACGGTTCAAATTATGTTATATATATTTTTATTTTGTAATTTTTTTAAATAAAGTAATAGTGTAGCACAAGTTACAAAATTTATGCATGTGAGGAGCCTAAGGCTATGTTTGGAACAAGAATTTTGATTAGGAAAAGTGGGAGGAAAATTGAAAGGATCAAAAATAAAAGCATAGAGTACTATCATTTGAAGCAAAGGAAAAAAATTTCATCCTATTTTCCTTACCAAAATCTAAGAACCAAACATAGGGTAAAGGTGCATATAAAAATTTAAAATTTCCCTTGTGTTATCTAGTAAATTTATTCCACCAATTAGGCTCATTTTCTACTCTATGTCCTCCTTTCTTAAATTTTGTTGGCATGATCTTCACAACATTTCTTTACTAGAACTAATGATGCTAAGCATCATTAATATTCAATTCTGGATAAGCTTTTTATATAAATTTTTACTCGACTGATAAATGTCCTTACATATATGAGAGGCGTGACACAAAATTCTTTCATTTCGATGTAACCATACGTGATTTGAAATGTATCCAACGTCAATTGACTTGATGACAGTATTGTTCGCACTTCTACTTTTGCATCACTTTCATTTTTTTTTGCAAGGTTTTTTTCCACTTTGATCAGTAGATTGAGGGTCTGTTTGGATATGTTTTAAAAAAAAAGTAATTCTCGAATGGTAATTATTTTGGTAGAACTACTTTTTAAATTAAATAATTTTGCGTTTAGATGCAATAATTTAAAGTATTTTAAAAGATTCTTTTATTTAAAGTTATTGTGGACATCTTCTAAAAAAAGTGACATTTTGGCTTTTTTCTAGCTTCTCTTTTTTTTTGAAAAACGCATTCAAACATAATTTTTATTCATTGAAGTGCTTTTTTTTCAAAAAAAATATTTAAAAAAAAACTCATCCAAATAAACTGTAAAAGCTACATACCAATCAACGGTTATCAAGGAGAGGAAGATATATAGCATGGGATTGTGAATGAGAACAAGGACCTACTCCAAATAACTGAGATTGATTGTAATAATCAATAAACTCAAGGGTGGTTATAGTATCTTAAAGAATGTTTCATTATAGTGCACTAGTAATAGTGACACACTCTATGCGTGTGTATAATAAAAAAAAAATTAGAAAAAAATTAACTTAATGGCATACTAAAAAAATTTTTGATAGTATCTATACTATCAAAATATTTTTAATAGATTTATAAAATTGGTAATAAATAAAAATAAAATAATTTCAAACAAAAAACTAAGAAATTAATTAAAGAAATGATATGGAGGAGTATTGGGAGAGAAAAAAGAATCAAGAGGAGAGAGAGGGAGGGGGAGGAAAAAAAAGGAAAGAAAAAAAAAAGAACTTGTAAGAGGGTGTTTGGCTAGGCTTATTTGAAATATCTTATAAACTTCAATATCGTATAAGATATTTTAGAAGCTCAGATGCTGGATCTTATTTTAAAAATAAGCTACTAAATTATTTGAATAATTAGGATGGTGCATAACTTATATGATGTTACTAATAACAAAGTTGTAATTAATTTGGTTGAAATCAAGAAGTTTGGTAGGATTTTAAAAAATAAGTTAACACTTCCTTACTTTTTTAAAAAAGAACTTTATAAGCACCTAAACATCTTATGTTATGAGCTTATAGGCCCGTCTCCTAAAATCTTGACAAACGCTCCACCACATCTTATAAGATATTTTAAGTAGCTTATAAGCTTAGCTAAACACCCTCTAAGTTTGTAAAAGGAGAGAGGATAGAGAAAGTAAAATAAAAGAGGAAAAAATAAAAACAAAATTGATAGACGAAAAAAAGGGCAAATCAAAAGTAATTATAAATGGTGCTACCACTTTATATAATAGTATAGATAATAAGGTTCACTACTAAAAAAGTCGATTTAACTATATATATATAAGGTGACAATTTTAAAAATAATTCAATTATGTGTTAATTGTAAAGTATTCACTATGTTATACCAAATTTTAACTAAAATGTATTTTTTGTGATATTAGAAAATGTTTAGGTAAGCTATTGTGCCATTACAAGAATGCATAACCTTTAATGACAAATCAATTCAATAGAAATTTAAGTTTTGTGATGAAGTTTGTTTAGAACAAATCCAATAGTAAATTCATTATCGCTAATTATTTCTTCAGTTCTATGTACATTGAATTATGTCACTAATCACACAAATACCTTAAATTTGTGACAAAATCCATCCATCCCAAAATTTCCATTTGCTTTCTTGTAGTATGCTACACTCAGTAATTAAGTTGCATTAGCTTATGTATTTAAATAAAAAGAAAAAAATTTCATGCTACATAGTTGGATATTACCTAATTGATCAATGTTTTTAACTATCGGCTTTGAATATTATGATATCAAAAGATATTGAAATTAAAAGAAAATTATAATATCATTACACACAATCTAACAACTGAAAATACAAAGATATTGTTGGAAAACAAAGGGCTTTGAATATCAACAAAATAAGATGTTCACAGGGATATTTTATTCAAAAAATATACATATAATTGCAATAATAGTTTACATACAACACAATAGCCAAAAGCAATCAAACAACGCCAAATTCGAATAAAATAACAGGAAAGCTTAGTAAACTTATCGGTATTTTTAATTGTATTGCAACGACTAAATCACCGACATGAATCAATTAACCTAAAAGAAATATTCGCCCCACTAACCGGTGCGATGGGCCAGCGAAATGCTTTTCAGGCCGCACTACTACTTTGAATCTCATTTCGAAAACTAATCTACTCTATATTATGTATATGCAAGAAGGTACACGAATACAGAAGTACAAGAGCCATATTTTATTCTCATAAGATAATGGGTGCACTCATAGAATAAATCTCACACTGATCTACTCAAAGAGAAATAATATCTGAAATATTTTTTTTATATCTTGACTTCTTTCTACAAGACAGGATTGTGTTGTTTAGAAGGAAAAGAAAATACAGGATATTAATGTCGGGAATTAAATCTGAACATAATTGGTTGTAACGTTTCAGACAATTAAATCTGAATTTATAATAGCAAGCAACAACTGTCAATTATTCAATAATCAATATTGCGCATTAATGCTTTGTAACCGTGAATCATTTCAGAAAATTAATGCTACGCATTAATGTTTTGTAACGGTCGAAATGAAGTTTGAATTTAAAATTCAAACATTATTTTAGGACTAATTCAATAAAAGATAAGATTGATGCAGAGACAATTCACCCCAACGCCCGCAGCTGCGGCTGCGTGTGTGATACTTACTTAATTAATTTATACTTAATCAATACTTAACCACATATATACTTAAATTGTCAAAGTTAAATATCTTATATAAGATATCCGCATTTATCTTTAACACATAGACAATATTTAATAGGATTTATCTATAAATTTATACAAAAAAATAACTTCATTCTAAATTAATTTTTATAAATATTATCACAATTAAATGTATTTTCAATCAATATTATTCAAAAAAGTATCATCTCACAATTCAATAAAAAGTATCACTACATCCACTTCCGACAGTGTGACATTTTACGGTGCCTCGGTAGCTTTTACTATTGAATAACTTGATAACACTTTATTAGTATAGCTCAAATTTCCAGCCTGCTAAAAGGTCAGCAAGAATGGAAGCCAATCACATCCTATGTCAGGATATATTTTGCAATTAATAACTCGATCAACTGGAAATGCAATTATTAACTTCTTGACCTAATCATATGCATGACAACTCTAATAGGCCCTCCACAAGATTAACATAGGAAAATGCCCGGTCCCAGCCAACTTGGTTGTTTAATCCCAGGTCCATGTGTTTCATCACACAAAATCAAGAAAATGACATATCTCAATTAGTATGTGCATGAAATAAATTAAAATATCTCATATCTCAATAACTACAGGTAGCCACCTTTTACACTTCATCTAAAAAATTTATTGCATCCTCAACATTCCTCTGATTTAAGGCCTTTCTTTCTCAAGGACAGGGCCAAAATTAAATTGTTGACTCTTTTTGAGCAAAATCAAGCCATGTCTGCTAAAATCACAAGTTCAACAAGAAGCTGCTACTTCAACTGCAATAGAAGAGGTTTTTATGATCTACATCTACCTCACTCTGGACCATATAACCTCATTCAGATCAAACGGTTGAAAAAGATTGATCAACCTCACCTTTTCTTGAAGTTCAGCGAGAAATATGGAATTTCAAGGTTTGTTTTTTCGTTTCACGAAACGCAAGATAATTTTAAATTACTTTGTATCTCATTAAATTATCGCTATATGTGTGTATGTAATACAGGGCTATATCAGTGTCGGGCAATATTCAACCCAAGGCTTCTTCGTCGGATTCTCCAAACTCTTCTCCCTCATGGTAATATCACTTAATTTTCAATTAGGATCAAGAATGAGTAGTCAAGAAATTTAATTATTACACAAATTATTCCAATATTTATCAATGCAGGAAAAAATGGTTGTTGGGCATACTATTTACGGTGATCCTACCTGCAGCTGGTCACAAAGGGGGACTCCTATTAGGCCTTAAAGGTTAGATTAATAACAAACACGAATCCTGTATTTTTACCTTTATATTAACTCGGTAAAACCTACAATTAGGTCACGGATGAAGCCGAAAACTTTTATTTGGGGACAAAATTATCTTTATAAAACATAAGTATTTTATAATTTAGGAGACAAAATTTAAAACTTAAAAAAAAATACATATAAATTTAGTTCAATATAAGTTTGTTGGGAGCAACCACACCTTCGATCTCCTAATTCCGTCCGTACCCGCAATATCCAGAAGAAAGTCCCACTAAATATTAATAAATTATTGTGCCTCTTGGTACATATACTTATTATGTGATTGGTTATATTAAAGTTAGATCGGCCGTTGTGAACAAAAAATAGTATTGAATTATAATGTTGTAGGCAAAATCGACCAAGCCATAGGCACAGTGGAGCATGTGACGGAAATAGTTGAAGAGATAGCCGAAGAGGCGGAGAACATCATCGAGGAGGTCGAAGAGAAGCTTCCCGGCGATTCAAAGCTTAAGGAAGCCCTCGAATCATTTGATGACTTAGCTAAAAAGGCTGTCAAAGAAGCTAAAAAGGCCGAGGACATTGTGCATAAGGTCTAATTTAACTCTCTTCTGAATCTTTAATTACTTTGATACTTTCATTAACACCCCCACCCCCCCCCCCCCCCCCACCCCCTTTTTTCTAATCTTTCTCCTTTGTGCCTTTTTACATGTTTATGAGTCAATCCATATTTATGGCATTTAAGTTGAAGACAAATTTCTAAAGAGGTTTTATTGGGTAGAATGGTTGGTAAGAAAGTACCATGATGAATATTTTAATGGGCAATTGTTTGGTATTTGATCTGAAAATTAATTATAAGGTCTAATGAAGTGGTGCTTACTCAGCTTCTTAATTTGCTGCAATTTGATTGGAAAACTATTAAGACTAATTATGTACTTAATTCCTTTGTCCAAATAAAATAGAAAAATTCTTGGCCAAACTCATTCTGGCCGAACTATAGCCAGCCATATGTTGCTTATGCTACATCCTCCTATGATTTGTTGATTTTGGCTAAACCTGATTCTATTAATAAAAATTTGACCTCTCTCTAAAAGAATGCTTCTGAGAACTCATGGCCATTAGAAATTAATAATGCTACATCATTAACCTTTGAGTGAGAGAATAATTTTGAAAAAAGCATCCATTTTTTTTTAACTTCCTCCGTTCCACAATATTAGTCATATTAGAGATTTTTTTTTTGTTCCATAATGTTTGTCACTTTGAAAATTTTAAGAGAGCATTGAATTTTTTTTCCCAAATTGACACTCAATTATTAGTTTCAGTGGAATTTGATGAGGTATGGAGAGAGTAATTTTGTAAAATTATTTTAAATTTAATTAAAAAAAAGCTATTTATTAGAATAATTAATTTATATAAAAAAATTTAAGACAATTAATATTATGGGATAGAGAGAATAATACATTAGAGTTTACTGTTGTATGTCCGAGAAAGTAAATGGGATTCATAAATTCGGGAAATAGAATTAAGGACTATTATTTACATTTTCGAACTCTGTTTTCTTTTATTATTATTATTATTATTATTATTATTATTATTATTATTATTATTATTATTCTTAAAAAAATCGTAATTATGAGTGTCTTTGCCAGGTCAATAGTCGCTAAAATTGTTGTAGAGGCATGCAAAGAATCACGTGGTGATGATTCTTGTCAAGCCAACACCATTAATTTGCATGATACCAAAACTAAGATAGCGACCTTTCACCTGCCCTATGTCTCTCTCAATAATGACAACTTATTATAATACATACAAGCAAGGCGTATGCAAATACATGCGTTCATGCACACAAACATTTGCATACATACATAAACACACACACACACACACACATATATATATATATATATATATATATGGGTGCGTGTTAAATGCATATATATGGATCAGGGTTTTTGGGCTAATGTATGCCTGCCAATCGGTAGAGTAAATCCTACCCATACCAATTTTTTCTTTACTTATATATTATTAGTATTCTGAAATTTTTAATTTTATTCATATCCTATTCAAATTCATATTGATATTAATATTTGAGTTAAAATAGAGTTTTATCCATTCATACTCGATGGATAATATAATATCCAACGGGCATTCTTACTATCTTTTTTTTTTTTTGTAAAATTCTTACTATCAGGTTTATATGTTAGTTTCAATTTGCAAATTTCTTAGTTTTAATAATGACCATTAGAAGTTAATAATGCTACAGCATTAACCTTTGAGTGAGAGAATAATTTTGAAAAAAAGCATCCACCTTTATGTTTTAATATACTAGCAACACCGTACATTTTACATATGTATAAAATATAGAAAATATATATTTCAATTTAGTGCTTCAATTTTTTTTAGTATGAAAATATAAATATATTATTAAATTTATTTTATAAGAATATTTTTTAAGAATTATTTGAAATAATTTATTAAATTATAATAATTTAAAAATAAAATAATTATATGAAATAAAATTACATGATAAAGAACAAACACAAAAAGAAAAAAAAATTAAGTAATTTTAATTAGAGAAAGTAATTCGTGGGTTGAGAATTTGGGTTTTTTAAATTGGTTGTAATTTGTTACAATATTAAACTTTTTATTTGCATATTCATTGCATATGTTTACTAACTAAAATGGAAAATTTGACATATCAAAATTTAGTATTCGAATTAAATCAATTTCATGTGAATTTTTCAATTTTAGGCACAATTTTATATGTGTCTATTTATTCCACATAAAATTGAAGAATTAATTTTATAAAATTACATAAATAACCGTTATTTATAAAATAAAAATGACTTTATTTTTAATAATAGTATAGAATATAGTTTAATGTTGTATGCCCGAGAGAGTAAATGAGATTCATAAATTTGGGACATAGAAGGACTATTATTTACATTGTCAAACTCTGTTTTCTTTTATTATTATTTTTTTTTTTGAAAAAAAATCATAATTATGAGTTACTTTGCCAGGTCAATAGTCGCTATAAAATTATTGAAGAGGCATGCGAAGAATCACGTGGTGATGATTCTTCTCAAGTCAACATCATCAACTTGCATGACATCAAAAATGAAATTGCAACCTCTCACCTGCCCCATGTCCCTATCATTAATGACAACTTATATTATACATGCACACAAAACACTTTCATATACATAGATGGGTGTGTGTTAAATGCATATAATGCATATGGATCGGGGTATTTGGACTAATAAATATGCATCACGTTTTTGGAAATATATAAATAATATTAAGTATTCGAATCAAAACAATATATGTAGTTGGTGTGTACATGTATTATTAAAAAAAAATTAGATATATGGTGCCCTATTTTCTATCTCATATTCTAGATATGCTATACGTATAAATCTTAAAGATTTACTTACCAAATTAGATAACAAAAAAAACGTAATTAACAGGAGTAAATATTCTATTGTTAAGTAAATATTTAAAATTTACACGTATCGCACATCTAAAATATGGATAAGGGAATAGGATATTATTATGGGGTAGAGGATTCGGTTTGTACGGCATCGGATCATATTTGGTTATGCATGGCACATGCTGTGGTGCAGGTAATTAATGTGCATCCTCAAATTTATTATATTATTGCACGCAATAACTATATATTATCCATATCAGGGTTCAACAATTTATTTTATTCAGAAAAATACAAATGCCGATCTATATTATATGTGTGAAAATCAAATTAAATTAAATAACGGATTGATGTATGTTATAATTTCCTGTATTCCCAGGTAAAAGATGTGGAGGAAGAGGTAGAAGAGGCGCTCATGAAAGGTGGGAAAGATGAAACCAAAAAATAGCCAGCTAAAACACAGAAGTCTAATGGATCAAAATCAAAAATTAAATATTATAATTTCCGATTATCTTGCTCGATTGTAATTTTGATCATCGCACGTAGAGGACTATTAATATCATCTTAATTGTATTCTTTGGCATGCCAATTCTTTTTTTCTTTTTTTTTTTCTATATTTTTTTAATGACCATTTTGCTGGTCAATATGAATTTAGGACTGTCAATGGGGTCGGACCTAGATCAAACAAGAAAGATCTGAATTCGAACCTAGCAAGCTTTTTCGATATCCGAATTCTATAGAATTTATATTCATTCCTACCGAGTCTGAATCCGATAAAGAAATCCAACCCGAATAGCAATTTGAAAAAAAAAATGAATATTAAAATAAAGTAATCAATAAAAAAAATTATCCTTTATGCAAAATACAAAATTAAATAAAGTAGAAAACTATTTTTGAATATGTATGAAAGATATAGATTATTTTGTTCAAAATTAGCTTAAATAAAGAATAATGTATTATTAATTACAAAAGCACATATAGTGCATTCTATTTAGGCCTGTCAATGGGTGGGTATTTACCCACCCAGGCCCAAAAAATTAAAAAAAAACCCAGGCCCAAACCCAATTAATTTTACCCCGGCCCAACCGGACCCAAACCCAATAAAAAATTCTATTCGGGCCTCGGTCCGGGTATTTACCCGATTAATACTCGGTAACCCATAACCCAATCCCTATCCGATTTGAACGTTGAAAGTGTCTCTTAGTCTCTCACTCTCAAACTCTGCTTCTCTCTCTCTCTATCTCTCTCTCTCTCTCTCCCGCTGGTCTCTTAGTCTCTGCCCCGCTGCGCCACTGCCCAACCCCGCAGAGCCGCGGCCCAACCCCGCCGCGCCGTTAGGTATTTTTTTTAAGCTAAATACAGTAAAAAATGTAATCGTTGGTCGTTAAGAAATCAACGACCTACTCCTGAAATTAGTGTATCGTGCTGGTGTGGGACATGGTTGTTAGTTACTGTAAAGTATTTGATGTATCTGTCGGAACCTGGGGAGAACTTGGAAAAAACGAGGTTTACTACTCTTTTGCTGTGCCATGTTTGGTCGTCTCCGAAACTGCGTTCATAATCCTTTCTTCTGGGCCATTTGCACAAATTAAGCTGTGAAAGGTACATGGGTTTCTGTTATTTTCTTAAAATCTAACGTGGGTTTGGTGATTTATGTGCATTACCTTTGCTAAATTGCTTGAAAATAAATTTCTTTCTCAAGAGGGTTTGTAATATGGATGATGATTCGGATAAAGTTGTCGATTCAACTCATTTTAGTTGTATATGAAAGGGGATTTGTAAAAAGCAGAAGATAGTGCTGAAAGTCACTGGATTCAGGCCTCTAAATTGTTTTTTCTTTGAGTTCTCTGTTTTTTTTTTTTTTCTAATAATAATCAGCATAGCCGGGATTTTCTTTTGCTGATTTGATTTTTGCGCATTTGTAGAAATGATCTTTGCTGCCATAAATGGCAATTACCAAAAATGTTGCTTTTGTTGTAATGAATTAGTAATGTAAATCACTGGTCTTAAAAAGCATTTGCTTTTCGTGGGTGTGAGATCTTGCTGCTTGGATAGGGGTAAGTTTGTTTTTTATTACAATGTTTGTAGTAATCAGATGTTGTCCTTCTGCATGATATCTCCCAGTTATCCATCTCACTTTGCCAGAGGCATATTCTGGACTGATTGGGATTAGAATTGCTTGATAGGGATTAGATTTAATGAATGAAGGAAGCAAAATTTTCGATTTCAAGTCCTAATTGTTGGAATAAATTCCCCAGGAACGACCTGGGGTGGTAAAATAAATTTCTTATGTAAGCAGTGATTCTCAGGGAAATATTTATCCACAAACGTAACTAAACTTAGAATTTGCTCACAATAAAAGTCTCCTACCTTGTACGGAGCAAGCTTAATGCGTAATGAGATGTCCTTATTTTCTGTTTGTAAAACATTTACCTTAATTTCCTTCTGTTTGTTTATAAGCTATGAATTCCTTGGTTGCTATCTTTGAATATATCTGCTTGAAGTGAGTGCTTCTCATGATTGTTCACATCTAGTACTTGACTTGTTACACCCAGTACTAACATGTATACTGTAAATATGATATATTAAAAGAATATTTATTGTGCTTAATAATTCTAATATACGTTCATGGGGTCAATGGTCCCCTAAAAAGTTATGCATGTGCTTAATAGTCTCGCTCGCTAAATAAGAATTTCTTGCTTTGTCCCTATACATCGAAAATGAAAAAAGATAGATAACATACATACATACATACATATATATCATATATGATAAAACAATGTGGCTTCATTCACACCTTACAGAGGATGCCCACTTCGTTTAAATTGTTCTAATCAGTAATGTTTATTACACTGCCCTCCCTTCTTATTATGTGTAATTGTTCAAACCTCTGCTCTTGGTTTCTCACTCTTTTTGGTATATTTATCTTAAATGGTTTAAATGTATATTTTTGATAGGTTTGGTAATGTCGGGGTCACGCACTGATTCTAGCCAGTCGGCATCTCTTGGTGACAATGAAGAGGTGAATAATCCACCTAGAGCAACAAGAAGAAAACAATCAGAGGTATGGCAACATTTCAAAAAGGTTAAAGGTGCAAATAATGTTGTGCATGCTAAATGCGATCACTGTGATAAGCTTTTAGCTGGTAGTGCTAGTGCGGGGACCAATCATTTGAGAAAACACTTGCAAAATGCATGCCCATGTTTCAAGTTGGAAACGAGGAGTAGTTTAAATCGGAAGTCCTAGGGTTGAATTTAAGTTTGATCAAATTAAAAGCCGAAGGGACTTGGCAATTGCTATCATAAAACACAAGTATCCATTTAACATAGGCGAACATGTGTATTTTGAGAAGTTTTTGAAAGGTTTGAATCCGGAGTTTGAATTGCCTTGTAGGAATACTATTAGGAGTGATGTGATTGAGGTGTATGAAGAGAAAAAAGTCGATGTTTATAAATTGATAGCCGGGCTTAGATATAAAGTATCTTTAACTACGGATATTTGGACTTCTTGTCATTCACATGATGCCTATTATTGCTTGACTGCTCATTTTATTGATGATCATTGGAATTTGCAGAAGAAAATTCTTGAGTTTAAAAAGATTCCATTTCCACATGATGGTGAGTCTTTATTTGGTATCATGAAAGAAATGATTTTGGAATGGAATTTAGATAAGAAGTTATTTTCAGTTGCTGTTGATAATGCTACTGCTAATGATTCTATGATTAAGAAATTGAAAACTTGGCTTCTTGATGAATCATTAATTGGGTTTGGTGAGGATTTGTTACATGTTAGATGCAGTGCTCATATTTTAAATTTAATTGTGCAAGATGGGTTCAATGAAATTAGAGGGCTAATTGAAAAGATTCGTGAAACTGTAAGGTATCTGAATAAACATCCTGCCGCTGCTCAAAAATTTGAAATTGCATTAAATCAGTGCAATTTGGCTGATAAGCGCGAAGTTGCAATGGATGTGCCTAATAGGTGGAATTCCACTTATGAGTTGCTTGAAACAGCTTTGCCATTAAAGGAAGCTTTTGCCCGTCTACAGAGGATAGATAAACATTATAAGTTTAATCCATCTGAGATAGAGTGGACAGTGGCTGGATACGTTTATGAGTGCTTACAGATATTCTATGAAGTTACTTGCCATTTTAGCGGTCGAAAGTATCCGACTTCTAATATTTTTTTCCCTGATATTTGTGAGATCAGTTTGAGATTGGTTGAGTTGGGAAATAGCGAGCAAGATTTCCTTAAGAATATGTCACTTCCCATGAAAGAAAAGTTTGATAAATATTGGGAAGAATGTTGCTTGGTTTTAGCCATCGCAGTTGTGTTTGACCCTAGGTTCAAAATGGATTTAGTAGAGTTTTTCTATACTCAGATTTATGGTAAAGATGATGCTTATCCATTCATTCGGAAGGTTCGGGATATTTTGGTTGACTTGTTCGTTGACTACGGAGGTAGTTTTCTCTCTCAAATAAATGAATCTGTTGGACCAAGCAGTTCTAGCGTCGAGACACGCCGTTCTTTAATTAATTTTGATAGATGGTACATTGAAAACAGAGGAGTTGTTAATCAAAAATCTGAGCTAGATACCTACTTGGAGGAACCTAGGTTTCCGAGACCAGAGTCATTCAATAGTTTGGATTGGTGGAAAACAAATAGCCCTAGGCTACCTACTTTAGCAAGGATAGCACGAAATATATTAGCAGTTCCGGCTACTACTGTTGCGTCAGAGGCAGCATTTAGTGTTGGAGGACGTGTCATCGATGAGTCACGCACTTGTTTGCTTCCAGATACAGTAGAGGCATTGATAGTAGCCGATGATTGGATTGAACTTCCTCCAGAAAAAGGTAAGTATAATTATTTTATTGTTATTTGTTTGAAATTACAATTACATCAACATAATTTTTCATCTTCGTTATTTTTCATCACCTCAAGAAAAAGGTGCCACATCATCTGAAAGCCAAGTGGAAAGCGTGTTAAGAGTGTAACATGAAGAGGTACTTTTTCATCCTCTTTAATTTTTTTTATGCATTTGTATAGATTTAATGTGCACACAAATTATTTGGACTTATTTTGTTTGTTTTTGTTTAAAATGTAGCGAAGACTGTTAAATCAAAAGTGATTTTTGGGCTATTGCGAGAAACGGGCTAGAAGAATTTGTTGATTGATTTGAAATATGTAATTTTCTTTTTTAATATTTTTTGAGTTATGTATTAATTGTTAATGACACTATTTGTTTTTTATTTTTTATTTTTTTCTCTCTCTTTTGTTTTTTTAGAGAGAGACACAATAGGCTAATTATGATTAAAGGGGAATTATATTTACCCCATAAGCATTGTAGCAAAAATCAATAGAGTCTAACATATAGAACCAAACAAAATGACATTATCCTTAAAATTGTCGTTAGAGTTGCTTTTTTTTATGTTTATATATTTTATTGTTTGCTCTCCATTACATCCATGGCAACAACAAACAATACGTAAAGATTAGCATGTTAGCTCTCATTAATTATTATAAATAAAAAAAAATCGGGTCTGACCCAGGCCTGACCCGAAAAAAATCGGGTCTGGATTTTACCCAGATCATAGACCCATCGGGTCTGGATCGGGTCCGGGTCGAGTCTGGGTCTAAACCTTTTTTTTGGGGTATTAATTGGGTTTGGGCCTGGGTAGGTAAATATCCACCCATTGACAGGCCTAATTCTATTTTAGCCCCTTTTACTAATATTATATACGTTAAGTCATTGATTTAATAAAAATATTATTAAAATTCGAATTCAGACCTTTATGGATCAAATTCACTATTAAAAAAAATAAGTTGACACGTATGATATGATTATGTCACATTTGTTTACCTATTGTGGTACGTCAATAAATTAAGTATCTCAATAAGTTATTATAAATTTGAATTATAATGTACTTTTCTTGACACTATAAAGTATCAAAATAGGATATCACTCCATTCAAATACATGACACTTTAGCTAGTATCATCAAAAGCAAATTCGGTTTGGTAATGCTAGTTAAAGTGCTATGTATTCGAATGTTACAATAACTTATTTTGACACTTTGTAGTGTCATAAAAAATACATTTTAGTTCAAATTTGGTACAGTTTAATAAGACACTTTTAGAAATGCCACGATAGGTGCACAATTAAGACACTTTCTAAAAGTACCACATTATATGTGTCAAATTAAGTTTTTTTTTTTAAGTAGCGATTGTTTAATTCCACATTCAATTCATTTATTTTGGATCACAATATTTATAATCGGATCCAATTTATATGGTATTTTAAGGGGTCGAATCTGTTAAATTTCGGGAAATTCTTACCCGCACCGGGTTCGGCCACACCTTGACTAATCAGGTGATGAGTGTTTTACACTTGCCGTGTGATTGGTGTACAGTTTAGGAAAAATGACCAATCACAAAATAAGTATATTAACACTTGCTATATGATTAGTTGGGTGCGGCCAAGCCGGGTTTGGGCAAGAATTTTCCGTTAAATTTCGATCCATTAACAACCCCAAATAAGTTGTAGCCATGTAGGTAGCGTGTCTGGGCCAAATATAAAGACTTCGCTGATTGTGGTTTTCTGGGCTGTGTTGTGGGCCAAATACGCTATGTTTGGAGCAAACAATGCCCGCTACTTGCCCAGTATGGATGAGTGGATCGAATGCAATTTGCCATGCCTTGAGTTTTCGAAATTGTTGAATGTGGGACTTGCCTCCTAATCCCCTCATGCACTTGGAAATTGGACTATAAACAATGGTATCCAGAAAAAAATATACATAGAAACAAGCATCACGTCCAAAGAAAAACTTTGTCTGTTTCTTATTTCTTCCCCTTTGATTCTCATGTTAAGCAATGAGGTTATATTGTGTTATATTATTGATTGAGATAGAGGAAAGATTATTTTATATAATATTTATGAATATAAGTGGACATAATCCGGACCTGCAGACGATATACAATCATTTAGCATTCTATATTACGTATGTATTAATATGCATCAGATGTATTGATAAGTGGTTGATATAAATAAGATTTTTTTAAAAAAAAAATCATATCTTAATTTTGTTCTTTAATTTAATTTTATTTTAACCACTCATCAATACACATATATTGATGAGTGTGAATCAAGTTTTCTATTTAACTTCTTTTTTTTTTCAATTTGTATTTCACTATTTGGACACTTAATTGCCTAGAGTGATAAACAAGATGGGTATGAATCACATGTCTAGTTTAGTGAAACAGACCGGATGGAATATGAGAGCTGAATAGATGGTCTAGTGCAATGGTAGAGTTATAGCTTAATTATGGTGTACATGTATCCCATGACTTTATAATTATCCCATATATATATATATATATAATTAAATTTGAATGATCGCCTAATTGTATTTTAAGACATTCCCTTATTATACTTCAACACACCCTCTAATTTTTTTTTTAATTTAATTATTTGTATTATTAGTATCTCGTAGTCAGTAGGTGTACGCCTTCCGGACTAGAATTGAGATCCCGACTCCGCTACTAACCTAATGCGTGATGAGTGCAATATTACACGATTGTGTAGCAGAACGGATCGGATCCCCTACCCCATAATTGTGCCACATCTCTTGCCCCACACTCTGGATGTGCGACACGTGTAAGTTTTGAAGATTTACTTATCAAATTAGATGTTTTGTCCAATTAATTGTATTTTTTCAGTTATCTAATTTGGTAAGTAAATTTTCAAGACTTACACGTGTCGCACATCCAGAGTGTGGGGCAGGAGATGGGGCACAATTATGGGATAGGAGATCCGATCCGGTAGCCAAATACCCGAATTATAGAACGTACAACATTAGTGGCTAGAATGTGCCTTAATTTGGTTAAGGCGGTCCAGTGATGGTCTACCATATTTCAGCCATGCATATGTTTCACCCTACGTACAAAACAACCACCTTCCCTTTCATTCATTTCACTTGTTGCCACACACAGCTAGCTATCCAACTTCTCCACTGCCCCCAACAATTAAAATGGCAATATCACCCTCGACCTCCCCCACCCACGCTGACGTAGAACTCATTCCCACCACCACCACCCGCCGCCGCTTGGGCAACCTGATCAAGTGTAACAACGGCGCCCGGCCCCTCCCCCTCCTCACCTCCTTCGTCCTCGGTCTCATCCTCCGTTTCGCCTTCCCCAAACCCCACGCCCTCTCCCACAAGGCGTGGTCCCTCCTCGCCATCTTCGTCACCACCATCTCCGGCCTCATCCTCAGCCCCCTCCCCGTCGGCGCGTGGGCCTTCACGTGCCTGACGTTCGCCGTCGCCTCCAAGACCCTGACGTTCGCCGCCGCCTTCAACGACTTCACGAACGAGGTCATATGGCTGATCGTGGCATCGTTCTTTTTCTCGAAAGGGTTCAAGAAGACGGGGCTGGGTGATAGGATAGCCATCCTGTGTGTGCGGTGGCTGGGGAAGAGCACGTTGGGATTGTCTTATGCGTTGGTGTTGGGAGAGGCGGCCGTGGCGCCGGCGATGCCGAGCAATACGGCGAGGGCCGGTGGGATTTTCTTGCCGATTATAAAGTCTTTGGCTATGAATGCTGATAGTAAGCCCAATGATCCCTCCGCAAGGAAGCTTGGGTCCGATCTCGTTAAAACCCAAAATCAGGTAATGGTTTTTTTTGTTTTAAAGGTGGATGACTTACTTATATATGATTGGTAATTCACTGGGTTTGTTAAAAATAAAAGTTTGTAATAATAAATTACATGATAATGCAAAAAAAAAAAATTGCTTTCACAATAATAATCATTTTTAAAGTTTAAAAGTGACAATAATTGTGTTTTTGAGTTGCTACTTATTTATAATTAACGCCAAAAATTCGCGTAGAGGCTACTAGCAACAAAAATTTGGTCACTATTAAGTAATTTACAAGTAAAAATAAAACAAATCGTTCTTATCAATATTAAGTCATTATTATGACAAAATAGACACTATTGTCTATTATTACTAATAAATATGGTTATTGATAATATAAAAGTAATTATCACTTGATATATATATATAATTATATATAATGCGAACCAAAAAAACTCCTTCATATATTTAATTAATATCAACTTTAATTTTGACCTTTCTATTTCACAAATCTCATTCTTTGATGTCGTTTTTCTAAGGCGAACGAGAAAATTTGTAACAAGTTTCACATTCATTTACTTGTCACAAAATCTGTCCCTCTCTCTCTCTCTCTCTCTCTCTCTCTCTCTAGTCTCTACTGATTTGCACGAACAACACAGTGCAGCAACAGCGCCGGCGTGCTTTGCCTGACGAGCGGGGCTCAGAACCACTACTAGAAAACAGCGATTTAGCCACGAATTTTTAGCTACGGACCGAATCGGTTGCCACTAGCTACGAAAAAGGCCACGGATTTAGAAAAAAAACGAAAATATATGGCCACGGATTTTTCCGTGGCCAAAACAGACAACAATCCGTGGCCAAATAAATTTTTTTTAAAAAAAACCTAAATGTTTTTCCCCAGTAATAAAATAAATTTTTTAAAAAAAAAATTGGCCTTGGCCACGGATTTATCCGTGGCCAATAAATAAAATTATTTTTCTTTTTTTTTTTACGAAAATTGGCCACGGAATTATCCGTGGCCATATAAATTTTTTTTAAAAAAAATATAAATATTTTTCTCCAGTAAAAAAATAAATTTTTTTAAAAAAAAGGTTGGATCCGTGGCCACAAAATAAAATAATTTTTTTTATTTATGGACATTGGCCACGGATTTATCCGTGGCCATATAATTTTTTTAAAAAAAAACATAAATATTTTTCCCCAGTAATAAAATAATTTTTTTTTTAAAAAAAAATTAACCTTGGCAACGGATAAATCCGTGGCCAATAAATAAAATTATTTTTATTTTTTATGGAAATTGGCCACGGAATTATCCGTGGCCATATAAATTTTTTTAAAAAAATATATAAATATTATTCTCTAGTAATAAAATAAATTTTTTTTTAAAAAAAAATTTGAATTGGCCACGGATAAATCCGTGGCCATTTAATTTTTTTAAAAAAAAACATACATGTTTTTCCCCAGTAATAAAATAAATTTTTTTAAAAAAAAACCTAAATGTTTTTCCCCAGTAATAAAATAAATTTTTTTAAAAAAAAATTGGCCTTGGCCACGGATAAATCCGTGGCCAATAAATAAAATTATTTTTCTTTTTTTTTTTACGAAAATTGGCCACGGAATTATCCGTGGCCATATAAATTTTTTTTAAAAAAAATATAAATATTTTTCTCCAGTAAAAAAATAATTTTTTTTAAAAAAAAGGTTGGATCCGTGGCCACAAAATAAAATAATTTTTTTTTATTTATGGACATTGGCCACGGATTTATCCGTGGCCATATAATTTTTTTTAAAAAAAACATAAATATTTTTCCCAAGTAATAAAATAATTTTTTTTTTTTTAAAAAAAATTAACCTTGGCAACGGATAAATCCGTGGCAAATAAATAAAATTATTTTTATTTTTTATGGAAATTGGCCACGGAATTATCCGTGGCCATATAAATTTTTTTAAAAAAATATATAAATATTATTCTCTAGTAATAAAATAAAATTTTTTTTAAAAAACAATTTGAATTGGCCACGGATAAATCCGTGGCCATTTAATTTTTTTAAAAAAAACATACATGTTTTTCCCCAGTAATAAAATAAATTTTTTTAAAAAAGAAAATTGGACTTGGCCACGGATTTATCCGTGGCCAATAAATAAATTTAATAAATTTTTTTTTTTTG
The DNA here is from genome assembly GCA_026212405.1 of Petrea volubilis. Classification (NCBI taxonomy): domain Eukaryota; kingdom Viridiplantae; phylum Streptophyta; class Magnoliopsida; order Lamiales; family Verbenaceae; genus Petrea; species Petrea volubilis. The sequence goes on from CM047877.1 coordinate 17,374,633, forward strand.
GATGGTGGCCACGGATTTATCCGTGGCCAAAAAATAAAAATATTTTTTTTAAAAAAAGGAGAGTTGCCACGGATAAATCCGTGGCCAGACAAATTAATTTTTTTTTTTAAATTTTAATTTTAATTTTGACCGGCTCGCTTAAATCGAGCGGCCCGGCATTACGGTGCATTAAAACGTTTGAGTCATTTCAAAATCATCACATTATCGTCACGTATCTTGTATTCTGCCTTGTTATGCGTTGAAACTTGCAGTTTGATCAACGAGAACACGTTTTTCTCTTTCAATGATATATACGAATGACTTTGTACTCCGGTGTCAATGCGGGCTAACGTCAATTAGCTCGCGTAGGAACCACTAATAAAATGGACTTTAGAGCAGATTGATTACTTTTTTAGTTGTATTGCGCCAATCGAACGGTTCCGTATAACCTAATTAGCGAAAACGCACGATTCGGAAGAAAGTCTACTCTCTATTTTGACTATTGGCCACGGATAAATCCGTGGCCAATTTTTATTTTCAAATTTTTTTTTAATAAGCGGGAATTGGCCACGGATAAATCCGTGGCCAATAAATAAATTTATTTAAAATTTTTTTTTTTTGGAAGGTGGCCACGGATTTATCCGTGGCCAAAAAATAAAAATATTTTTTTTTTAAAAATGAGGGTGGCCACGGATTTAAATTAATTTTTTTTTTTTAGTTTTAATTTTAATTTTGACCGGCTCGCTTAAATTGAGCGGCCCGACATTACGATGCATTAAAACGTTTGAGTCATTTCAAAATCATCACATTATCGTCACGTATCTTGTATTCTGCCTTGTTATGCGTTGAAACTTGCAGTTTGATCAACGAGAACACGTTTTTCTCTTTCAGTGATATATACGAATGACTTTGTACTCCGGTGTCAATGCGGGCTAACGTCAATTAGCTCGCGTAGGAACCACCAATAAAATGGACTTAGAGCAGATTGATTACTTTTTAGTTGTATTGCGCCAATCGAACGGTTCCGTATAACCTAATTAGCGAAAACGCACGACTCGGAAGAAAGTCAACTCTCTATTTTGACTATTGGCCACGGATAAATCCGTGGCCAATTTTTATTTTCAAATTTTTTTTTTAATAAGCGGGAATTGGCCACGGATTTTATCCGTGGCCAATAAATAAATTTATTTAAAAAAATTTTTTTTTGGATGGTGGCCACGGATTTATCCGTGGCCAAAAAATAAAAATATTTTTTTTAAAAAATGAGGGTGGCCACGGATAAATCCGTGGCCAAATCCGTCGCTAAGTGTTCATATATAATAAACACTTAGCCATTTTTCTCCCCACCTCTTTCAGATCTAAAGCCCCCCCCCCAAGGTACGCCGCTCCTCCCCCCCCCCTCCCCCTCCCCCGGCGCCGCCACCCCTGCTCCCCCGTCCCGGCGCCGCCACCCCTGCTCCTCCTTCCCGGCGCCGCCACCACCCGCTGCTCCCCCCTCCCGCCGCGGCCTCTCCCTCCCCCAGCAGGCGCCGCCTCCTCCCTGCCCCCTCCCCCCGTTCGCAACCCCCCCCGCCCCCGGACCCCCAGCCGGTCGTCCCCCCACCCCCCGCCCCCAGCAGCCCCCCTCCCCCCCCCCCGCCCCCAGCAGCCCCTCCCCCCTCCCCCAGCGGCCCCTCCACCCCCACCCGCCCCCAGCAGCCCCTCCCCCCCCCCCCACATTTGTAATTTTTTTTTTTGTTGACTTGTAATTTTAATTTTATTTGTTGTTTTGTTGTTGTGAGATTTTTTGTAGGTTGATATCATAAAAGTAATTAGGAATCATCAAGGTTAAACGAGGTATGAATTATTATGCTTTTATTTATGAATTGTTATGAATAAAGTTATTTGGATTATGAATTGTTATGTCGAAATTTGTTTGAATTATTATTTGTTATGTCGAAGTTTCATTGGATTATTTCTTTGTTATAAATAAGTTAATTCAATTGATTGTAGTGAATATGTTGGGATTATGGATTGTTTTAAACGTATTTGGGATTATGGATTGTTTTGAACACGTTGATTGAATTATGGATTGCTATGAATATGTTTGTTTGGATTGTTATGAATAAGTTTATTCAATTAATTGATTGTTGTGAATATGTTGGGATTATGGATTGTTTCGAACGAATTTGGACTATGGATTGTTTTGAACATGTTAGATTGGATTACGGATGGTTATGAATGTGTGTGTTTGAATTGTTATGAAAAATTTATTTTGGGTTGAATTTTATTGTTTTTGTAGGGTTAAATAGTGAAAACATGTGTTTGATAGGAAGAATGTCGAACAATATTTGAAATAAATTAATGAGAAATAAGTAGTTAGGTATTGTGGATTATGAAGCATGCTTAATAAATATTAGTTGACTAACATAATCTGTTGAGATGTGAAGTCTAACAGTGATGTTAACTTACATTCGTTCCTTGTTTATAGAATATAGATATACGTGAAATTCGATGTTGGATGTATAATAGATTAACAGTTGATCGGAAAAATTACACCAAACAATTTATGAATGGCCTTAATCAGTTTATTCAATTTGCAACTACACAACCGCAGTATACAGCAGATAAAGGCCTCATTAGGTGTCCATGTTCAAAGTGTGCCAATAGAAAGTATAAGGATATTAGTAATGTGCGTTGCGATTTGATGAAATTTGGGTTTCAACCTGAGTATTGGTATTGGACTTCACATGGCGAGTTAGATCCAGAATGTCAATATATGGATGCCGGTGGTGCTAGTCATTCGAATCAGACTAATTTTTCGTATGGACTCAATAATTACGAGAATTTGGTATATGATGCAATGGGTGTGAATGCATCACACCATCATTATCGACCCGATTCTAATGTCGATGGTGGTCACGATACTGAGAACCCCCGAAACAATGATCAGTATCCTAATGTGCAAGCCCAACGGTTTTATGACATATTAGAGGCTGCGAATCGACCATTGTGGCCAGGTTGTGACAATCAGACGGAGTTATCAATGGCTCTTCAAATGATGTCATTAAAATCCGACTACAATTTATCTCAGGGCTGTTTTGATCGAATGGCAGAACTTGTGAAGTCGTCTAATCCGCCGGATAATCATGTTCCTAACAACTATTACGAAGCAAAAAAAAATAGTTAAAAAGTTAGGTTTAATATCGGTGAAGATTGATTGTTGCATCGAGGGGTGTATGTTGTATTACAATGAAGATAACTGTTTAGAGGAATGTAAGTTTTGCAGTCATCCAAGATTTAAACCATCTAAAAGTGGTAGTAGGAATCGTGTTCCTTATAAAAGGATGCACTACATGCCTCTTATTCCAAGATTGAAAAGGTTGTATGCTTCTACAAAATCAGCTGATCAAATGAGGTGGCATCATGAGCACAGATGAGAGCCTAATGTTATTTGTCATCCATCTGATGGTATAGCGTGGAAGCTTTTCAATGAAAAACATTCTGAATTTGCTGATGAACCACGAAACATTAGGCTAGGATTATGTGCCGATGGTTTTAATCCATTTAATCATACTTCGTCGATGCAATACTCATGTTGGCCTGTGATTGTTACTCCATACAACTTGCCGCCAGAATTGTGTATGACTACACCATATATGTTTTTGACATGCTTGATTCCAGGGCCACGTAACCCAAAAGAAAGGATTGATGTATACTTGCAACCTCTAATCGAGGAGCTGAAAATTCTGTGGTTAGAAGGAGTTGAAACTTATGACATTTCCAAAAGACAGAATTTTCAGTTACAGGCCGCATTGATGTGGACTGTCAATGACTTTCCCGCTTATAGGATGTTGTCTGGATGGATGACATCGGGTCGATTGGCTTGTCCTATATGTAAGCTGCAAACAAAGGCATTCAGACTAAAAAATGGTGGGAAGATTTCTTGGTTCGACTGTCATCGTCAGTTTTTGCCTGACAATCACCCATTTAGGCAAAACAAAGATGGATTTTTCAAAGGTCGACGTGAACGATCAGACCCTCCCACAGTAATGACAGGCGATCAGACGTGGGAAGAAGTGTGTGGATTGCCGAAAGTTACCGATATGCTAGTCAAGCATCCAAAATTGCAAGGATATGGCGTACGTCATCATTGGACCAAACAAAGCATTTTTTGGGAGTTGCCGTATTGGAAAGACAATGTGGTTCGCCATAATTTGGATGTAATGCACATCGAAAAATTTTTTTTCGATAACATACTCAACACTGTCATGGATGTTAAAGACAAGACAAAGGATAATGAGAAGGCAAGATTGGATTTAGTTGAGTATTGCACGCGGCCTGAGTTGCATTTACAAATGATGGTTAATGGTAAGGTGCTAAAACCAAAAGCTAGTTACACCTTGACCACCGAACAAAGACGCGATTTATGCACATTTGTTCAAGCTTTGAAGATGCCTGATGGTTATGCATCGAATTTGGGAACGTGTGTTGATCATTCAAGGCTCAAGTTGTACGGTATGAAGAGTCATGATTGTCATGTGTTCATGCAACGTTTACTCCCAATAGCATTTAGCGCACTCCCACAAAATGTTTGGAAGCCCCTGACTGAAATAAGTCAGTTCTTCAGAGATTTGTGTTGCACAGAGCTTCGCGAGGAAAGTTTGTCGCAATTGGATAGGAATATCCCTTCGATTTTATGCAAATTGGAACGCATTTTTCCTCCAGCATTTTTTGATTCCATGGAACACTTGGCGATACACTTGCCTTTTGAAGCGGCAATGTGTGGACCTGTTCAATATAGGTGGATGTATCCATTCGAGAGGTATATTTTTTATTTAAAGATTTGCCAACCTTAATTTAAATTTTCTTTTTTGAGATACCAAATGAATTTGTAACTTAATCGTACAAAATACGATTATAGGTTCCTACATGATTTGAAAGGTATGGTGAAAAATCGTGCAAGGGTGGAGGGCTCAATATGTGAGGCGTACTTAAATCAAGAATCATCATACTTTACATCGTATTATTTTGAAAGCCACATTCAGTCGAGGAGTACAAGAGTTAGGCGTAATGAGAATGATGGAAGTGCTGAAGAGATACCCTACACATTGTCAGTCTGCAATCAAGCTGGTAAGCCCGGTGGTAAATGCGTCGAGCGATTTTTGAGTGATGATGAGTTGAGAAAGTCCGCCTTACATGTTCTTATTAATTGCGACGAGGTCGTACCTATCATCGAGTAAGTATTTAAAAAACGTCCCGATTAACTTGTTAATATTTTTATTAAATTCTAACTCTTAATATACCTATTTCAATATATAGAATGTATAGGTTGTTAGTTCGCTACCATTGGCCAAATTTAACTGACCAAGAAGTTGAGGAGTCGGTCGAGGCGAATTTTGTAGAATGGTTTGAACAATATGTAAGTACTATTTTTAAAAAATGTATATATACTGGTTTGCTATAAATATTATGACAGTGTAATTTTTTGTGTAGGTTCATGATCCCACAAATAATATCGCTAATCAAAATTTACGTGATTTGGCATGGGGACCAAATCATAAGGTTAAGACATGGCAAAGGTACACTGTGAATGGATATGCCTTTCATATAGATGAGAACACACAACGTATGAACACTTACAATGCTGGTGTTTGTGTTCGGGGCGACGGGACTATAGATTTCTATGGAATACTCAAAGAAGTGATTCAGTTAGAATATCCCGGTGTACCTGAAAAGAAGGTTGTCTTATTCAAATGTCATTGGTTCGACTCTGTTTCTAAGAGGGGTATGAAGATACACCCGCAATATGGCATTGTAGAGATCAAAGTTAATGAGAGATACCCAAAAGATGATCCATTCATCATTGCACAACATGCATCTCAAGTATATTATGTACCGTATCCCGGCACAAGGAGGGATAAATTGAATTGGCGTTTTGTAATTAAAACCAGACCACGAAGTAGAGTAGCCAATCGACAAATTGTTACTGATGATTTGTTGCAAGAATCTTCACCCGTTGCGAATCCTGTGCTCGATAATGAACCCACGGGTGTTTTGGTAGATGCTGATAGTCCACTAGAAGAGGTGATATTTGACAATAATGCATTTCATAATCAACTTGAAGATGATAGGATACGAGAGGAAGCGAACGAGTGTGACGATGACGAGGAGGATGAATTTGATGATGAACTTAATGATGATGACGATGAAGGAGATGATGCGATTGAATACGACAATGATGATGATGATGAAGATGAAGAGAATGAAGATGATGAATAGGGTTTTTATTTTAATGTTTCACGTAGTTGATGGTTTCGAGGTATTGTCATGAATTCTTCTGTGAAATGTAATTATATAGTTGATATTGTGAATTATTATTTTGTGTTTATTCATAATTGATATGTGATCTATTGTTGTGCAGTTTGTTAACAATTTGTTAATTTTGTTGATTATTTGTTGAGAATTTTGAAACAGATGGCCGGGAAATCGAAAAAAGGCAAGGAGAAAGTATCGGACTCAGGGTCTAATCGGCATATGCCTCCACCGACCAATCTCAACATCCGTTTAGGTAGTTCGAGATCAGATCCTTCATCCCCTGCCTTAGGGTCTGCCCCATCAACGCCGATGAATGAAGGCCGATCCACCGATGTGTCTCAAAACAGTGATAACGGTGGCCATCAGCGTCTAATAATGCCACGAGGAAAAGAGTAAGTAAATTGATTTATATAAGTTTGCTTCTTATCAATAAATAGATATATATTCTATAAATTTTATGTGCATTACAATGTATAATATTATTTTTTTAACTTGTATAATAGGTTTGATCTCGAAGAGAAATGTGTCGAGGAGATCGGGCGGATACTTGAGAATGGTTTCAAGCGACCGTGGCCTACTTGGAAAAAGATCCCCCTAGATGTTCGTGAGATGTGGTTTGCCCAGTTTAAGGTATGTCTATTTACTTAATTTAAATAAAAACTATTAGTATAATTTGTTCGTATATGATTCTTTTTATTTGTTTTTTTGTTAGACAAAATTCTTTTGGCGGCCTGATCATTCGAGCCGAATTTGGAAGAACTTCGAGCATAAGGGTTCGGAAATTCTGAAAAATAGATTGGCTAAAGCTCGTAGGGATAACCGTAGGCCCAATTGGATAGGTGAGGAATCTTGGGATGCTTTACGGGTCATATGGGATAGCCCAGATTTTCAGAGGATACGGGAGCAGAACAGGGCAAACCGAGCATCGACATGTAACGGAAGGGGATTTCCTGGCCATAAGGGAGGAGCCAGATCTCATCTAAGGTGGCAAGATCATTTGGTAAGTTGTTACTTTTCCTTGTAATATATTTAGTTAATTTAAATAGTGTTGATTTTTACGATTTTATCTCATTACTGTCATTATATTTTACTCTATTTATTGCAGACCGAGAAACATGGACATCGACCTACAGTAGACGAGACATTTGTGACCCTCCATTGTACACTTGCGGATGATGGAACTGAGCATTATGTCGATGACCGAGCAAGGGCTACTATGGTAGTTTTATAATTATTTTTATCGTCACCTATTATTTTTAAAAATATTTTTATAACAATTATGTATGTTATTTTTGCAGGAGAGCTTCAGAACAAATTATGACGAAGCTTGTTCACGAGCCGCCGAAAATGCACAGGGGGGACCTATTCAGCAGCCCGACAAGTTGGAGGTAACATTCAAAAGCGTATTTATTAGATATATGTAGTTATTAAAGTATATACATATTTATATATATACTTTAATAAATTTTAAATATGTATACGTTTTAGATTTGAAAGCAGACAGTAGGCGGTCCAAAGAAGGGTCGTTGGTATGGGGTTGCCGGTGGACCCTCTACCGTGACAGTTGAGTCTTCTGGCTCATGGACCGACTTAAATACTTGGGTTGACCCCAAGACAGAGGAGCTGACACAGAAGATCGGCGAGTTAGAGAAGAAACACAGTCAGAAGATGGCCGAGATGGAACAAAAGCATAGTCGAGAGATCTCCGGCCTTCAGAAAACTGTGTCCCTAATGGCAGCCAATCTAAAGAAACTCACGCGTCGATTAGCTCCGCGGCGTAAGAAGGGCTCTACTTTGTCTGCTCCTGTTGCTCGGGATGAAAATGAAGGCGATGACGACGACGATGACGATGATGACGACGATGACGAGGATGGTGGAGACGATGATGTTCCGACTGTTAATCTTTAAAAACATTTATATATGCATTATTGTATGAATAATTATGTATGATTTTATGTATTAAACTTATCGAATAATATTAATTATTAATTATATATATGCTATATGGATTATTAGTATTACATTGATATACAGTTTGTTAGTGTTTAGATTTGTTGGTATTTTGAATATTCGAAAAAAATTGCAGGTTTTGGGGTATATTATAACAAATAAAATATTAAAAATTTATGTAAATATAGCGACGGATTTTTCGGTCGCTATAATACGTGGCCAAAAAATAATATTTTTAATTTTTTTTAATTTTGGCCACGGATTTATCCGTGGCCATATTTTTATTTATTTTAAAAAATAAAACTGTGGCCACGGATTTATCCGTGGCCAATGTAAAACGTTTTATTTTTATTATTATTGGCCACGGATAAATCCGTGGCCATTTTTATTTATATTTAAAAAAATAAAAATATGGTCACGGATAAATCCGTGGCCAACATATTAACAATTTTTATTTTTTTTTTACTATCCGTGGCCACCTTAATAATATTTTTAATTTTTAATTTTTAATTTTAATTTGTTTTTTGGCCACGGATTTATCCGTGGCCCATATTTTATTTATTTATTTATTTTAAATATGGCCACGGATAAATCCGTGGCCACAAATAAAAAAAATATTTAATTTTAAATTTTTTTTTATTTTTAATTTAAACTAAATAAGAATTTTAATTTTTTTTTATTATTGGCCACGGATTTATCTGTGGCCAACTGGAAATATTATCCGTGGCCAGATATTCGTGGCCAATGTCCGTGGCCAGTTTTAGCCACGCCAGTTTTGGCCACGGAAATTTTCCGTGGCCAAATCCGTAGCCTTATTATTTGGCCACGGATTTTGGCCATAATCCGTGGCCAAATCCGTGGCTAAAAGGCTGTTTTCTAGTAGTGAACATGCTCTCCATAAAACTCGCCGAGAGCGTCGGCATCAAAGTCCGCAGCCGATGGCTGACATGGTTCAAGGCCTCCTGCGTACCCGCAGTCGCCTCTCTCCTAGCATCCCCTCTCATCCTCTACACCATATACCCTCCCGAGATCAAGGCCACCCCCGACGCCCCCCAGCTCGCCAAGCGCAAGCTCGACGAGATGGGCCCCGTCAAGAGGGACGAGTGGATCCTCATGGGCACAATGCTCCTCACCGTCGTCCTCTGGGTTGCCGGCGAAGCCCTCGACGTGCCCAGCGTCGTCGCCGCTCTAATTGGACTCTCGTTTCTTCTCATCCTCGGCGTGCTCACCTGGGAGGATTGTCTGACTGAGAAACAGGCGTGGGACAACCTGTCTTGGTTCGGCGTGCTCGTGGGGATGGCGCAGCAACTGACGGCGCTTGGGGTCGTGTCGTGGCTGTCGAAGTGCGTGGCTGATTTTCTTAAGGCGCTTAAACTTAGCAAGCTGGGGGCGTTTGTTATCCTGCAGTTGACGTATTTTTTGATACATTATCTGTTTGCTAGCCAGACGGCGCAGGTCGGGGCGCTGTATCCGGCGTTTCTGTTGATGAACATGGAGTCTGGGATTCCCGATTTGTTGGCGGTGTTGGCTTTGGGTTTTGTTAACAATGCATTTGGTTCCATCACGCATTATAGCAGTGGTCAAGCTGCTGTCTACTATGGATGTATGTCTACTATGGATGTATGAGCTTCTCTCTCTCTCTCTCTCTCTCTCTCTCTCTCTCTCTCTCCCCCTCCTTTTAACATTAAAAATAAATCGTTGACATCTAATCACAAGTACTTTTGTTGTACCAGCGGGATACGTAGAGCTCCGTGACGTTTTCAAGTTGGGTATAGCAATGGCTCTGATCACGTTGGTGATTTGGGGATTAGTTGGAGCAGGTTGGTGGAAAATTCTGGGCATTTATTGACATGCAAATTCTTGTGTGAGTATTCTTGGCCACTTTTTGCTGTTTTAATAGATTCTTCGGCAGCAGCCTACTTCTTTCTAGTCCTTCTTACGTATTTATGTATGGATGTATGATCTTTCTGGTAGGGTCGAGTTGGGACCCAATTTGAGTGTTTTTGCTCAAGTTACCCTCCTCAAGCTTAATCAGTTTTTACTCCTCGATTGGCTCGATCTTTTGGTCCTGTAATCTTCTTCGCTTGGCAAGGTCCATCTCCAAACACTCTAGGATCTCGATGTAGGGGGCTTGGCACTAAAAGCCGAGGAGGCGGGATCCTCTTATCCTCGACGAAAATGGTATAGCATCTCCAAGCATTGAGGACCCAACAAACAACTTTGCCAACCCCCGTTGGCGTAGGAAACTTCATTTTCAAATGGTATGTGGATACCACAACCTGTAACCCATTTAAGATAGAGCGCCCCCCAAAATGATGTTGTAGGCAAATAGGGCATCGATCACATTGTATAGGACCATAACGGTCCTTATCCTTGGGGCCTCACCCAAAGAGGTGGGCAAGCAAATTTGACCTAAGGGCACAACTTCCAACCCCCCAAACTCAACGAGGGGATTCTTCAAAGGCTCCAACTTGTAATTACCCAGCTTCAGTTTTTTGCTAAGTCAAGTAGAGCAGCACGTTAGCAGAGCTGTCACTATTGATCAGAGTGCGGGTGATTGCATAGTTGGAAATGTCGATGGTGACAACCATCGGGTAATTTGGGGATTCCTCGATCCCCTCAAGGTAGTAAATGTATGAGAGGTCAAAGTTACTGAAGGTTTTGGTGTTCCCTCTAATAACATTGACCTCAAGGCAGGAATTCTACAGCCTCTCCTTGATTTTCTCCGAGTGTTGCCTCAAACGCCTCTCTATCATCTTTCTTGTACCTCTAGAGTCCCCCCCTCCCCAGTAGGGCCTTCGGCAATGGTGTTGAGATGCCCCTAGTGGGAAAGTTCTAATCAAGGGTGGGTTGCTTGTTGGGCCACCCTTGTGGAGGGCCCCTGCTCGGGAGCCGGAGTTGCAGCTATCTAGCGTGGGTGAGCACTTTCGTTTGCTATTGCCTTGTTCTTCTTGCCTTCTTTCTTGATAAATATTTGGACATCAAGGTGTCCGTTGTCGATGAAGCATTGGATCTCGTGTTTCAAAGTGAAGCACCCTCCGATATCGTGGTTCCCATGTTGGCGGTGGAAAGCACAATACTTGTTTCCTTCTTCACTCCCTCTTTCTCGAGCATAGGCTTGGGTCGATGAAAAAAAGTAGGGTCATTGGTGTTTAAGGTGGTGTAAATTTCTTTTGGGGGCAATACCAGAAGGGTGAAGTTGCGCTGACCTTTCCTGCCCCTGTCTTCATCTTTATTGTTCTTCGAGGACGAGTAGAGGAGTGTGTCATGGAAGTTCATGTATTGTTGGGAAATATTAAACGTTGCATATACATTTAGAAATGAACTCGTAATTCACAACGATATTTTATATGATCAATTTATCAATCGATTAATGAAAATCATTTAATTAATCACTTTTAAGTTAAAACTCTTTCCCATCCAATAGTACCCATCTATCGTGGTCAATGTCCGACAACAAGCCCATGACGCCTAGTCAATAGGTGAAACATAATGCGTAAACCTGTCCACTTACGATTATTGTGCAAATATATTCCCTCCATTAACTAATCTCCCCGATTGAGGTTTAGGATATGGGATTTATCAAAAATCCTTTTAACCTCAATTCTATGATCCTTATTTATAATTAGTCTTTTCGACAATCGATCTAGAGAACTCATTCTTAATCATTGTCTCTACCGTGGCCATGAATTTTCACAAACTAGTAATAGAACACATAGGAGATCCACTCACTCTACGAGGTGAGTAAATGGATTCTTTATTTACTTTTACAAACTTTCATACATGGAAAATCTATACCCAACATAGACGCCTTAGGACCCGCCAAAGGGTCGATACCTATATCAGAGTATAAATACACATGTACAAAATTATTATAGAACATCAAATTTAAGGACTAATTAATACACACCATAAGTTGAGAAACAATCCTAATTAAATGTACAAGTAGCAATCCCATTTAGGTATTCCTCAGTGGAATCCTCAATGAATTCATTCTCTAATGAATACTTATTTAGGCATATAAATATCTCTACATTCAATGTCTATGAAATAAAACATCCTCTCATTTGAGATATGTCATAAGTACAAGTCTTAATCCAAATCATGTTACTGCCCCTAATATATGTTAGACTCTTCGACTTGAAGACTTGTTTCAAGACCTCCATTTCTATGCGAGGCCAAGTCTCATAACCTTATGTAATCTAGCGGCTTCAATCATATATGTAAAGATTAGACTTGAAGATAACTTACATATTATGATAAAACTAACCAAAAAGTATAAACTTTCATTTTTATTATTAATTGAAAAGACTAGTTGTTAAGAAGAATATTCGAAAACAACACCAATCTTATTGACTTATCGGGCACTCTAACAGAGCCATTTTACGTACAAGTTATTATAGTGATCTTTGAAGCATCTCGATCAGCAGATGTTGTATAATTCATGGACTTCAACAAATGTTGGGAGCTCCGCCCACCCCCCCCCCCCCCCACCCCCCAAAACCAAATGTTACTCCAGATAAAATAATTATGAGAGGTCCGTGAGAATTTCATTTTGCTAATTTCCCCCTTTGAAATTAATTTACCAGCTTCTAATATTAGCATTATAGGACATAATTGAAGGGAAAAAAAAATTAATGAGTCTGTAAGTGGGCAATAAGGAGAGGGTGTCAAAACACAGTCTAGATCCTCTTTCACAAAACGGTGCTACATCTTCTCCTCCACTCATTAATACAAGCCACATGCTCTCTTTCATCATGTTCTCTTTCCTCATTTCAACCGTTGACCAATACACGTGGCATATATTAATGAGTGGAAGAGAAAATATAGCACCGTTTTATAACAGAGGATCCACATTGGTCAGGACAAGGCATTTTATGAAATAATTCACCTTTATTAAGGAAGTTTGCAACATCATACACGAGAAAGCACAGAAACAGCAGAGCAACAGATCTAAATCCTGAATAACAAAATTTATCCATGTTTAACTCAAAAGGCTGAACCAGCCTATCCTATTTGAGGAGGGTCTTCACTATGGACTTGACATTGAGCTTCTTCAAGTCGGTGTATGACTGACCGCATCCCACAAACATCACAGGTGCTCCCGAAATGTAAACCATCGACAATGCAGCTCCCACCTACACGGGAGGTCAGTGAGATCCCACGCACAAAAAGTAGGAGGGATTAAAGGATGGGGGACATATATAAGGACTTACCTTATCATCGATGGTATCAAACTTAGTAAGCAATATCCCGTCAATTAATCTAGGATTTGTTGAGGGTGAAAGGTCACCTAGTTTCTGCAATAAATTCAAGAGAAACCATAAATAAACTCCAGTAAAGAACTTTTATAATGTGAAAATTGGAAAAGAAGAACAATCCAAGTAACCTGATTAAATTTTGACAGCTGATCCACGGCATCATTTCCCACAAGTGCCTCACCAACAAACAAAACAAGGTTTGGATTGTTAACATAGATAAGCTTTGATAGAGCTCGCATTAATGGCTCATTATCCTACACCAAATAAACCATTAAAACAGTAAGTTGCGGGAAAAACATGAGCCAAAAGGAAGAAGATAAAGAGTCCAGAAAAATTTAAGAAAAAGATATCAGCCGTAGCTGCCCACTCAAATCCAAGGATCAAAACATTAACAGAGAAAAAATGCTGTCAACATGCACATTGGAAACCAGCAAATATGTGAATTACCTGCATTCTTCCAGCTGTATCCACCAGAACAACATCTGAACCATTACGACTGGCCACCTGAATCGCTTCTTTTGCGACAATTGCAGGATCTTTCTCATAACCCTTCTCAAAAATTGGGATCTGGTTGTTGATGATCAAATTATCCCTCACGTTAGTGCTATTCCAGCAAGATTTAAACCTAAATTCAATGAAACTTTACAGCGATATAATCTACCTGAAGCCTACGTGCATGGGTACGCAGCTGCTCAACAGCTCCTGATCTGAATGTGTCACAAGCAGCCATCATAACGTTGATCTTGTGCTGCAAAAGCCAGTAAGCAACCTGTGGAAATGCACGACGGCAAAACATGAGAAAAGTTAACAGCTCGTCAAGCATCAGTCTTATATGGTCATGCTAACCAAGGCTAACCTTAGCGAGATTGGTGGATTTACCAACTCCATTAACTCCAACAAAAACTACAACATACGGTTTCCCTAGCTCCTTGGCAGTATGAACATCCCTCAAAATATCAATGGAGCGTTTGGGAGTTAATATGCGAACAAGCGCGTCTTCCATGGCAGCCTAATGGTGTCAATTTGCATAACCAAATCACCATAAATACCACAACTTTTCAAACAAAAAGACCAGGATACTGCAATAATAGAGATTTTTCCTTTTCCACAAAGGGAAAATGTTTCCGTTTTGTCTGTGCTTTGCATTTTCCTAAAGGGTTAAAAATTCTTGTGCACCTGCACTGTTGACGAAATCCTTGTAAAAGAGGCGAGCCGTTTGCCATCAAGACTTGATGCTACTGAATCACAAAGTTTTTCAGCTATTTCCTCAGCCTGTCCAAGGAGTCATTCCAAAGATCAGCATTGAGGCATAGACTAATAAATAAGCATATGTATATATCCATATATATACGAACTCCAACATATTGAGTTAGTCCAGTTGCTATAAAACTATTGACAAGAGGACCAGAAACCAATATCTCTGTCACCAGTTGAGGTTTGTAGACATTTGAATTTCCATAACTCTGTTGGGGCTTGTTGAAACTAGTCGATGTAATGGTCCAATTTACATCAGTTCTTTCCTTGTTTTTAGAGTATCCCTTACAGATGCCCACACTTAGATATTATTACCTTAAAAATCACTATCATAGAATGAAAAGAGTCCCATGTGGTATATATATGGTTTTTTGGTGGGTGAAAATACAAGTAAAAAAAGTGATCCTATCTTCAAGAACTTGTGGGCATACAAATAGATAGGACATAAAGAGTAACAAACATACCACATTCTTGGTCATGAGCCTGTCTTTGAGAGCTTTAAGAGCTGGTTCTAGATCGGACTTCTCCAAATTTGCCTTTCCCGCAATACTGAACCAGAAAAATGAGGTCAGAAGAGATGTCCATGTCTACCATTACAATCACATGGGCAACCAACAGACCAGTTACAAAGATCTTTCACCAATTTTAGGAATATAAAAATCCCAGCAAACAGAACAGCAGCAACTGATATTGCTATAATTATGCAAACACACAATTATCATCTTAGAGCCTGGCCAAAAAGCATGACAATTTTTCACACTTTGGCACAAATGTCAAATTTTCAGTGGTCCTCACAGGCATAATTACTAGTGACATGCATGAACACTGTAAAATAAAACCGAGGAAAGGTATATATCATATTTCAAGGGAACAAAGAAGCTGACTTGATTCAAAAAAAGACACACAAAAGATAGAAAATAAAAGATGCTAAAATTGCACTACAGTTTTTACCGCAAACACACCACTTGCCTTGCATTTTGGAGAAGGCAGCGCTTCCAAAACTTTAAGCACACGGGTATTTAATGAACATAAGTTGAAGAAATAAACAAAATAGCGAACAAAAATATGTGGCCCCTTACATTGGGTGCCGGATAGATAATATACCTCTGGAACATGGATGAGAACCATCCCTTTTTCCCTGTATTAACCTTATTATCCTTCCCTGTGTCCTCCTCCTCAGTTTCACTATCACTATCACTGCTGATGATCTCCTCTTTGTCCATCATACTCTCACCTTGATCTGCTGCTACAACTGATATGTTCTGTTCCCCATTCTGACTCACCGGATCAGTAAAATCTAACTTTGACTCTGAAGGTGAATCATTCCAAACTCTATTCTTTTTAGTCATCTTTTTCTTTGGTTCCTCCTTGGAACCTTTGTTAACAACAGTTTTAGTTTCCTTCCCAACTTTAGACCTAAGCTTTTGTAGCTTGTTTACGTCAAAAGCTCCAGTACTGAAGGCCCCATTCTCTTTACCATTAGTATTAACCTTTGAGGGTACTTCCCCTTTTCCACCATGATTATTCTTAATATTTCCGTTTTCTAATGGGCGACCTTTGAACTTGCCGCTATCTCCATCATCCTTCCCAGATTCATCACCACTTTTTTTTTTATTGCCTCCATCTGCGCTGCCATCTTGCACCTGTCCTTGCTTCCTACCGAGGTTATTATTCACAGTCTTGCCCACTGGCTTAGATTTCTTCATTTCCTCGCCACGAACCTCGGCTTCCTTCTTCAGCTGCTGAAATATGTCACCAAAGTCACTGTATGTAATTCGCTTTGGATCATAAATCACTGAGAACTCTTGCTTCACCATAGAAAGCAAATCATCCACGTACAAGAGATGGAGAATCCGCTGGTACACAGCAACAAAGATGAGTCCAAGCTCATTGTGAAATGTCCACTTAAGAGTGTACGCAGCCCCCGGGGCATCGTAATTAAATGATGCTGCACCTGATCGTTCCTCCAACAGGCAGGACCTAATCAAGGTGTCAATGGGTGATCCTCTAAGAGCATTTCCAAGCTCTTTGCATGTCCAGAGAATTAGACCTCCTCTTGTAAATATCAGTAATTGCTCTAACATTCTGAAAACTCAAAAGTATATCCTGAAACCAAAGAATTACAAAATGAACAGCCCACTAGAATTTTAGAACTGAATCCATATTCAAGCACACTAAGAAAACAATATGACTGATGCCAAGTAATCCATTTATTGCATTCAATCACCAAGAACACACAGAAACTACAACTAATTAACGAGAGCTACAATTCTCAATTTGCAAGACATCCAACGGAAAAATTTAACATTCAAAATTTAGGTACATCTCAGACAACTCAAAAGTAAAACACAAGCACAATGAACCTTTTCTCCATCAAGAAATCATGATTTCGTAATAATGTGATTTCAAATTCATCACATGCATGCACTCATCCAATAACCCTTCTCAGGACAAACCGAGATAACGCACAATTACAAGAAAATTCTTATAATTAGAACTTTAATCCAACATAAAAATGAAAAAAAAAACCTTGGTGAATGAATCAATTTCCATATATCTTAATTGGAAAATTTCACAAATACATCGCGAAGAACACTAATTCAGGAACCCCAAATCCGAATAAAACGCACAGGCCTATCCCAAAATCGAAAAGAAATAACATGTAAAATCGCACGATTGAAAATCAAATATGGGAGAGTTACGAATTCATACCCAATTTGACCTGGTTCCAGAAAAACAAAGGGAAAAAAAAGAAAAATAAAAGTAAAAAACCCAACGCCGTTTTGACTTTGAGCGTTACATTTATATATACCGTTATTCTGTTTTGATGGTTGGAATATATGGCAGCATACGTGGAATTAAAAATAAATCTGAAAACTAATTGCGGATTTATAGATATAATTATATAAATCTGGTAAATAGATTTGGGAGCTAATAACAACAACAACTTGTAATACGTTATTTTTTATATTAAAATTTGCAAATATATATATATATATACATACATGCATAAAGAATATTAAACACTTGATTTGTTTGGACTGCTTAATTTGTTTGGCAAGCCTGGAATGGAAATTTAATTAGGACTTTCAAATCTAATAAGATTTTCTCGTACGTAAATTCGGCTCGAGATCTTCTAGCATTAATGTACATTAATGCCTAGGGTTGTTCTCTAGGTTAAATTTAATTGTACCAAATTAAATGTTCGGTATGCCAAACTTTCTTACCGAATATTAAATCGAATTTTACAAGTTAGTTCGGTTTGTGCTGAATTTTTTTTTCGACATTTTTCGAATGTTTATCGAGCTTGAAAAAACATATAAAAAAATTAAAACTAAAGATTGATTGTCCTGTAACTCAATTCAAATTCAAGTACATAAACAACCATCACAAATCTAAACTTAATACAAACTCTCTAAATGTTTCAAAGTCCATAAACAACCATCGCAGACTAGATATATCAGCTAAGTACTATTTGGGATTTTGTTGTTGACAAATTTGGAACTTTGATTCTGGAGTTTGTATTTGATCAGTCGGGGTTTCTATATATTGAAATTTAGAGTTAAGCACTTCAAATTTCGGACTGCAAACTTTTGATATTTGAGCAAATGAGCAGAGCACTTCGTTTTTGTCTTCACTCTTTAGTTTGGAGCCTAGGGTTTTGATTTTGGACGGTAAGGGCGGGTGGGTTTTGATTTTTAATTTTTGGGTGAAACATGTGTTTTTTAGTTTTAGAGAAATAGTCAAATAATGTATTACTAGTGTAGAACCCATGTTATGCCCGTATTTTAGGTATAATATCATCAATAATTTATAAATATATATTAAATTTGATTACTATAAATTTTTAAAGGATAAGATAAAGACGTAAATAAATTACAAATACAAAAAAAGAAATTATATTTTGACCAGTAAATTAGATGAAAAAGTGACTATATATTAACATTATCATGAGAACTTCTTAATATTTTTAACATATTTATGCTCAAATTTCATGTGAATTCTTGCGGTGCATACTATATATTCCAATGTAACAAAGGTATAATAATAAATAAAAAAAAATATTCTAAAACTAAACAATGAAACTTCTAATATCTCTTAATATGAACATCATTTCAAATAAAGAAGAAAAAAATAATATATTTTATCTACTTAGTTTGTATATTGCTGTTATTTAAATCAATGTATTTTATTAACATTATTATTAGTAGAGTACTAACTCATAAAATGAAAATGAAAACGAAAATTGCAGAATAAATAAAAGAAAATAGAAGTAGGAGAAATAATGATTAATAATAATAATGATTATAATAATAATAATAATAATAATAATAATAATAATAAAAAAAAAAAACAAAAACATTAACAAGCAAAACAAAAAATTAGCATTGTGCATGTATTCAAATTTTGAACTTTCGTTGAAGGAAAATTTTTAGATATGTCAATAATCTAATACTCAAAAAAATTTGAAGATAAAGATATGATAATGCATAAAGAGAAGCTAGGTAATAAAACTTTTATGTAGCGTTAAACTAAAAAGAAATGATAGACATTAAAAGATGAAAAAAAATTATTATAAATGATATTGTTTCCACATTTTAATTTTTACATCTTTTAAAGTTGTAATTTAATTTGGTGAAATGAGATTTCGTATTTAAAATATTTTTTCAAGCTTGAGTTACATAAGTTTTAGTTTAATGTTTTTACTAATTTTTTGAGAATATTTCTTAAATTGTAACTGATTTGATGGCATTACATAAGATTTCAATTAAAAATTTTCTTATCTATATATGTTATTATATTTTATTTGAATATATTACTTTTTATTTGTACATCCTTCATTGTTTTGTTTGTGTGTGTGTGTGTGAGAGAGAGAGAGAGAGATTAAAAAATCATTAAATATGGATAGATCGTGGACTTGAATAATTAGGAGAGAAAATAAAAATTTTACAATTAATGCCAATAATCAAATAATCCATCATAAATAATTAAAAATAATTCAAAATTTTAATAATTGAGAATTTGATCAAAATTGCACATTTTAGTCAAAAAAACCTTTTTCAAATATATAATAGTATAGAGAATAGATTGTTTCTATTTAGAAAAGACTACTATATAATATATCGACATATATAGTTCCGGCATCTGGTTCAATATGGTTCACCTGAATTTTAAACTACAATCGAATTGAATACCGAATCTTTTAAAAAGAAAAAGAAATAATTGAATCGGTACTAAACTATGAATACACCTATTAATACCACATTCGAATCTAATAAAAATTTAAAAGTCCATGAAAAGGGTCTCGAACCCGACCCGAACCCGTGAGAGACCTAAACCTGCCGGGTTCTAAAACCCATCCCAAACCAGCCAAAAATAAGAAAAAGGTTAAGTTGGGGGAGTATGGAAATGCTTTATAGAAGGGCTGCTGGGATGGCGATGCCGGACTGTTGGGAGGACGGGGGGCTAATCGGGGGAGACTGTTGGGCGGTGGAGGGCTGGGAGGCGGGGTTGGACTGGGAGGCGAGGTAGGGCTACGCAAAGTATTGAGCAGCAGGGCTGGGCGACAAAGCTATTGGGCGGAAGAGGGCTTGGCGGAGAATGGCTGGCCGGACTGCTATTGCTGCGACAGTGAACGGTGGTTGGGTAGTAGGAACGAGAGGTGGAGAGAGTGGGCAATAGAGGAGAGGTGAGATTGAGAGTGGGAAAAGATCTAGATCTAGATTTGAAAGTTTTTGAATTTTAAAGATTTTTTTAATTATATTTATTTGTATATTTTATATTATACATATTATATATATATATATGGGTCATGTTTAAATGAACCCAAGACCCGACCCAAACCCGTACAGATCTAGAATTCTAGACCTACAACCCGCCCCGAGAACCATTTGCCGGGTCCAAATCCATCCCGAGCGGATCGGGTCCGGGTCGGGGACCCACGAAACCCGGACCCATTGCCATCCCTAGTGGAGGGGAGTTGTGGTGTTGTGGTCTTCTCTTTCTGTGGAGGAGATCAGCCCCGGTGGTGTCAAAGGGCGGGCGACTATAGTCTTGATGGTGTTGCCTTACAAGACAGAAAAAATATAATTTAAATTTATTTATAAAAATAATAAAAAAATTATATTTCTTTCAATTTACAAGGGCAAAAAAGTATATATGCAGTTTGTCCTTTATATTATGTATATATATGCATATACATATATATATATTTATAAATATTTTTGTATATTAAGTATACATGTATGTATAAATTTTTAAATATTTTGTTTATTATGTATATATATTTATATTATGTATAAATATTTTGTTTATCACAGTATGGTACAAATTTAAATTTGTGCAAGTATATATATATATATATAGACATTATAAATAAAAATGTTCAAATATATTTTCTTATTTATTAAATATAAAACACAAAATTACAAGTAACCCCCTTTCATTGTATTAAATTATAATGCATTACCTCCAAAAATGATATTATATAACATAAACATCAATAAGCGTAAAAGAGTCAATTCATAATTGATCAAATAACATTCCCGCCTTCAAAAGGGTAATTTTGGGAGTTCAGTTGGGTATACAAACGTTGGCCGTTAGTTAATCTAATGAAAGTTAGAAATTGAAAGACGGTAAGTTGGTAACAAAACTCGAGGGGGTATTGATAATTTGCAAAATTAGAGAGTGTTATTTGTAATTTTACCTAAATTCAAAGGTGGTAGGAGTAATTATCCCTGAAATATAAGTAAAATATATAGAGTGAAATATAGAAAAAAAACAAGAGAAACTTGAAAGAAAGAGATTAGCAACTTTATGGTTACTACAAGTCCGAGGCCTACCCTAATGGACATGCGTGTACTCAGTTTCTAGAAATGTGGAAAATGTAATGTTATGATCGAATTCTGACACTTTGTATGATGGTGTATCGCGATTTCAGAGACATGTGAAATGTAAGATTAAGATCGAATCATGACAGTGTGTATGATAGTGGTATGTGTGCATATTATTTTAAAAAAAAAAAACTTTATGATTACTACGTCCACATGCACGTACATGTATGCCTCACAACTCATCAGCGCCCCTTTTTTCTGTGGGGTTCTCTTCAACCAACGTTACAATCTCTTTTCCTCCTAGCTACCTTAGTCCTCTACGTTGCGCCAACATTATTTGAAAAAAGTTCAACACTTATTTTGTCCATGTCCATACAAACTAGTGAAATCAATTCACGACAAATTAATTAAAATAATAATTACGTATATATCTAAAATACACAAACAATAATAATTAACAAAACTCCCACAATCTAATCTAGTTGTTTTTCCTTTTCTTTTTCTTTTTTTGGGTTGATAATTCCAATCACTAAAAATTATGATGATTTTAGGGACTAGAAGGGTGGCCTACTTGTTGAACAACAGGAGATTATATTATTATAGTGGCAATGCCAAGATTCTGGAGTCGGGAACGTATTTACCAGGTATCTACTATAGATAGTAGTATAGAGTATAGATTATTGCTATTTAAAAAACACTACTATATAATATATCTATATATGTAGTTCTGGCATTTGGTTCAATATGGTTCACCTGAACTTAAAAACTAAAACCGAATCGAATACTAAATTTTTTAAAAAGAAAAAGAAATAACTGAATCGGTACTAAACTGTGAATACCACATTCGAATCTAATAAAAATTTAAAAGTCCATGAAAAAGGTCCAATCCAATTAATGATGAGCAAAAATTAAAAACTTAAAATGAGACGAACATGCTAAATTTAATGCCGTATGTAAAAACAAACTTTAGAAAAAAGTAGAATAACATTTTGGGGTATTGAAAACAGATGTAAATTATTATTGAATAAAATGTATCAAGAAAATTAAAAGTTTGTGTTATTAGTAATAATACCAGATATACTCATAATTTGTCGAAAAGTTTTTATTAATAGTAAATATATAAAATTATTTAATTTAATAAAACAACTAATATTAAAACTTTGGATTTTACTTTTTTAAAAAAAATAAAAATCGAATTATTAGATTTATGGTCTATTAAAATAATTGAAATTTGGATCGGAATTTGCCCTGTTAGCAGCAAAGAATTTCGTGTGTGTAATTCTTACATAAAAATGAGAACACATTAATTTTAAAAATTATAAACTTTCTATCGCCCGGGCTTACTGCGTTTATTCCAGCCCAATCAAGGTTTGGTTCACTACTTCACTTGTTTAGGCCCTGAATCAAGGCCCCGAGGTATGGCTCAGTTAAAGCCTAAAGAAGTGGTGTCCGGATCGCATTTGGATCAAATTTTAAAAATTTGAATTTAATTAATTTTTAAATATTTAAATTCAACCCGAATTCTATAGGATTTATATATATTGTTATTAAGTGCGAATTCAAGAAAAAGTCAAAACGTGATAGAAATTCCGACCCGGTAACAACGAAAAGAAATTAAAGATTTAAAATCCATGTAACTAATAAACAAAAATATCCCTTAATTACAAAGCAAAATTAGTAAAGTTGAAAAATATTTCAGAATATACGCGAAGATTATATAATATTTTGTTTAAAAACTTACCAAGATAAAGAATATTTTATTATTAATTATAAAGATATATATATATTGCATTCTATTTAAGTGTATAATATATGTACTAATGTTATATATATGCTATTATTAATTTAACAAAATATATTATTAAAATTCGGAGTTGGATTTTAACATATCGCACAACTTGATTTCACATTCGATCCACTTATTTTGAGTTACAGATCTTTATAATCGGATTTGATCTATCGAATATTTTAACTGATCAAACACGCTAAAACTTGGAGCGGACTCAAACCAATTTCGGATTAAAATCCACTCAATTGAGTGTCCTAAGTGGTGATGCTTTCTGACATTGGAGTTGTAAATTACTAACTTTATCTAATATTATCGATCAAAATTTTTTGCCTGAACTCAATTTGAATAAATCACATGAAAAGTTAATTTGTCATGTAGCAACATGGTGATCTAGCCAATTATTTGGGAGTATTATGGGTTGGAAGTGGGTGACTCATAATGTCTAATCCGATAAAAGATAAGATTTAATTCAGTACTATGTTGATGGAGATGCAATTGACTAAGTTGGATTAGTTCCAACGGGCTTTAACCAAAAAAAAAATAATAAAAATGGGGTGGTTATTATGTTCCCTTAATTGAAAAAAAAAACACATAAGGTCTCCCAGCCTGATGTTTAATCGAACCGAAAGAAAAGAAGGGGGAAAAACAAGCTAATGTGCTATATATTTGGTCACTCATCTCTAATATATATATATATATATATATATATATATGCAAATCACACGACAAATATAATTTACCCATTACGTGATTAGTACTAATCATCAACTGATGCGCTGGAACATAGTTTGGGCTAGAATTTCGGACCTTGGTTCGTAAGGTAAGTGAGAAAGATGTTCAATTCTTATAAAAAATGAAAAATACCATTTGACAATCATCAACTTATGCTTTTCATCCAACAGGGCCAATTTTTTTCTTTGTGCCTGGAAATAGGATTCACATAGCTGAGGTTCATAATTTAGATTCGAAATATGGATTTCTTTGAATGGATTTAATACAGGAAACAATCTCCGAATATGCAGCAAAACCCAATAGAATTTGCAGAGAACAATTGTGTGTTTTATTAATGTATGAACTTTATAGAGAGAAGAAGTATTACATTCTCTATGAAATAATGTGGTATAATAATGGAAGAATTTAGAGAGAAGATACCATTTTATTCTCAGGTCACTCAATGCATTTGTATGAGCAATGGTATATAGCTCTACTTTCATTAAAAAGTAAATTAAGTAGACAAAGTTGTGCGTACGTACAAAGAAACTCAAAAGTAGGATCGTAAACTCTGAAGGATTTCACTTTCAAAAGCATGGAGAGTTTATCATCTAGTGTTTGAATGTTGTCCGTGCGCGCATGTTTATAACGTAGAATCTCCCGTAATAATTCAATCTCAAAATTTATTAAACTTTATATATATATATATATATATATGTGTGTGTGTGTGTGTGTGTGTAAACCAACAATAACAAAGATACACAACTCCTTTTTTCTTTCTTACACTCAATCCCATCTTCTAACAACACAATCCATTTATAATTTTAATTCTGAAAAAAATTTCAACATCACCAACATGCGCCTACAAATGACCGACTCTGCCAAGAATTTGAAAAAACAAATGTGTAATCTTTTTCATGATTGAAGAGAGTGAAAAAAAAAAAGGGACAAAAGTGTTGATCAAGATTCTACTTTCCCATTCTTTTCAACTCAACCTTTGGACACCACTCACAAAATGGAAAAGCAAGCAAAAAAGAAAAGCTGCCCACAATGAAGGGGTCTACGTACCCTCTTACCCAAAAAAAAAAAAAAAACCACTCACCTAACTAAATCCTTTTTCCCTTTAATATTTTGCATTATTTTTATTATTTTTAATTTTTACAATATTTTATAATACTTTTGCGATTTTTTTTTAAATAAAAAAAAAGATCTAGTCAGAAAATTGAATGTGAGTTCCCAACTAAGGATACCCAATCACCACAAAAACATTCCTTTCGTCAACACTTGTTGGGATTAAGCCCAACTCGATAATGTTACACCCTCGAACACATTAATCACCTAACAAGGTATTATGGATCAACCGACTTGTAATATTCTAAATAACAAATAAATTTTACGTCTTTAGTAAAGTTTGAGCTCAAGTATTCAAGATTTGAGTAGTGTAATTTAACCAAGCGACCAACATGGTGGTATGGTACTTTCGTGTTAATTTCCTTTGTTTCATACACTAGTGATGAAGATTCTATAACAATTGCCTAAGAGGGCATAGCGATACTGATACAGTAGCCCAAAATACAAAGAAAGACTAGTATCTTTTCCTAGTCTCTAAAAAAGTATATTGCAGGAACCTTTGAGAACTGCTTTCATGTGTCAGTTCGGCATCACTTTCAACCAATTAAATATGTAAAGTGACCTATCTATCCCTCTCTTTCAGGTAATATAATTTGCCCTTTCATGAAAGCAAGGAGCCCCCCTTAATTGGAGCAATACAGGATTGATATTGACTTGCCTTACCCTTTATGCCAAGTTGGTTAATTTAGTCTCTGTGGGCTGGCAATTTTTGGTTGCGATGGTTTTCCTAATTCAATAGAATTTATACTTAATTTATTGCAAAATAGACTCGAACGTATAATATCAACCCTTAGTTTTGAAAATAAAATTCTAAAATATTTAGGTTAAAAAATCAATAAAATCATAATACTTATAAGATGTGAATATCATGTGTGAGAATTATAAATAAACCAAGACTTCCTTACTTTTTAAGGATGATACTCTTATTCAGGTAAATCACAAACTCGTTTCGAAAATATTGTTTGCAAATTTTAATTCTAATTTCTGGGTAAAGTTTTATCAAATACTAAAAATCATCTTATATACAAGACATTGCACAAAAGCTTATAAACTCACCTAAACGCCTATCAAATCATCCCGCATAGCTCTTAGAGTAATAACTCATATAATATATTTCCCCAAATCACTAATCTAAACATTATGAAAATTTTAATTTATATTGTTCCACTACAACAAAAAATAATATAAGTGAACAAAAAATAAATTAAACTACAATATGAAAGTTGTTATATACGCATTAAGTGACAATACTTTTTGTATCGTCAATATTTAGTGACAACAAATACTCTTATGGTGCCGTAGTATCACTTAAAACAAGAAGGAATTGTGTTTTAGTTTAGTGACACCTTTGTAAACACATTTTAGTTGTCACAACAGAGACGTACTCACTACTTTCTAGCTAATGATTGACAACTTAAATTTGTCACTATTAATGTTATGAAAATCTTTTTTGTGACAAAATCAAATTCCTATGACCAAAATGCATATATTTGGTAGTAACTTTTATATTTGTCATTCCATATGTTGTCACTTAATTTCTTTTTTTTCTTTTTCTGTTTTTGATCAAGCTTAATTTATTTTTTCTTAAGTATTAAGAAAAATGTATTATCAACTCGGATTCAACAAATAGATTCAAAAATCAAACCGACACCTATTTGGGACCACCTTCAATCTTTTATATTTTTTTTTTACATCTTCTATTACATTGCGCGCACGCGCACACACACAATTACTTTGGGTCCATAGACAACCGGTATCATATGGGGCAAGTATTTGTAGAGATTCATATAGGCAGCTACTCTCTCAATGATTAATTTTTATGTACATAAAGTTCGAATATAAAAACCTTACTTAAACAATCCAAAATGACCCATCAACCATTGGTTGTGTGTGGTGAGTGACTATTTACAAAAGTTGTACAAAAATTAAACATGCAAGTTGAGTTCGGTTAACACTTGCTAAAAATCAATTAGGACTACGTACCAACATGTGATTTGCTCCACGTTTACGAACACAAGATATTTACATTAACTTATCAAGACAGAAAAAAAAGCCACATCTAACCTACCTGGCACTCATTAATCAGCTTTTTCTTCTACAAATAAGTCAAAATTTGTTACCTGCACCGCCTTAAACTCTTGCGGCTCTAATTTCACACACACACAATTGAATTTGAAAAATCTTATAATTAATGAAAATGAAGGTCAATAACATTTGGATTATATGGGTCGTATAAGTTGTCCGGATCTAAAGTTGTGGGATCCCACCTTAAAAAGAAAGCAAAATAAAAAAAAGCTGTCACAAAGGAAATTTTGTTGAATGCGATGATAAGCACTTTTTTTTTTGTTTTGCCCTTTTCTCTTTTTTCTTTGAAACTTAATGGCTTTTATATTGGACAAAAGCCATAATTCATTGATTTCCGACATGTTCAAAAGTTTTGGCAGATGAAAAAATTGACTCGTGCCAGCTTTGTTTTTACATGGACGTCGGCAAAGACTTGGCTGATTTGAATAAAACGACTTGTGATTTAATTGATAATTATATTGTTTTTTTAATTAAATGAGGACACAATATAAATTTGAGTTGTTCAATGGTCTAATAAGATAATGTGATAATTTTAAAGTCATTTTTGTTGCGTAAATTTATGTCTTTTGGGGGGAAAAAAATGTTTTGTTTTATATAATTTAGATTCATATGTTTGTTAACAATATATTTTAATCAACTCTTTTTTAAAAGGTTAATTACAACTTGCACCCCTGAACTTGTTCCCTTATAATATTTACACCCCTCTATTTCTAAGGTAACAAATTCAGCCCCTCAACTTTAAAAAATGAGGAGTGAATTGTTACGTTGAAAGTGAATTCAAAGGGCTGAATTATTACATTAGAAGTTGAGGGGTGTAGAATATTATATGAGAATAAATTCAAGGGTGCAAGTTGTAATTAACTCTTTTTTAAAACTATGCATCCAAAATTTCTATCATATGTCGAAGTCCCATTGTTTTTCTTTCTTTCTTTCTTTCTTTCTTTCTTTCTATCTTTTCCCCCCTAAAGAAAAAGTGTATTTAACATTTAGAAATTAGTAAATCATCTTTCTGAATTATTTTCAAACAATAAAAATAAAAATAAATTCAAGATAAATCTGGAACAAAAGCTTGATATTAACTGTCCACAACGCCGTATTGGAAAAGACATCCAAGAAACCATAATTCAAACCTCGAGAAATTAAAAGAAAGTTGTGAGACAATATGATAACAAGAACTTTTTTAAGTAAACGAAGCCCTTTTGTGAGGAATTCACACGTTAAACACAAAGTCAGATTTCAAAAAAGAAAAAAGAAATTTGTGCTACAAACTAAAAGGTTGATGAGATCTAAATTAATTAGTTAAGTCTTGAGGTTATAAGACAGTAAGATCTTTGAATTTGATTCTTTATTGATGCATGTGTACGTAGATTTTTTTTTTGTTTTTACATTTGATGATAGTTTATTATTTTATTTTAATAATAATTTATTTATTTATATAATTTATAAATAATATAAGTTAAAATATAATATAATAATTTAGTTTGTATTACATGAATTACTGGTATAATTAAACTATATGTACTTGAAGAAAACAAACTAGAAAATTCATACAGTAAAATGAATGTGAAAGTCGGGCTAGATTTATATATATATATATATATATATATATTTGAGAAATGAATTAATGACAGGACTTTCTTAGAGTTGGATTGTGCATTTGGGGGGGGGGGGGGGGGAACCAATGATTGATGCCGTGCATCTTTTTGAAGGAATTTAATGATTATTGCAGTGGCAGCTAAAAAGAAAGCCGCCAATTTGAGCTTATCAGAACTTAATTATTGTTGTGCTCTATCCATATGCATATTCATAATTATTGCACTCATAAAATAAGATCACATATATATATATGTATATTTGTGCAGAAAGTTATGCATGCAGGGTCAGACACGCAGAATTAATGTGCCCCATGCTGGGATTATCAGTTTTTATCAACGCCCCATGCAGGCCAGCAGATTCAGAAGATCCTTAATGCTTTGCCCAACGCCTAACTCCACATATTGTTTTCAATATCGAACTTTATTTCATCCCCGAACAGGTCAGCACTTCACTTACACTATAAGAAAATAAATAAATTTGTAATAATATAATAAAAAAATATGAAAAAATTATCATTAATTATATATATTTAATACAATAAATTTATGTTATCATAAAACATAATTTGTATTTAGTGCAATAAATTTATGTTATCATAAAACATAGTTTGTATAATGTTAACGGTGACAACATAATACAAAATTGACAATTAATGACACACATATTGTGACAACTTAGTAATAATGCAATCTTGTCACAAAATTCTAAGGATAATTTTTGTTGTCATCAAATTGTCACTGTGTGTATGTCATTAATTGTTAATGATGACAACTAAAATATGAATTCTTGTTACCATTGAGTGATATTATGATAACATAAAAATTGTTGTCACCATTAAAACTTAATTAGTGACGAGACAGAAGGTATTGACAATTAATACAATCATTGATGACAACTTTTATATTGTCACTTTTAAATTTTGTCAATAATATTATTTTTCTTGTTGTGTTATAAAATACATGTATGTTATTGATATGGCTTGAAATTTAGGTGATTTAACTCATGACCTGATTCAAAATGCTAATAGTGCGATCAGAAATGATATTTTTACGAGCTTGGTTTGTGTTGCCTGGGCCTTTATCTCAATGCTAACATCTGTGGGGATCCCCACAGTATGAATATTAGGGTTCATGTTCTCAACTCACTTAGGGTGATGTTGATTGAGAATATTTAAGGATTGAGAGTGTATCAAATTATAAATCGCTTTTTGTTATACTATAACTTTCTTCCTTTGTTAACTCTAGAGAGTTTGCGAGAGAAGAACCTGCCCCTCACTACGCTTAGTTGCTTCTTGCCCCATTTTTTCGGTTTGTATGTATTTGCATGATTTTTTACTAATTGTTGTGCAGATGTTAAACTTTTGCCCATTAAAATGGTGTGTGTGTGTGTGTGTGTGTGTGTGTGTGTGTGTTTTGCGCGATTGTTGTTGTTTTGGCAAAAGTAATAACAAAGGCTGTTGTGTGTTGTCAATTTTGTATAAATTAATGTAGGTTGTGTGTTCTTGACAAGTGCATTGTAACCATGAACGTTGTCTCGTTATTCCAGCAGTAATCTACGATTTTCCTCCTTCAAACAGTAAGTACAGAGAAAAGAGAGAGATGGTGAGCATGTACAACTATATGATATATAAAAAGTAAAGGGAGGGTTATTTCCCTCAAACAAAAAAAAAAAACCCATAACTCAGCCATTTCCCTTCAAATTTTTGTTGAGTACCGGAGGTCAGGGGCCAAAAATAGAGTTTTGTTAAAAAACCTGACTGGGACCAAAATTGATTACTTTGCAAAATTGTGGGACTAAAATTGATCGGAGTTATGTGTAACAGGATCACAAATAAAATTTTCTCTCAACAGAACAACAATTCACTAAACAAATGTAAATAAGAGACATGATATTGTTTTGGGTTAATTGCAATTTTGATTCCATAGGTCTTTGTCCAATTTTGATCCTATTCGTTTCAATGTTCTCAATTTTGGTCCCATATATTTCAACTTTTTGCTATTTTGGGATTTTTCTAAAATTCCTTCTAATTTTTAACGTCGAAGGCACGTGCGTGTCACATGGGATGAAAATTCAGTCCAATTTTGATCCCATTTGTTTCAATTTTCTTAATTTTGATCCCAAAAGTTTCAAATTTTTGCAATTTTGGGACTTTGCAGAAATTTGAAACGTATGGATTTAACGGTCACGTGAGACGCGCGTGTCTTCACCTTTAAAGATTAGACGGAATTTTAGAAATGTCCCAAAATTACAAAAAATTAAAATATTTGGGACCAAAATTGAGAAAATTGAAACATATGAGACCAAAATTGAGAACATTAAAACGAATGGAACTAAAATTGGATAAAGGCATATTTATAGGACCAAAATTGCTATTAATGCCATTGTTTTCAATAGATACTCATCTCACATGATGTCCTATTAGTGAGTGATTGAGGTAAAAATATCAAAAGAATAAATAAAAATTACTTTTTAGAAAAAAAGAATAGTATTTGTCTCCTTATCATAACTTTCCTTTTTTACATTACATTCTCAAATCGCCAACAAACAATACCCAGCCATAAGGATTAATTCATGCATGCCGCCCGCAAAAAGAATATCCGATGAAAGACTAGAGGCCCTTAATACGTTAATGATAATAATTGGTTAATTAAGGGACCACTTTAATGATTTTTTTGTCAAATGAATATGTAATCAAGGATAAATACAAATACTCTATCTCTTTCCTTTTTTGTTAATGTATTTTCCCTTCTTTTGTTTCTTTGAGGTTGCCTTTGAATTTAAAATTTTGACGGATAAAAGGCTTCAAATTTTAAAATTATCGCAAATTCATTAATTTATTTAAGAGAATTTCAAGCTATTATGATCTCAAATCCCTCAACACTCTCAATCATACAATTATGAAAATTTCCAAATCCATTTAATATTTGATTAATTTGATATTCTAACCTAAATACCCCTTCTTCAAATTCAAGCCTCTCCATTTAAATGCAACATAAGTTGTTTAAGTTCTATCATTGCCCCAATAACTAATTAATAAATCTCGGACATATAATTAATTGCTTCATTTTTTTATATTCCACTCATGCATTTCATTAAGTGAATTCATGTCTAATTTATATTTTACTTTTAAGATATGTCATGTGATTAATTAATAAAATATAGGGATAATTACTTCCACCACTCCTGGGTTTAGACAAAATTACAAATAATATCTTCTAGTTTCGCAAATTATCAATACCCCTCTAAATTTTGTGAACTTATTGGTAAAATAGACGAAAGCAATACAATGTCCCTTTTGTCTCTTGAATATTTGAAATATTTTTTATTAAAGAAATAGGTGTAGGATTGAATTGGCCAAAACACCCTCCATTGATATTCTGAGGGAAAAAGTCATCTTTTTCAAACAAAATTCTAACTCTAACTCACCCCCACCTCCAACCCCCCACAA
This sequence comes from Petrea volubilis, assembly GCA_026212405.1. Taxonomy (NCBI): domain Eukaryota; kingdom Viridiplantae; phylum Streptophyta; class Magnoliopsida; order Lamiales; family Verbenaceae; genus Petrea; species Petrea volubilis. The sequence continues at coordinate 17,406,967 of CM047877.1, forward strand.
CCCAACCGCCGCCGCCGCCGCCGCCGCCGCTGCCGTCCCTCACTCTACCATGTCGTCACCACCACCCCCTACCCAGCCGCCCCTCAGTCCACCACGCCATAACCACTGCTGCCCTCACCCCAACCTTTCTCTCCCTCTCTGCCTCTCAATCTCTCTCTCTCTCTCTCCCCTTCTTTCTCTCTCTCTCTCTCTCTCTCTCTCTCTCCCCTCTCTCACCCTGTCAATATATATCTCTCTTCTATATATATATATATATGTATATATATATCTCCCCTTCTTTCTCTTGATCTCTCTCTCTCTCCCCCCGCTCACCCTCTCAATCTCTCCCTCCTCTGTAGCTCTCTCTCCTCTCCATCTGTATCTCTCCCTCTCCCTCTAGATCTCTCGATCTCTCTGTCCCTCCCCCTTTGGATCTCTCTTTTCTTTTTATCTTTTCTTTTCCTCAAATCTGAGATCTCAATCTCTTGATCTAATCTCTTTATGTCAACCTTATGCTTTTTGTCTCTCTCTCACTCTCTCTCTCGGTGGTGGTGGTGACGGCAGCAGCGGCTGAGGTGTTGCGGCGGTGGCGGATCTCGCTCTCTCTCTCTCTCTCACTCCCTCTTTAATTTTCTCTCTCTCTCTCTCTCTCTCTCTCTCTATCTCTAATGATGGAGATGGTGAAGGTCAATGACTATAGTAGTGGAAGGCGATGAAACCCACCCTCTTCCCCCCCCCCCCATTGGTCAGCGGGGTCAAATGGTGGTGATGGACGGCGATGCAAATGGTAGCGGTGGAGAGGAGTTGTGGTGTTTGTGGTCTTCTCTCTCTGTGGAGGAGATCAGCAGTGGTGGTATCAAAGGGCGGGCGACGGTAGTCCTAATGGTGTTGCCTTACAAGACAGAAAAAAAAATTAAATTTATTTATAAAAATAATAAAAATTATAATTATTTCAATTTACAAGGGCAAAAAAGTATATATGCATTTTGCCCTTTATATTATGTATATATATGCATATATATGTATATGCATATATATATTGATGAGTCAAATGCCATTTCACCATGCCACGTCATCACAATCTCCCAAAAGTCACTAATCTGCTAAGTGTGGAATTGCTGCCCTCGAAGCCGTCAAGGCCCTCGAAAGGGCACACTTACACACGCCAGCCTCGTTCCCCTTACAAAATCCTGCAACAGGTTAGCAAAGATGCCCTCGAGGGGAGAACTTGCCCTCGATGGTACTCTCATCGAGGGCCAAATCCCAAATTCAACCATTGCAAAGATAGGAATTTTAGCGGGACAAATACAGCTGGAGATTACTGACAGACGCAGCCCACTGCCACCTACTGCATCACGTTGGCACATGGGTCCATCCCATCAGACGTGGGCGCATTAAATGCCAAGTCATAAATACAATCCTTGATTATAAATGCCCAAGATACCCCTTTAATGCCGGGTATGACCCCTCATTAATGATGAGTGAAGATAGCCGTCAAAAGATTGGGAAAAGGGGGGACAAAAGGCACTTATTATAACAGCTACAGGGCTGAGAGTGACCGGATCCCACCAACCATGTCACATCAGGCTCCTCACTCTCATATAAAAGCTCCACACGGCTCTCCACTCAAGGGTAAGACTTACTTTTTGCCTTACAAGCCAAGATAACATCCCTACTGTTCATCTTCTTCTTCTTGAACCCGCCACTGACTTGAGCGTCGGACAGCCTACGCCGGGGCAAAACCGGCTAGTCTCACGTGCATTCTTCCCTCTTTAGCAGGTGGGCCACCAGCAAACACTATTACGGAAGTGCGCAGTACTCGGACACGTGTACCAACCAAATTCGGACCGCATCATATATATATAAATATGTTTGTATATAATGTATATATGTATGTATATATTTATAAATATTTTGTTTATTATGTATATATATTTATATTATGTATAAAGATTTATTGTTTTATCACAATATAGTACAAATTTAAATTTGTGCAAATATATACATATATAGACATTATAAATAAAAAATGTTCAAATATATTATCTTATTTATTAAATATAAAACACAAAATTATAAATAACACCCTTTCATTGTATTAAATTATAATGCATTACCTCAAAAAATGACATTATATAACATAAATATCCATAAGGGTAAAAGTGTCAATTTATAATTGATCAAATAATATTCCTGCCTTCGAAAGGGTAATTTTGGGAGTTCAGTTGGGTATACAAACATTGACCATTAATTAACCTAAAGAAAGTTGGAAATTGAAAGACGGTAAGTCGGTAACAAAACTCAGGGAGTATTGATAATTTGTGATTTACGATACATTAGGCTCTTTGTTATTTTCTTCATGTATTTTACGAACTTCCCATTGTAATTCCTTTTTATTGATTTATATTGGGGTGGGGTCCCCTCAGAAAATCCTACGGCAGGCACGTGCCGATTTTTTTTTTTTTAAAAAAAAAAACCTTTATGGTTACTACAAGTCTGAGGCCTACCCTAATGGACATGTGTGTACTAAGTTTTAGAAATGTGGCAAATGTCATGTTATGATTGAATTATGACAGTGTGTATGATGGTGTATCGTGATTTTAGAGACGTGTGAAATGTAAGATTAAGATCGAATCATGACAGTGTATGTATAATGGTATGTGTGTATTATTAAAAAAAAAAATAGAAAACTTTATGGTTACTACGTCCACATGCACGTATATGTATGCCTCACAACTCATCAGCGTCCCTTTTTTCTGTGGGGTTCTCTTCAACCAACGTTACAATCTCTTTTCCTCCTAGCGACCTTAGTCTTCTACGTTGCGCCCACTTTATTTGAAAAAAGTTCAACACTTCTTTTGTCCATGTCCATACAAACTAGTGAAATCAATTCACGACAAATTAATTAAAATAATTAACAAAACTCCCACAATCTAATCTAGTTGATTTTTCTTTTCTTTTTCTTTTTTTTTTGGTTGATAATTCCAATCGCTGAAAATTATGATGATTTTAGGGACTAGGAGGATGACCTACTCGTTGAACAACAAGAGATTATATTATTATAGTGACAGTGCCAGAATCCTGGAGTTAGAAACGTATTTACCAAGTATCTATTATTGATAATTTATATAGTTAAAATAAAAAAATCAATGAGTGCACTAAAAAACGATCAGATAGTATATTAATAAGCAATTAGAATGACCACTTAAATTTAACAACATATGACCCTAACAAGTGTGATATCCAAAATCCGAGATCCAACCCAGACCCGCTTCAGTCTCTTAAATTTGACCCTAACGGGTCGAGTTCGAAGTTACATTGCTATCCATAGCTATGCATAAATCTGCCACTAATTCTATATATATCCTTATAGGTGGGATCCTTGTTTTCTGATGACGACTAGTCTACAGTCTACACAGCTAACACCCACTTGCAAAACTTCATATCACACGATTGGGAATTGATTAAACTCCTATGTAATCTACTTATCCACTAGGGAATAAGTGGTGAAATTTAGATCTCAGTGTCACACAATGATAGAAACAGAGATTATCTTGAAATATTAAGTGTTACATATTAATAACATTTCTTAAATAAATTGAAAATGTGATATAATTTGAATTATTTGATGTACATATGAAATCGATCGAGATCACGAAAACTTACATGCTCAACTAGCAGAGATGTATATATATATATATATATATATATATATATATAGAGGTCAAGTTACATGATTAGTTTTGTCTCTGGTGAAATTGTAGAATGGACCCAAAATTCTTCTATGTATGCATTATGCAGAATAGCTTTATGATCTGTTTAAAAATAGCTTTATGATCTGTTTAATAGTGGTCACTAGTCTGCAAAGCTAAAACTAGTAAGCCTTGTCGTACATTAATTCTCTGAGGAGTTTCTTGACTTCAAGCATCAGAACAATTATAAAGTTATAAAGATGAATATACATTCCCCTTTTAACAAACAAATTTTATTATTTTTATTTTTTTAAAAAAAAAAAAACTTTTTTTTAATGAATAATTTGAAAATGAGTTTCTTGGTTCTAGGCGATGAAATTAAAGTGGCAAGTCACCTCAAAAAATTTACATTGTCTTTGGCCCTTTGTTGTATTAAATCAACTTTACACTCCCACACACACAAAAAAAGAAAAAAAAAACTTTTGGTAGTGCTTGTGATATGATTGTGACTATGTTATCAAAATCCTTGGCAAACGTTGGAGGAAGGCATGGTCCAATTTTTGTTTTTTTTATTTTTTTTTTGTTTCTTTTTTCTTTTCTATTAGGACCACTTTTTTAAGAACTGGGCACTTGGCTTTAGGGCGAGTACGACGGTCAAAAAATCAAGGGAGCTTTCATCATGAACACCATTAAATTCTTTTTTGGACCGAAATGAAGCTTCTTTATTGTCTAGTTGCTTCTCGTTTGAATGGGTCTGGTTTTTCAAGTTAACCCACCCCAAAGGTGCAAAATTTGAGAAATTAATGAAATCTTGGCAAATACCCCCTACTGTTAAAGTATATAAGAATTTGTATAGTAATTTTCAAAGCAATTGAATTCAATTAGGTAGGTGAAAGTTATGGGCAATCGCTTCTTTTTTTTTTTTTTTTTTCCTCAAAAGGTGAAAAAAGGTGTCTTGATGAAAGTCATTTTTTGCCCACTTGGGTTATGATAAAAGGACTACACTCTGTTCTTGCGAAGTTACCTATATACACTTGATTAGCTAAACGTGTTCTTTTAAGCCCTTGCAGAGCAAGAATATTTGGCTAGCTTAGCTAGTTTGTCATTTTGTTGGTGTTATATAGCATCAAAATAGCAAATCAAGGACTCCATTACAGAAGCTCCATTACTGGTTTACGGCATGCTATTCATTTATTCAAGAATGAGAATTGAGTTAATAAGTTTTTCTTTTCTTTTTTTTTTTTTCTTCTTTATGGACAAAAAGACACGATTAGACCAATCAACATAACGATTTTCTTTGGAGATGATGTTAGGAGGGAAAATTCTTATATAGATCGGGTGTATGGGTCCCACCCATGCACTTTGAGGTCCAGATTTACCCACGTGTTATATATAATGTATAAAAAATTTAATACATAGTACGTGGCTAAATCTGAATCGCAAAATGCATACATCCAATCCATGAAAAAAATTCCCATGTTATGAGTGTTACACATGATGTTAGTAGTCCATATCTGTCAAAAGTAATCGACAAATGCCCTTTTCTTATAATACAATCATGTTTATAAATCCACAATAATCAGACATAAGGTTTGCCTCTGGTAGCAATATAAGATGGAAAAATTGCATAAAATCCCCTTGTGTTATGTTTTAATTATAAAAAACCCCATATGTTGTGAAAATAGGCATATTACCCCCTATGTTTTATTTCTATTCGTACACTTGCCCTGCTTGACGGTAAAATTTTACGCCGTTAAAATTTTAACGTGTTGATTGTTTTGCCCCTTTGACTTTCAATGTATGTTATAAAGACCCTTATTCTCTTTTTTTAGGGAGAGAAAGAGATCACAAAAAAAAAAAAAAGACTCTAGGGTTTTTGAATATGTATAATATATAAACATGTACACAAACATACCAATACACATAATATCATAGAGATACATATACATACAAATACATATACATACACACACACACAAACAGTTCTGCACACACATATACATATACATCTATATATATATATACTCACAAATAGATCTACACACATAAAAACACATATGTATATCTATGAGTCACTTCAAATCTATTGGGATTATATCTACACAAATCTCACTTTTCTATTAATTGAGACCGAGGTCTAAATTTTATTTTTTGGGTCCCAATTCCATACACATAGAAACACACACACACACACACAACAACTTTGGGTAACGAGATTTAGGATCGACTGGCAGCGGCTTGGGTGATCGGCGGCCTTGAGATCGGCGACCACCAGCCTTTAGGCTCGGGTAAGCGGTGGATTGACCTTGGACAATGAGATTTGCGGTGTGGTGATGGCAAGAAGAAGAAGAAGATGACCATGATTTGTGAGAGATTTGGGAGAGAGACTATTGAAGAGTTTGAGTTGAAGAAGAAGATGAAAAAAAAAAAAAAGAAAAAAGAAAAGAAAAGGAAAAATTATAAAAATTACTAATTTTTTAATTTATTAATTTTTAAAAATTATTTATGTAGTATTTTATTATTTATATTTGGTACCTTTGATTAATTAGAAAATTTTAATATATATTTTTAATTATTTTGTTAGTATTTGAATATTTATTTGAAAATTTTAATTTTGATATTTATAGTGCTCAATAGTAAAGAATATTAAAATAGTATTTTTTTTAATTTTTATTTTTAGCATATTATAATAAAGAATATATTTGATAGAAATTCTAGAGTTTATTTTGTTTTACAATTTCAACAATGAAAGGGGTTTGTACGTAGTTTTGTACAAAAAAAAAATTATTAAAATCCATAAGTGAAAGAGGTAAATAAGTCAATATACTTGAATTTTAAATTAAAAAATGCCCAAAATCATTCATATTCATACAACAAGTGCATGTACCAACAACATCGTTAGTTTTGGACGGAATAGGGGTTTGTTGCAACAAAAAAAATAATACAAGATTGTTTTCGCCTGTATTCTAATCACATGGAGTTTTTAGCTAATTTCCAAAAAATACAGGGGTAGTTGCGGAATTTTATTCATATCAAATTATAGGGGGGTTTGTAGATACTTTTGCAATAGTTAGAGTTGTAGAAAAAAATAATAAAAAATAATTATAAAAGTGGGAAGCGTTTGAAAATAAAAATGAGAAGTAATAAAAAATTGATAGTTGAACGTAATAAACAAAATCAATAATAATAATAAAATGGAAGCGTTTTTTGAGGGATAGAAATATTCAAGAAACTGCAATATATTTACAAAAATACTTAAAAGGACTAAAAAGTATCTCCAAGTTTGCTTAATGACTTTTGGCTTTTTTTCAACTTAACATTAACAAAAGCAAAAACTTCAAATATATCAAATTGTTTAAGGTCCGTTTGGATGTGCTTTATTAGAGGGAAAGTACTTATTTTTTTTGAAAAATTGTGTTTGAACGATCTTTTAGAAAAAGCAAAAGTTAGAAAAAAAAAAGATCAAAAAGTGATTTTTTTTTAAAATTACTTAGAGTAATTTTAAATAAAATCACATTTTAAAGTACTTTGATTAATATATTTAAATATAAAATTATTTAATTTAAAAAAAACTTTACTATAAAAAACGTCTCTCAAAAAATATATTTTTTTATGCTCATCCAAACGACCCTCAGTTTAATGCTTTTATTAAGCTATCCCAAACACCTTTATAAAAACATAATTTTTAAAAAAGCAAATTAAAAGGGAATGTAACGCACATATATATAATTATTAAAGAAAAAACACACACACACATATATATATATATAATCTTTAATTTCACAAAACTGCAACTGCAAATCATCAAGAATTTCCCCATGACGTCAACGGTAGCTCACAGCCTCACATAAGAACCGCCTCCAGCTTCTACGGGACTTTGCTTGCACCGACCACAGGGTAACAAAACCCATGATCCGCTGACGCCACCCAAATCCCCAGCCCGCTCGGCTCAAACCCAGCCCAGCCGACAAGCCACACAGCCGCAAAGTTTTTTTTTTTTTTTTTCCGTCTTATCACAGCTCATCTATAGGTTATATTGATGGTGATATTACCGACATGTCCCTATGTGCATTTGCCTTGCATTTGGGGTTCATTTCATTTGGTGACCAAAATGCAAAAAAAATGTACCTAACCCCGGTCAGATTCTAACCATATGTGAGACCCCAGTTTGTTTTATTTAAAGACACTGAATTTGTGAAAGGCCAGCTGGGTAGTGAGACAGTCTACTGATCTTCGCCTATCAACCCCCCGCCCCCCCCCCCCCAACACATACCCGTTAAACCCACCCACCCTCCTTCTTTAAATTTCCTCTGTAGATGAACAATTTTAGACCATTGTTGTTCTTGAATTGATTGAGTAATCATGTAAAGAAGAAAAACAGTGAAGCTATTGATAACTTGTGCTTTTGGGTATATTTGGGTTCTTTTTTTTGATTGTGTGTGTGTGTGCTGTGTGTTTTCTTTGTTTCTTGGGTTTTGGGTTTGCTTTGTTTTTTTGATGGGTACAGAGTTAGAGGAGGTGATAAAAAAGGAGAAAGATGGAGTGCCCAAGAAAGAAAAAAAGCTGCACAGCGATAGTATTACATGCATACAAAAACTGTGCCTCTTGGGATTGTGTCTGTCATGGGAGTTTTGGCTGTGATTCCTAGTGAAAAGACTGCTTACTCCTAGAAAAACACACATTTCACACACACAAGAACAAAAACACATCCCCTCGTTGAGCTCTGTTTCTCTCTCTGGCTTTACACAAGAAAATTTTTTTCTGAACTTAAAATACAAAAACTTAAAGAGAAAACACTAAAGTACACAAAGTTGGTGGTTTTCAAAGAGATCTAAGAGGATCTGATATATAGACAACTGCTACTGTTGTGTGATTTGCAAAGTCATCAAGCATGAAGAGACTCGGCAGTTCTGATTCTTTGGGTGCTTTGATGTCCGTCTGTCCCAACACCACAGGTGGGCTTAAATGGCTTGAAAAACCAAACACACACACACACACACACGCATATATATTATATTGCATCATGCACTTGTGAGTAGTTTCATGTTTAATGGGATCATGTTCATTATTCCAAGATTCAAAAAACATGCTGTCACCATGTTTTCTTGTCCCTAACCTATTCCCATGATGTACATCACCTCAAGAAGAAAAACATTTTCATGATATGAAAGTTTGTTCAAATCAAGACTCCTCCTTTTGTTCCCATTTTTAGTAGCTTTTTATTTTTCTGCTTCCCCTGTTTAGCCATCGCGGGGTCTCTCATTTTCCACTCTTGGCTCTTGTAGATGTTGCAACTTTTAGAACTAAAACTGATCTTTTTGCTGCTGTTTTGGTCTCTGTAGATGAACATAACCGGGGAAACAACAATCCCATGTACACGAGGGACTTTCAGACGATGTTGGATGGCTTGGATGAGGAAGGTTGTATAGAGGAATCCGGGCATGTTTCTGAGAAGAAAAGGAGACTCAGCGTCGATCAAGTCAAGGCATTGGAGAAGAATTTCGAGGTTGAAAACAAGCTTGAGCCTGAGAGGAAAGTGAAGCTGGCCCAAGAACTCGGCCTTCAGCCGCGTCAGGTGGCAGTTTGGTTCCAAAACCGCCGCGCCCGGTGGAAGACAAAGCAGTTGGAGAGAGATTACGGCATCCTCAAAGCCAATTATGACTGCCTCAAGCTCAACTTCGAAAAACTTCAGCATGACAATGAAGCTTTGCTTAAACAGGTGCTCATCTTTGAAAAACTTTAGTAAAGATTGGATCTTTTTTGTTTCAACATCATGTTTGATTACTTATAATGTTTGTCTGTTTGATTGATTTAGATTGAAGAGCTGAAATCGAAGCTCAATGGTGAAGATAGCAAAATAAGTGTGAAAGAGGAGGGAGTGGTGTTGTCCGACACTGAAGAAAGAGGCAAACTTCAAGAAACTGGAGACGATTCAGTTGCGAAATCCACTGAGTTGAACTCGGAGAAATTGAGTGGCGATCACAAGATCAATGGAGCTGCCGTGGATTTGAAAGACGGGTCGTCGGATAGCGATTCGAGTGCGATCTTGAATGAGGACAACAACAACAGCCCCACCGCGGCTATATCTTCATCCGGTGGGATCATTCAGCACAGCCCACATCAATTCTTGGACAATAACAACAATGGATCCATGAACATAAGCTTCCAGTTTTCAGATCACTGTGTGGGAGATGGTGGTGGTGCCCATAAAGCTGCTGCTGCTTATCAGCCACACTTTGTCAAGATCGAAGAGCACAATTTCTTCGGCGAGGAGTCGTGCTCGACTTTCTTTTCCGACGAACAAGCTCCGACCCTCCACTGGTATGAGTGGAACTGAAGATCATCAAGAAAATCATCAGCAATCCATCCCAGATTATCAAAAAAAAAATGCCCATATGATGAAATTAATAAGGCAAGAAAAAGAAATAAGAAAAAGATGATCAAAACTGGAAGCGAAAAATGCCATAGCCAATTAGCATTAGCTAGCCCAGTCCCAGTCCAGTCCCAGTCCACCCCGAGACAATTTTGTATAGTAAGTTGGAAATTTTGAACTCGCAATGGGTCCAATGTGAAATCAAGGTTGCCAGTTTGTGTCCGTGTTTGTGTGTGTGCTCGTCGCATCAAATCAATAAAGAAAAATGTGGGGAGAGGGCCCGGGTGTGTGTAGTTTCAGAGTTCACGTGGGGTTGTGGGGAAGTCTAACTGGCTAAGACAGAGTCATGATGATGGCGATGAGATGGAGAAGCGTGTGGGCAAGGGTAAATATGAATGATTGATTTACTTGAATACTAGCTAATTAAAACCTCGGAACTCTTACGTTTCAAGACTTACGTGCGTTCTTTTTACTGTTGAGTTTCAGAATAGTGGTGGAACTGCTAAAAACAATTGCTAACGTTGTGGTCATATGCCTGTGGAATCAACTGGATCTGAAATAATCCATGTGGTCGTTTGCAATCAAAGTGTTGAATATGGGATCTTACTTTCGAACCAAAAAAAAAAAGTGTTGTCAATAGAAAATTCTTCCATAAGTGATATTTAAATTAATATAAATTGTAAAAGGGTGGTTTCTAGGGTCCGTCTGGATCAGCCTTAAAGAAAGTGTTTTTCATAGTAAAATTTTGTTTTATTTTGTTTTTTTGGATTAAGTAGTTTTGTATTTTACTACAATAATTAAATACATTTTAAAAGGTGGGGTTTTTTAACTATTTAAAATAACTTCTTGAAAATCCCTTTTGGCTCTTTTATGACTTTTGCAATTTTACAAAAGTCCATCCAAAATTATTTTTTGTTGATGTGTGTGTTTTTTTTCTCCCCAAAAAATAAGCATTTCACTTTTGAAAACAACCCATCGTTTTAAATGAAGACAAAAATTGATAACTGAATATTTTCAAATAAAAGGGCTAATCTCACTTTAATATTAGTAGGTTAAATTCCATAAGAACCCCTTGTATTTTTGTTAAATAGTTAATAAATCCCCGTGTTTTTAAAACAGGCAAAAACCCTCCACTGATTTACTGAATGCAGCACAAAACCCCCATTCCATCAAAAACTAACGGGGGTTGAAGTGCACACGCCTTAATGCGCGAAAATGAATGATTTTTTGGTTAAAAGTGCAAGTAATTTGACCATTTACCCCTTCACTATTGAATTTCCTCTTTAATTTGTTAAAATTATAAAATAGCCCAAATTATAGTTTTTTTAAATATACTTTATTATAACATGAAAACATTAAAAAATAAAATTACTAATGATACGGTTGATATTTTGTTCGACCACATGTTGGGGTCCGAAAAGCTCCTGATTATAATGCTGATGGCCCACCTGTCAAAGAGAGAGGAACGCACGTGAGACTAGCCGATTTTGCCCCGGCGTAGGTTCTCTAACGCTCAAGTCAGTGTTTGGAAAAGATAATGAATAGTGAATGAGAAGTTCTCTTGCTTATCAAGAATGAGAGTGAGAATCTTATGATTTTTTTTTTACCCTTGGGTGGAGAGCCGATTTGGTATATATGTGAGAGTGAGGCAACCGGATATGACGTGGTTTGTTGTAGCCGGTCAATATCCTGACATCAGCCGTACTAGCTTGTGCTTTTTGTCCCCTTGGTGATTTCTATTGGCGGCTGCTCTCACCTCTCATTAATGGGGGGCCTTATTGGCATTTAATGTGTATCTTCAACATTTATGACCAAGGATTGCATTTATGACTTGGCATTTAAAACGTTGGAGACTGATGGGATGGACCCATGTGCCATTGGGGCGTGTTAGGTGGCAGTAGGTAGGACCTGCCATTGGTCGCCAGCTGGATTCATCCTTGTTAGGCGGCAAGCTGTGCAGTGGCCAAGTATGGGATTTCGTCCTCGACACGGACGCGTTCGAGGGCCTCTTACTCCAATAAGCTCCTCGCGCCCTCAGAACAGGGCTAGACGTTTTTTGAGGGCCGTGGGTTGTTTCGAGGGTCCCTCGGGTAGCGTACTTGTGCCTCGAGGCTACTTCAAGAGCCGCTAGCTTAAGAGCTCCCTCGAGGATAGTCTGTTATATCGAGGGCCTTAGCTTCCCTACTTAGGCCGTTTGGGGGCACCTGCTGACGCGGCATAATGAGGTCGCGCCTGACTCATCATTAGTCCCCCTACTCTTGATTGTGACGAGGACGTCAACTTTCAAGAGTGATTTGTGTGGCGGGGTGCCAGGTGTCCTTATGTATTTTGAATTTGAAACGCTTACTGGGTACAAAAAGCCGTGCTTTTCCAACTCCGACGGCCCACGCGCTTGTTTGGGGAAACGTGGCGCACCCCTGCCCATTAATTTCTGTCGGTCGAAAAGTCATAATGGCAGGGGGCGTACCAAGTCATAATTGCTGCAGGCTTTATTGCCACAGCGGCCGAGGCGTCATAATGGTCGGTGGCGTTTCCCGTGTCTCTTATAAATAGTTGAGGGTTTCACCCCAAATTGATTTTCCCTTTCACACTCACCCAAAGCACTTGTACGAGCATTGAAGGCAAGACTTTTAAAGAGCGCCATTGTCGTCATTTTCAGTCGTTCATCCTCTCCAGGTGAACTCTTTTTTCTCTTACTCCTTTTAAACATTTCCAACCCAGAAACCCGAGCCGCAATGGGTCTGAGAAGGAAGATATTGGATGACTCAGATCCGACGTTTGAGGACTTGGCGGCGAAGGGGGAGGTCCGCTTTCCCTCCTAGCCGGTTTCGGACGCCGGGGTGAGCCGCGCCGCAGAGACCATCAGGGCGACCCAAGTCGGGGCGTCGCAGAGTGGGGGCCTCAGAGGGGATGCGCCGGGCAACACACCAGAGAGGGTCCGCCTAAGACAAAAGAAGAAATCACAGGGGCCTGCTAGAGGGGACGCCGAACTTAGTGAGTCCCCCGCCAAGAGCCCAAAACCACGGGGTGGAGGAATGCGCAAATTTCATACCTCCTCGCTTCCTCGGGATATTTCCAACAATGTTACTGTGGCAGAGATGGATAGGATCCGAGATGAATTTAGGGTTCAGTTCCCCATCCACATTCCTGACCCTAATGAGAACATGGTGGGGCCCCGTAAGGGGTGCGTGGCTTTTAACCTCCACCACTTCGAAGCGGGGTTGCGCCTGCCGCTCTCTCCTGAAATTCGAAGGTTGTTGGAGTTCGCCGGCGTGTGCCGTAGCCAACTGGTGCCTAACTCCATCCTGATCATCGTCGCCTTCGTAGTGATCATTAAATGCCTCAAGGAGAAAACCATCGGTCAAATAAGTCGTCCGGTCCGGCTTGGGCGAATCGGCTGAGGATGAGCCCGGTTTCCTGTATTTGTCCGCCCGTTCGGCTTCCTCGAAGGTGCTGGATGGCTTTAAGTCCTCCCATGGATCAGGGTGGAAAAGGAAGTTCATGTTCGTGGAAGATCGAGGGCAGTTGGGAATGCCCTTGAACTAGCGCCGACCCCCCGTACTTAACCGCTACTTCTACCACAAGGAGCCTAGCTTCGATGAAGGGAAAGTAGCAGATTTCGCCAGGATGGGGAGAATGTGCGCTCTCTTCCTGACCTCTGAAGATGTACTCCGAGCCTGCCGCCTCTTGAGCGCCTCCGGCAACCCTGGCCCTAGTGAGCGCCCCCATACGAGGGGCTATACTTATGCAAAGAGTGACCCTAGGGCCTAATTTGAGGGTTCCCACTGCTGCTGGCTTACATCTTTTTCCCGTGCAGGTCTCCACATATTAATGGACGCATGCCGAGCTTTGTTGGCCAGGCTCGATTAGCCAAGGCGCCAAACCCAACCTCCTCGCCCTAAAGTATCCGCCTTCCACAAGGCGGTTACCCAGAAATCTTGATGGTCGAGGAGAGATTCTGGCACCAGGGAGGGATCAAGTCAGAGTACCGAGGCCTCCCGCGTCGAAACGGGGTGGAATGAGAAACTCCCCAAACTGAGGATGCTAGAGCAACCCCGGCCAAGGAGGTCGAGGAGGTTGTGGAAGTCCCAAGGGGGACAAGGGAGGTCAAGAACCCTCCAACCAAACTGCTGTCCCCCAGAATCAACGTTCCACACTGTTGGGGGCCCCCGTAACCGCCAGCTTGTCCACTCCGGCCGCCGCTTCGTCGAGGCCCTCGCCAACCGAGGTATCGCCCCCGCCTCAGGCCGAGGCTCCGCTTGGCAGTCCCCTCACAGCAGCTCCTCAGGCGGCCCCCACCGCGCTACCAAGTCCCCAGCCCGAGAGGGTCACCCCTTGAAGGGCCATGCCCGGGGTGTCTATTCGCGAGGGCGGCACTGAGGGCTTCCAAAAGAGGGCTACAGTAGAAGAGGCTTCTCGGGGGGCCCAAGAAGCAAAGAATCGCTCCCAACGGCAAAGGGAAACGTGCAGCCAGCCTCAAGCCTTCGGATTCTGACGAGGAGGAAGAGCTCCTCAAATGTGCGGATGGCGGGCCCAGTGATCCCGTTAACCTTTAGGACCACCATTCCAACCTTCGCATGACTGGGGTGGGAGCCAACGAGACCAACACCAAGATGAACTTGGCACTCCTCTGAGGTCTCCAATTGCCGACTGACCAACGGGCGCTCCTAAAGTGCTCTATTATGGAGCTGGAGATGAATCTCGCTAATGCCTTAATTGGGGTAAGAAAAATTTTCGCTTTTGCCTTCCACTAAATTCGTTGTACACTTTGTCTAAACTCCCTCGATGATTTTGGGTAGGTCGTCTACCCCCTCTCCCATCACTTCCTTCGACGCACCAGCATTTTCTGCCAGGGGAAGAACAAGTATAAGAGGATGTTCAGGGAGGAGAGGAAGAAAAAACACCAAGGGCCTGCCGAGATGGAGAAGCGCCTCGAAGAGACTGAGGTTCTTGCCGGGGAGCTAGCCTCGACCAATGATACTCTTCGAGGGCAGCTACAGGAGAGCTAACAACTTCTTGAGTCCGCTAGGACCTGCATCACTGAGCTCGAGAGGCAGTGCAGGGACTTGGACGACGAGGTAAAAAGGACCGCCAAGGCCTGGGAGGAGACTCGGGCCTTGTACGAGGAGGTTTCCCTCGATCGAGATTTCGCCAAAGAGCGCCTCAAGGTAGTGAATCAGAAGAGAGCCGAGGCTGAGGTGAAGGCCTTCCGAAACTACAACGAGGGCGTCAAGGCGAGGCTTCGAAGAGCCGAGTGGACCTTCCCGGGGCGATGTCACAAGAGGATCAAGCATGCTTTCTCGAGGTTTCTTGTGAGCGAGGCGTTCGGCTACATCCGGACATGCCTTAGCTTTCAGGACTCTGCAGAGGCGGTCGACCTCATTCTCGACCAGCTCCAGGTGCGAGGTAATCTGGAAGAGGATTTTGATCGAGACTCTATTGGACTCTCTTTCGACTGCAACCGGTTGCCTCTGGAAGAAGCGTCACCCTCGTTGGAGAAGTCCAAGGAGTTTGATTTCCAAGGGAACGAGTTCAACATCGTCTTTCGCCGCCTCGACATCCTCCCTCCTGAGAGCGCGAAAGGCGAGTCATCGGGGGAAGAAGAGCTTCCGCTCCCGTCTATGCTAGCTCCGAAGTCCTGGAAAGACCAAATGGCTGGGCCAAGTTCCCCCAATGACCCTGAGGGCGAAGACGACGAGGCGGGGGCGAACGTCGGCGCCGGGGGCCAGGATGAAGGACCCGTCGAAGTTAGCGTCTAGGTAGAGCCTCATTCACACCCCCAAGCCTCTGTAACCCCCTTTTGTAAATCCCAAGCCTGTCATCCCCTTTTGTAAATCGGATGCCTTTGGGCTGATTAATGAAATTCATTCATTTCAGGGCATTTCCTGATTCATAAAGCATGTTATCAGGTTTTGCTTTTACTTAATAAGTTACAATAATGTTTCGGAGAGTTCGAGGATGGATACCCTTGGTTCCATGAGTGCAATGGATTGCGTGTTCAATGGATAGGGTGAAGGGAGTACGAAACTAACTAATGGCGAGCGAGAACAATTTAAACCAAAATGAGAGAAATAAGAAAATTTCTTAAAGATTTAACTTTGGAATTTACATAAGTTCGTACAACCATAGGTTCATACCACCCTCTCTCCCCTCGAAATAGAAGTGTCCTCGACACGTGTCTTTGTCAACCGACACAATAATTGAACGAGGAGAGAACAACAGACTTATCGTATTTTAAACATAGAACTTTTTGAGATTTGAAGCGTTCCATAGTTGAGGCAGCTCTCTTTCATCCATGTCCTTGAGCCGGTACGCGTTGTTTTTCGAGACCTTGACAACTTTGTAAAGCCCTTCACGTGATCGATCAAAAAGACCCCGCATTACATATATATTTGGGTGAATGTGTTTTGGACATACATGAATTAATTCTTCTTGCGAAGAGATAATGCTTTTTTGTTGTTATTTTTATTTTTACCTCTATTGTACAATATAAACGTTTTCATAATGCACAAACTGAAGAGCTTAATTAGTATAAGCATCATATTTTGCCTTAATTGTATAATATGCGTGAGACTTAGGGCAATAGCTCTTCTAAAACTAGCTATAATTATGTAAATATGTATTTCTTGTTTTCTTTTGGAACAATAGAAGAATTGATTAGCAAAGTTAACCTTTAAAATATTGGGTTTTTACCCACTCACATATGGCAAAAAATCCGGTTAGAATTCACTGGAAAGGCGTCGGCTGAACTAAGGTAGAACTCAATTAAATATTTAGCGATTAAACTAATGTTCTTGAAATTTTATGAACTAAAGTGATATTAGTGTTCAATTTTAAGGACCAAAAATGAAAATGTTTTCTACAATTAAATAATCAATTGACAAAATTACCCTTAAATTGAAGCATGTGCGACTGACATGACGAAAATTCGGAAGAAACCCTCCAAAACTTCGTTTGGGACTAAAGTAGTACTCACTTTAATTAAATTGTTGCTTTTGGAACCTTAATGACTAACATGATACTAATGTTAAATTTTGAGGACAAAAGGTGGGACTTTCCCTAATGAAACTTATCATACTTTTGATTAATATTGTAAAATATGTAAAACCGATATTCTAAAAACCGAATCGAATACAGGACCAGCGGCCTTACTAGTTACGTCTTCAATCGATTTAATTGGTTCAACCAATGGTTCAACCAATGTGACATTGTAATAAATTATAAAATATATCTAATTATATATATATATATATATGAAGCTATAAAAATTAATAAAATTATATTAAAATAATGCAATTAATATAGCAAAAAATACTAAAAAAAGTTTGTCAAATTTCAATAATTCTTTTAAATTAGTACCAAGGAAATATTGTTTCACGCCAAATATCCAATCGAATTCATAACATATTAATTTTGCCACATAAAATGAAAAAACTCTTAAAGATTCAAACAAGAAAACTCAAGCCCAGAACATCAACAATATGAAAAAAAAGAGTGGCAGAGAGAGAACTTACCCAATGCGAAAAGAATCAAGATTTAGGGGGAAGAACATGACCTGCTACTATGGTCGTTAGGAAGAAGGGGAAAGTTCTTGGCCAGTTGTGCCTCAATCTATTGTCATTGTATTTTTGTGACAGACTAAAAGGGCCGACACCCCCAGTAAAATTAAAACATGGCAGATTTTTCTTTTAAATATCTATCTATATATGTATATATATATATATATAAGTGACCCATCTGTTTGAGTGGTCAAACCGGTACCAGTTAAATCGATTATTAGTTGGTTCAAGGAGGTTCTGATTGCACCAATTGGAGGTTGGTTTTTTTATAATGTTTTGTAATACATTCCAATTGAACAAGCCGGTCCGGTTCAAATTTCAAAACATTATGTAAGACTATAAAATAGCATAATAAATTTTCCACTTAGTGAGAGACTCTTTAACGATCCGGTAAAATTCTTTATTTAAATATTTTATATTATACATTGGGTGTCCACTATTTTGATGAATAATTTTTTATAGAACTATTTTGTGAATTATTGTTTTATAAAAATTATTCTTCAAAACTATTATTTTTATTTGCGAACAAATGAGCGTTTTACTATATAAATTTTTAGAAAATATTATAAATTCCAAATATTCTTAAAATTTTATACATTTAATCTTTCCAACTCCCAGAATTTATTTAATACATTATTTCAACTTTTACCTATTTTTCCGAGAATTTTTAGTTATTTTCGAAAAACATTGTCTTTAAGTTATTAATTTGAAACCTAATTTTTAAAATGCTCAATTATTATCAAAAAATGAAAATAATAATATAAATAAATATTTTAGATTTTATTTGACTTATAAAAATTAATTTTTGAATTTTTAGAATTTTATTTTCATTTTTGGGCAATTTTCGAAAAATGGGCAAAACAAGGGTGTTTTGCTGAGAAATAAACAATAAAAATACTTAATAAATATGAGTTTCCAAATTTTATAGGATTTTACTTGATTTTGTTCTATATTTTATCAAAATATCTCTAGTAATACACTCTTGAACCCTAATGTACATATATAAATATATATTAGTGGTGATATACATAGCTACATATACACACACACATACCCACATACATATACATGGTGGTTAGTAAAGTGAGGTGTATGTATAGACAACCATGTATAATTATATGGAAGATGTATTTTGATGATTTTAGTATTGAGATATTTGTCTCTCACCCCTTTTAGTATCAATACATAAGACCATACACACCCACAATCCTCATTTTTCAGCCCATTTCAGCCCCAAAACTGTGCCCCCCCTTGCTCACACCCTCACTCTCTCATTTTCTCTCAAAATACTACACTAGGTAAGAATATTCTTTATGCCTTAAGTGGAGGATTTTAATTATTTTGCCATTATCATGCTATTTTAAAGCTTTATGGTTAATTTTTCATATTATAACTCTTGTTGGGAGGAAGTTGAAGAGTGGTTAGACTTGTGAGCACGATCTTGAAGATATTATGTGATTAATATGCTTTATTTGAACTAATATGTGATTATTATGCTTTATTGGAAATATTATGTGATTAATATGCTTTATGTGAAGTAATATGTGATTATTATGCTCTATGTTTTATTGGAAGTATTATGTGAGTTTATGCTTTATTTGAAATATTGTGAAACCCTTATGCTTTAGTTGAGGTATTAGGAGAATATCCTATGTTGTTCTTAAAAGTCTTAGTAAAGAAAGCTCCACACATCTATTATTTATACTATAGATTTATGCCTATTTTAGCACATTAAATACTATGGATTTATGCTTCTTTGTGTATAAAAATATACTTAGTTTATATACCTAAAGTATTTTAAACTTATTATTTATATATATGTATATATATATATATATATATCTTGTACTTGGATCTACATATATATATATATATATATCTTGTACTTAGATATACGTGTGTATATATATATATAAATATGTTTAGGGCTTTATTATATGTTAATCTGACTACTCAATCCTAATTATAATCTATCTATATATATGTATATGTATAGGTATGTATGTAGATATATATTATTCATATATTTATATTAGTTCTATTTTATCTATATATTTATATTAGTTATATTTTAATCTATACATTTCTATTAGTTATGTTAATTATAGTAAGTTTACTCCTAAAGTATATTGAGCACCATCTTCTATGTACACTTTTGCTACTATATTTATACATATTTCACATTTTCAGGTAAGTATACTTAATGAGAGGTACAAAATCTTTTACTTCTAATAGTGGAGCTTACTTTACCTAAAAGCTGAAAATTGTAATTTTTCTCAAAGATGATAAAAGTTTCTTATATAATAAAAACTTTCAAAGATTATGTGCTTATGTGAATAAATTGCAATTTTGTGGATGGGCCCATATGTGCTGGAATGGTTTAGGGAGTGTTTCGCTGGAACATACTATTGAGTAGCCGGAAGAGTTCACACACCTTCCATCTCCTAATCCCCCCCTTGGTTAGACGGAGGGATCTACTCAAGAGAGAGGGCCGTAGGATAATACTAGGTGTATGCCTGGGATACGACCACCAGTGGATAAGGCTGGCGGGAGAGAAATGTGATGGTTGCTATTTCAGCTCGAATAGTCATAAGGGTACTGTTAGGTAACAAAAGATAGAAAGTGTGAAATTATGTGTTCGATGTGTAACTTATGTGCACTTGACACCCGAGCATCTTATGTGTATAAAGAAATGTTATACTCAACGTATGTTGATTCCGTGTTACATAATGATTTAAATGCTTCCGAACCTAGCCTTTATGATGTGGAAGAGAAGGAGGAGATTGAAGCTTTTTACTAGAAACAAAGATGTAGAATTTCCGCTGTGTACCTATTTTTGGTTTTGCATTTGCTATGTAGTTATATAGTAGAACTATCATCTCAGTAGTCTACTTTTGGTTGTACCATCTTTTTTATGTAGCCTAGTACGTTTTGTAAATAACAATGTATGTATGTATGTAACCACTAACAACAATAATAGCACTAATAATAATAACGGGATTTCGGGGTCGTCACACACTCACATGTTAGTTATTTTGGTGTGTTTGTTTACATAAAAAAATTGTCGGCCCCACGTGTTTACTAAATCGACACTATGCCAATATGATATGCTTACCCGATGTTCAAAACCACTAGATGAGAAAAAAAATGACTTCGAAGTGAGCTTGTATTGAGTGTGGGTGTGCTAGTGTGTAATGAACATACAATATGAAGTCTTTTCAATGTGAGTTTGATAAATTGCGCATTTGACTTCTTATCCAAAATATGATTGCACCAGAGTAGGCAAACACTACTCTAAGGTTCTACGCGCCTATAATTGAATGTAGGGCTTAAAAATTCAGTGCTTAAGTGATTTCGAAAAGGGTTTAAAAATATAAAAATAAGAAGTTGCACTAAAAGACTGATGACTATTCACAATCGATATTACAAACTTTATCTACAAACATCATTGATGACACGGGTCATATCTACAACTCAAATGTATTGAAAGACTGCCAAAAGACTTTAACTCAAGTGAAACGCATTGATGACTCCATACGGTGGCCACATATGAATGCATTGAAAGAATGGTATTATTCTACGAGCATTCGTAACTTTGACTACAACCTCTCATGTATGCACTCAATATAAATACGGGATACCACTAAGTCGATATCTTATCTCGAATGGGCGAATGATGGCTATGACCTAGTAAAGTTATGGAGTGAACGCATTGAAAATCTCATATCGAGCCAAATGGCATGACTACGAAAACTCGCATAACGGTCTTCTACCTATAAACTAAGCTAATCTTGGTTCATTTAAACTTCAAAATCAAAGAAATGTAAACTTCTTCATTGAAGTTGTTGTTGTTGAGTTGATTGTTGGTTCTTGTTGTGTTGTTGTTTTCCTAGTGACTCCGGCTCCCTTTTATAACTTGAGGCTGCAACCACCCTTTCTTTATTCCTGGAGTTGGATTAGTTTATTCGAACCTAAGCACTTGAAATGGATGGTGCAACTTATTCTTTGTTTTGGCAGTTATGCTATTTATTCAAATTTTGAAATTTTCAACATCACATGGCCAAAATTCTCGGCAGGTTTTAGCCATTTGTTATCTTGCCTAACCACCCTAAAAATAAGCATGAGATTTTATTACTATATTATTTTTATTTTTACTTTATTTCTAACCGATTGGGCCATGGATATTTATTTTGTCCTTGGCCTTTAACATAGGTCGACCTTAAACCAAATTGAAATGACCTAGGCCCCTTTTCCTTTCAGCATGGCCAAAAATAATCCACTCTGAGAAAAATGCAAAAATTTATTTTTGAGCACCAAATAGTGATATATAACATGTTTACTCCCACTTAATCCAAATACTTTCCAAAAACTGTGAGCAAAAACTTGAAATAGAAAACATTGGCAAAATTACCTTTCGTCCAACTCATCATTTTATATTAATATTTTAATTTTCTTCTTTTTCCTATTGATGCCTTCTACAAATTAGTCTACTGAGCTTGCATAATGCGAACGACCTAAAAAGGAAAGCCCAGGCGAAATGCCCTGGAGACGGGCTCAAATCTCCAATTCAGACCCCGGATTCCCATAGGCCAGGCCCACAACGGCAACCCAGCCTTTCTCTCTATCAACAAGGTTAGACCTGGCCCACAATCTTAGCTAACTAAGTCCACATGGATAAGACTTCAAGTCCTTATCCACTCAACAACCAAAGCCTACAAAATGGGTTTATAGTTATCTCAACAACTATACAAAGGTTGAAACAACCCACAACCACTTTCCCTACAAATCTGGAATTCCTCCTGAGCTCAGAGAAAGAGCCCAGAGAATTCCTTGGGCAAGTTGGTGCAAGGCCACTCATATAAAAAGGATACTAATTTTCATTTGGTAAACACAATTTTACTCAAGTTCGAACTTGAACTCTCTACATTCTTTCTGCATTCACTCACTCAAGCTCCGCAATCGAGCACACTACGAGCGCAAATTACTTACTCACATGCAGGATTCCACCTATTGTCTTTCATGCCTTATTTATGCTATATTGCAATTACTTTTGCTTTATTTCTTTTTAAGGCACATACTTATTTAATTCATTGGAGTTCTAACACTTTTTTACAGATTAGGTCCCCCTAAAGTCACCGGGTCCTTTTTCAAAAAATAGGATTCCAAAGATTCCCCTATGTTCAACCATTCCCTCCTACAAATTTTCTGATCATCCGAAATTTGGTACGCATGATCTATATTTCCATTTCTTTTTTGTATATTTGAATTTTTTATTTATACTATTAATAATGCAGGAAGGCTTAACATAACTACTTTTTGGTATCTCTCTCTCTCTTTTCTTTTTCTTTTTCTTTTTTCTTTTTTTTTTTTTTGGGTATCTCTTGGTACTTTTAAAATGTACAAAATTATCTCTATTGCCAATGCAGTTTTTCCTAGTGTTTTTTCTTCTTCGTCGTCCAACACCCTTTTATATTATTATTTTCTTTACTAATTTTATATTTCATATATTTTTTTATTAATTGCGAATTTAGAAAAGCAAGTTGAAAAAAAAATTAAAAATTCATTTAATAACGTGGAAAATATTGTTAATTTTATCATTTAATCAATCACAAAGTATCAAGTATGACACAAGGTAAGGAGAGTTGAGTATAAATATTTAGGATCATAATGAGCTGACCAACCCTATTGAATAAAAGGGGATCTATGGACAGGAGCCTTGTTGGCATGGCGTACCTTAATTGATCTACCTAACACTAAGATCTAAGGTCATCAAGGGACATTCCTTGAGACACAAGTCTGAGATATTAGAAAGGGGTATGAAAGGCCATATTTGCCATTAATGAGATTTGATTTTACGTTAAATGCATATCATATATATTTAATGCAAGAGATATCCTCTATATTTTGCATCTAAGGCACCTGTAGCAGACATACTCTCGACTAGTTGTGTCAACGGCGACAAGTGCACATGGATGTTCCCCTTGTTAATAGTGAATAGTGGTGAATGCCTTTAGAGCAGCTTCCCAAGCAAGCAATCGGGAACGTGACAATTGGCAAGAGAGATCCACTTCTGGTTGTAGGATCTCGATCAAGGGGAATAGTTAGAGGAAAAGTAAGACCTTCAATATTGAAAAAGTGCATCTTGAGAAGGATCGAACCGAGGAGGACAATTCAAGGACGGGCTAACTCGGGGTCTGAGGGACCAACGAACGTGCTCCTTGAGGGGAAATTCTTTCATGGACCGGGTGTATGCATCATGCGGTCCAGATTCAGTCACATGCTATGTACTTAATTTTTTATAAAATATATATAATGTACGAATAAATTTGAACAGGAGGGTGCATGGGTAGGATCCATATAAGAATTTCCTCTCCT
>CM047877.1:17433444-17598415 GCA_026212405.1 Petrea volubilis
GCCCTCAAACGGCCTAAGTAGGAAAGCTGAAGCCCTCGATATGACGGGTTGTCCTCGAAGGGGGCTCTTAAGCTGGCGGCTCTTGAAGTGGCCTCGAGGCACAAGTACGCTACCCGAGGGACCTTCGAAACAACCCACGGCCCTCTGAAAAACGTCCAGCCTTGTTCTAAGGGCGCGAGGAGCTTGTTGGCATAAGAGGCCCTCGAACACATCCGTGTCAAGGACAAAATCCCATACTTGGCCATTGAACAGCTTGCCGCCTAACAAGGATGAATCCAGCTGGCGACCAATGGCAGGTCCTACCTACTACCGTCTAACACGCCCCAATGGCACATGGGTTCATCCCATCAGTCTTCAGCGCCTTAAATGCCAAGTCATAAATGCAATCCTTGGCCAATAAATGTCAATAAGGCCCCCCATTAATGAGAGGTGAGAGAAGCCGCCAATAAGAATCACCAAGGGGACAAAAAGCACATGCTGGTACGGCTAATTTCAAGAAATTGATCAGCTCCTACCAACCACGTCACATCCGACTGCCTCACTCTCATATATATACCAAATCGGCTCTTCACCCAAGGGTAAAAAAAATCATAAGATTCTCACTCTCATTCTTGATAAGCTAAGAGAACTTCTCATTCACTATTTATCATCTTCTCCAAACACTGACTTGAGCGTCAGAGAGCCTACGCCGGAGCAAAATCGGCTAGTCTCACGTGATTCCTCCCTCTTTAATAGGTGGGCCACCAACATTATCATCAAAAGCTCTTCGAACCCCGACATGTGGTGGAACCAAAAATCGACCGCATCATTTTGGCGCTAAAGTAAAGGCCTAATCTTGTCGAAGAGGTGATCTTCAAAAAGATAAGAAAATATGGTGAATACACGACGAACCTATATGTCCGGAACTTTGTCGGAAAGGGGCAACCATGACCCTCCCGAAGTGACTCAACGGGCAGGGAAAACTGTCAATATTATAGACAAAGGTAAGGGGCACGCCGCCCCTGTGCCGCCGGCAAGGGCTAAGGTAGGTCCTTCCCACGACCCCCTACCGACCCATGCAGCGGACACGCAGCAAGTGGAGCATATGGTCACCCTTCCTATCAGCCGCGTCAGGCAGTTGCTGGGGGCCTGCGATGACCAGACGTTAATTCAATTTTTGTCCGGGAAACTATCTCTATCGCCGAATGAGGTAGGGGCTCCCGCCGTCTCTCACCGTAGTGAACATCCCACTCCCTTGTGGAGTTATTCCCCGCACGAAGGGAGCCGCCGACATTCCCACCGAGAAGAGGTAGCACAGTCCGGTAATCACGCCACCCGCCAGGTCTCTCCTAGACATAATGCCATGGACGCTTCCGCCAGGTTCAAGACTAGTGGTTACCGTCCACGCCCGTGAAGGGACGAGGGACCAGAGGAGTTAGCCCGCATGCGCCAGCAGGTCAACGAATTGCATACTGAAATAGAGCGACTCTCAAGGCAACGTTAAGGGGAGAGGAGTGTAAGGGTGGATGCTACGCGGTACATGCCTCCCTATAACCACTGATTGGAGAGGTCCCCTTTCATCTTAGAGATCGCGAAATCGCGCTTAGCCCCTGATGAGCGCATGCACTCTAGCCTACCCTGTTATGGCGGCACCACGGATCCAGTGGAACATCTGATTCACTATGAGAACGTAGTGGGGATAGCAACCAGCAACCTGCATGTATGGGCTCACCTTTTCTCCACCACCCTCCAGAGAATTGCCGTTACATGGTTTAAAAAGATGGAACCACAGTCCATCTCCTCATACGTAGAACTAGCAGACCGGTTCTTAAACTATTTCGCTGCCAAGATATCTACCAAGCTGTCCCATACTCACTTATATGGGATCATCAAGAAGGAAGGAGAAACCCCGTGGGCTTTCATAGAAGGGTTCAATAATGAACTTCTTAAGGTGGAGGATGTCAGAGTTGAGTTCGTAAGGCATGCACTCTATCAAGCTCTGAAAAATGAGAGTTGTGTGGAGGCCATCATTATGTAGGCCCCCCGAACTATTGCCGACATCCAGCAGCTCGCTTGCAAGTATATGGAGGTGGAGGAGCTCAACTTGATAACGCATCCTCCTAAGGCCAAAAGCGAAGGGAGCACCAAGCCCCAGGAAGAAAAATTGAGGAGCAAGGAGAAGAAAGAGCCCACTAGGAAGTACAAAGATTATACCACCCTCACTAAGACCCCGGCAGAAATTTTCGCTCTTCTCGGGTGCCACACATTTTCGACGCCTAAGAGGACACCCAAGGGAGGAGAGCCAGGAGAAGCGGAAAGTATTGTGCTTACCAGCGACAGTATGGGCACAACATGGAGAATTGTTACACTCTGTAAGATGAGATCGAGACCTTGATCCGTGGCGGGAAGCTCCAGGAGTTCGTTAAAAAGCTGGATTATTACGACGCTCAGGCCTCCCCAGTCCGTCGAGAAAGGTCGAGATCTCCCAGGAAGCAAAGCCCCCCAAGACACCCAGAATCCTCGAAGAAGGCGGGGAAGAGACTGATGAGTGGCAACCATCCCACCAAAGGTACGATCCTCATGATTGCTAGGGGGCTAGCGGGTGGTGACACCCAGTCCTCGGGCAACAGAATGGGCAGGAAGCTCCGATATGACCAGTTTGCCCTTGAGGATTTGGGTCGCCCTCAACTAGTCAACGCGATCAAGGGATGCTCGATAGAGTTCAACGAAAGTGATAGGGTCCCAGTGCAAAGCCCGAAAGATCTAATCGAGCAACCCGATTATCCGATGGTGGTGGTGACGACTAATGTAGCTAACTTCGCCATCACCAAAACGTTGATTGATAATGGCGACTCGGCCAATGTCCTGTTCTACTCTACATTAAGGAAGATGGGCATGGGCAAGGTAGATATGGAGCCGGTGCAGATGCCCTTGGTAGACTTCGGGGGGTTCCAAATTACCCCTTTGGGGCAGATGAAGCTGCCGACGTCCCTCGACCAGGAGCAAACCAAAAGGACTCTGATGGTAAATTATCTGGTGGTGGATACCCCGTTTGCCTACAACATAATCTTGGGTTGTCCGGCGCTCAACGCATTTAGGGCGGTGGCGTCAACCTACCACCTTATGATGAAATTCCCCACTGAAGCTAGGATCGGGCAGGTGCGATGCGATGTTGTCGACGCATGGACCTGTTATTCGGTGTCACTAGGAATGAAGCCTGGATCTGGAAAGAGGAAGTCCCCCGAAGTAGGCTCTGATAGCGATTCTGAAGGACTAGTAGCGACGTCCTCAAAAAATAGAAAACTCGAGGATGGCAAGATCGAGCCCACTGGAGAATCTAAGGCTATCCAGCTAGAACCGGGGAACCCCGAGAAGACTACCAAGATTGGAGGGCAACTCGACAAGGCCAAGGAGGTGATGCTTATCCAGGTCCTTCGAGAGAGCAAGGACGCATTCGCGTGACAGCCCTCGAATTTTCTCGGGATTAGTCCCGAGGTTATCGTGCACTGCTTAAAAGTCGATCCGACCTTCAAGCCTGTCAAACAAAAGAGGAGAGTCTTCGGGGCAGAAAGGAATAGAATAATAGAGGGGGAAGTAAACAAATTGTTGGAAGCTGGGTATATCATGCCAATACACTTCCCCGAATGGCTATGTAACGTGGTAGTGGTCCCCAAGAGGCAAGACAAATGGAGAATGTGTAATGTGTCCCCAAAGGACCCCTCCCCGTTCCCTCGGATTGATTAGCTTGTAGATTCCACGGCGGGCTGTGAAATGATGAGTATTATGGATGCCTATTCGGGATACTATCAAATCTCGGTAGCCCCGTAAGACCAGCCCAGAACCTCATTTGTGGTGGAGATAGGGGTGTACTGCTTTTTGGTCATGCCTTTCGGACTTAAAAATGCGGGGGCGACTTACCAAAGGTTAGTAAACCTCATCTTTAAAGAACTAATCGGATGCATTATTGAAGTGTATGTAGACGACATGATTGTCAAGAGCACAGAGGATGAAGACTACCTTGAACATTTGAAGGAAGTCTTTTAAGTGCTTAGAGAGTTTGGCCTCAAACTCAACCCCTCGAAATACACATTCGGAGTTCGAAGGGGAAAGTTCCTGGGTTACATGGTCAGCGAGAGGGGAATCGAGGCTAACCCCAAAAAAATCGAGGCACTGAAAAGGATTGGGACTCCCAAGTCGGTGAAGGACATTCAAAGGCTCTGCAACCGGATTATCTCCTTCAACAGTTTCATATCTCAGTCGATAGACAAGAACCTGCCTTTCTACCTGAATTTAAGTGGACTCCCGAGTACGAGCAGGCTTTGCGGGAACCCAAGGAGTATTTGGCTACTCCACCGCTTTTAGCCAAACCAAATCCATGAGAGAAACTATACCTATATCTCATGGTATCCCCGAAGGCAGTCAGCTCCGTGATCGAGGTAATAAGGGACCGAAAGCACCTTCCTGTTCACTACCTCAGCAAAATGTTGCAAGGGGTGGAGAGGAACTATCTGGAGATAGAAAAATTTTCCCTGGCTATGATTCATTCTGCGAGAAAATTAAGATAATATTTCCAATCGCATTCGATGGTGGTACTCACAGACCAACCCCTTCGACAAGTCATTTCAAAGCCGAATACATCAGGCAGGCTTATTAAAGGGCTATAGAGCTGGAAGAGTTTGATATCTCGTACCAACCACGAACTGCCATCCAAGCCCAAGTGTTGGCGGACTTCGTCCTCGAGAGGCTTGGACTACTGGAAGAAGAAGGCCCACCCGCCACAGGCCCATGGATCATACATGTCGACCGCTTCGGGATTACTTTACAAAGCCCAGAAGGCGATGTAGTGGAATTCGCCATCAGACTCAATTTTCCTGTCACCAACAATGAAGCTGAGTATGAAGCCCTCATCGCTAGGCCTCGAATTGGTAATCAAAAAAGGGGTCTCCTATATCAGGGCCTTCACCGATTCTCAGCTGGTATCCAACCAAATCGGTGGAATATACGAAGCCAGAGACACTGCGATGACCAAATACCTCGAGCACGTCACCAAGTTGAAGGAAAGTTTCAAATACTTCACCTTGGAACAAATACCGAAGGAGAAAAATGAGTGTGATGATGCCTTATCAAAATTCGGAAGTGCCCTCAAAAGTACCAAGGACCAAGTGGTCAGTTTCAAGATCATTGATTCTCCTTCAATTCGAGAACAGGTAAAGGAAATCTTACCCATTCAGCCCCTCGAGTCTAGTTGGCAGGATGACATCTGTGCCTTTTTGGAAGAGGGAGAGGGAATAACTGATTGAAAACAAGCACGGAGGTTGAGGAAGCAGTGCACGAGTTACGACTTAGACAACGAGGGAAGATTGTTCCGAAAATCTTTCCTCGGACCCCCACTTAGATGTCTTCTCCCCTCGGAAGCCCGGGAGGTAATGCAATCGGTCCACGAAGGGAACCATGCAGGAGGAAGGTCCCTGTCCTAGAAAATTATGAGGAGTGGTTTCTACTAGCCTACGATCTTAGAGGACGCATCTGAATATACCCGAAAATGCCCGAAATGCCAGTTTTAGGGTAACCTCCCTCACAAGCCAGCTGCAGAAATGGTGAACGTCGAAATTTCGTAGCCCTTTGATCAGTGGGGAATCGATGTGGTTGGACCTTTCCCCCTCGGCAAGGGTCAAAAGAAGTTTGCCATAGTGGCAGTGGAATATTTTACGAAGTGGGTTGAAGCTGAGGCAATTCCCAAGATTACAGACACCTCGATTCGATCCTTTATATGGAAGAATATCATTTGCCGATTTGGGGTCCCTCGAGTATTGATATCGGATAATGGCACTCAATTCCAAAGTCGGGCCACGACTGAGTGGTGCCAGAGTCACGACATCTAACAACGGTTCACATCGGTGGGAAATCCCCAAGCAAACGGTCAAGTCGAGGTCACCAACCAAATCATTCTGCAAAATCTAAAGACGTCATTGGGCGCTCTTAAAGTAGAATAGGCAGACGAGTTGGCTGGGGTACTGTGGGCCTATCGCACCACCCCTCGAACGGCAACGATGGACTCCCCATATGCCTTAGTGTACGAATCCGAAACGGTGATCCCAGCCAAAATATTACACAACACAGCCAGGGTAGCGCATTTCAATAAGTCTAGAAACGAGGAGAATCATGCCACGGAATTGAACCTGCTCGAGGAAAAAAGAAATGAAGCCTGGTCGAGGATGCAAAAGTATAGAGCCTCCATGGCCCGAGCTTATAATAATAGAGTACGCCCCAGAAACTTCCAGCTTGGAGACTTGGTCCTCAAGAAGGTCAAACTATCCAAGCATGTGGGATAGTTGGACCTAAACTGGGAAGGGCCTTATAAAGTTGTAAAGGTCTCGAAAAACAACACGAACCGGCTGAAGGACATGGATGGAAGAGAGCTGCCTCGACCATGGAACGCTTCAAATCTCAGAACGTTCTATGTTTGAAATAAGATAAGTCTGTTGTTCTCTCCTCATTTAATTATTATGTCGGTTGATAAAGACACGTGTCGAGGACACTTCTATTTCGAGGGGAGAGAGGGTGGTACGAACCTATGGTTGTACGAACTTATGTAAATTCCAAAGTTAAATCTTTAAAAAAATTTCTTATTTCTCTCGTTTTGGTTTAAATTGTTCTCATTCGCCATTAGTCACTTTCGTACTCCCTTCACCCTATTCATTGAACATGCAATCCATTGCACTCGCGGAACTAAAGGGATCCATCCTCGAACTCTCCGAAACATTATTGTAACTTATTAAGTAAAAGCAAAAACTGATAACATGCTTTATGAACCAGGAAATGCCCTGAAAGGAATGAATTTCATTAATCAACCCGAAGGCATCCGATTTACAAAAGGGGATGACAGGCTTGGGATTTACAAAAGGGGGTTACAGAGGCTTGGGGGATTACAGTGAATGAGGCTCTACCTAGTCGCCAACTTCGACGGGTCCTTCATCCTGGCCCCCAGCGCCTTATCGCCACCGTCGTCTTCGCCCTCGGGGTCATTGGGGGAACTTGGCCCAACTATTTGGTCTTTTCAGGACTCCGAAAGCTGGCACAGACGGGAGCGGAAGGTCTTCTTCCCCCGATGACTCGCCGTTCGCGCTCTCAAGAGGGAGAATGTCGAGGTGGTGGAAGACGAAGTTGAACTCGTTCCCCTAGAAATCAAACTCCTTGGACTTCCCCAACGAGGGCAACGCTTCTTCCAGAGACACCTCGTTGCGGTTGAAAGAGAGTCCAACGGAGTCTCGATCAAAATCCTCATCTAGATCGCCTCGCACCTGGAGTTGGTCGAGAACGAGGTCAACCACCTCTGCAGAGTCCTGAAAGCTAAGGCATGTCCAAATGTTGTCGAACGCCTCGCTCACAAGGAACCTCGAGAAGGCACGCTTGATCCTCTTGTGACACCACCCCGAGAAGGTCCACTCGGCTCTTCGAAGCCCCGCCTTAAAGCCCTCGTCGCAGTTCCGGAAGGCCTTCGCCTCAGCCTCAGCTCTCTTCTGATTCACTACCTTGAGGCGCTCTTTGGCGAAGTCTCAATAGAGGGCAACCTCCTCGCACAAGGCCCAAGTCTCCTCCCAGGCCTTGGCGGTCCTTTTCGCCTCGTCGTCCAAGTCCTTGCACTGCCTCTCGAGCTCAGTGATATGGGTCCTAGCAGACTCGAGAAGTTGTTGGTTCTCCTGTAGCTGCCCTCGAAGAGTATCATTGGTCGAGGCTAGCTCCCCGGCAAGGACTTCAGTCTCTTCGAGGCGCTTCTCCATCTCGGCAGGCACTTGGTGTTTTTTCTTCCTCTCCTCCCTGAACATCCTCTTATACTTATTCTTCCCCCGATGGAAAATGCTGGCGCGTCGAACGAAGTGATGGGAGAGGGGGACGACGACCTACCCAAAATCATCGAAGGAGTTCAGAAAAAGTATACAGTGAATTTAATGGAAGGCGAAAGCGGAAATTTTTCTTACCCCAATATTTTCGCAATAGAGCACTTTAGGAGCGTCGGTTGGTCAGCCAGCAATTGGAGACCTTGGAGGAGTGCCAAGTTCATCTTGGTATTGGTCTCGTTGGCTCCCACCCCCGTTATGTGGAGGTTAGAATGGTGGTCCTGAAGGTTAACGGGGTTGTTGGGCCCTACATCCGAACATTTGAGGAGCTCTTCCCCCTCGTCAGAATCCAAAGGCTCTGGGCTAGCTACATGTTTCCCTTTGCCCGTGGGAACGGTGCTTCTTGACCCCCCGAGAAGCTTCTTCTATCGCAGCCCTCTTTCGGGAGCCCTCAGTGCTTCCCTCGCAAATAGACACCCCGGGCATGGCCCTTCGAGGGGCGACCCTCTAGGGCTGGGGACTTGGTCCCGCGGTGGGGGCCGCCTGAGGAGCCGCAGTGGGGGGACTGCCAAGCGGACCCTCGGCCTGAGACGAGGGCGA
The DNA here is from genome assembly GCA_026212405.1 of Petrea volubilis. NCBI lineage: Eukaryota > Viridiplantae > Streptophyta > Magnoliopsida > Lamiales > Verbenaceae > Petrea > Petrea volubilis. Next base: position 17,441,862 of record CM047877.1, read on the forward strand.
TATCTCGATTGGCAAAGGCCTCGACGCAGCGGTGGCCAAAGTGGACACGCCGTCAGTTACGGGGGCCCCCGACGGTATGGAAGGTTGATTCTGGGGGACAACAGTTTGGTTGGAGGGTTCTTGACCTCCCTTGGTCCCCCTCGGGACTTGCACAACCTCCTCGACCTCTTCGGTCGGGATTGCCCTAGCGTCCTTAGTTTAGGGAGTTTCCCTTTCCACCCCAATTTCGACTGCGGGAGGCCTCGGCACTCTGATTTGATCCCTCCCCGGTGCCAGAATCTCTCTTCAACCGTCGAGATTTTTGGGTAACTGCCTTGTGGAAGACGGATACTTTAGGGCGAGGAGGTTAGGTTTGGCGCCCTTGCCGATCGAGCCTGGCCAACAAAGTACGGCGTGCGTCCATTAAGATATGGAGACCTGCATGGGAAAAAAATGTAAGCCAGCAGCATTGGGAACCCTCAAATTCAAAAAAAAAGAAAAAAAAAGGGGGGGGGGAGAAGAAAAAAGGGTTTTAGGCCTTGGGGTCGCTCTTTGCATAAGTATGGCACCTCATACCAGGGCGCTCGAAAGGCGGAAGGCCCGGAGTACATCTTCAGAGGTCAGGAAGAGAGCGCACATTCTCCCCATCCTGGCGAAATCCGCTACTTTCCCCTCATCGAAGCTAGGCTCCTCGTGATAGAAGTTGCGGTTAAGTATGGGGGGTTGGCGCCAGTTCGAGGGCATTCCCAACTGCCCTCGATCTTCCTCAAACATGAACATCCTTTTCCACCCTGATCCATGTGAGGACTTCAAGCCATCCAAAACCTTCGAGGAAGCCGAACGGGCAGACAAATACAGGAAGCCGGGCTCATCCTCAACCGATTCGCCCAGGCCAAACCGGACCGACTCGTTCGACTGGAAAAACTCCTAAAAATTGGTAGGGCTGGCTTCCTCCTTGAGGCATTTCATGATCACCACGAAGGCGACGATGATCATGATGGAGTTAGGCACCAGTTGGCTAGGGCACACGCCGGCAAACTCAAATAACCTTCGAATTTCAGGAGAGAGGGGCAAGCGCAACCCCGCTTCGAAATGGTGGAGGTTAAAAGCCACGCGCCCCTCACAGGGCTCCACCATGTTCTCATTGGGATCAGGCATGTAGATGGGGAACTGAACCCCAAATTCCTCTCGAATCCTATCCATCTTCGCCGCAGTGACATTGCTGGAAATATCCCGAGGAAGCGAGGAGGTCTGAAATTTGCCCATTCTTCCACCCCATGGTTTTGGGCTCTTGGCGGAAGACACACTAGGTCCGGCATCCCCTCTAGCAGGCCTCTGTGATTTCTTCTTCTACCTTGGGCGGACCTTTTCTGGCGCGTTGCTCGGTGCCTTTCCTCTGAGGCCCCCACTCTGCGATGCCCCGGCTTGGGTCGCCCCGATGGTCTTTGCGGGGCGGCTCGTCCCCGGCACCCGAAACCGGCTGGGAGGGAAGGCGAACCTCCCCCTCTGCCGCCAAATCCTCAGGCGTCAGATCTGAGTCATCCAGTATCTTCCTTCTCGGACCCATTGCGGCTAGGGTTTTTGGGTTGGAAATGTTAAAAAAGAGTAAGAGAAAAAAGAGTTCACCTGGAGAGAATGAATGGCTGAAAACGATGATAATGGCGTTCTTTAAAAGTCTTGTCCTTCAATGCCCGTATGAGTGCTTTGGGTGAGTGTGAAAATGAAAATCAATTTGGGGCGAAACCCTCAACTATTTATAAGGGACACGGGAAACGCCACCAACCATTTGAGGCCTCAGCCGTTGTGGCAATAAGGCCTGTAGCAATTATGACTAGGCAAGCCCCCTGCTATTATGACCTTTCGCCGCCAGAAATTAATGGGCAAGGATGCGACACGTCTCCCCAAACAAGCGCATGGGCCGTCAGAGTTGGAAAAGCGTAGCTTTTTGTACCCACTAGGCGTTTCAAATTCAAAAGATGTAAGGACACCTGGCATCCCGCCACACAAATCACTCTTGAAAGCTGACGTCCTCGTCACGATCAAGGGTGGGGGGACTAACTGATAAGTCAGGTGCCACCTCATCACATTGCGTCGGTAGGTGCCCCCAAACGGCCTAAGTAGGGAAGCTAAAGCCCTCGATATGATGGGTTGTCCTCGAGGGAGCTCTTAAGCTAGCGGTTGTTGAAGTGGCCTCGAGGCACAAGTACGCTACCCGAGAGACCCTCGAAACAACCTATGGCCCTCGAAAAACGTCCAGCCCTGTTCTGAGGGCGCAAGGAGCTTGTTGGCATAAGAGGCCCTCAAATGCGTCCGTATCGAGGACGAAATCCCATACTTGGCCATTGCATAGCTTGTCGCCTAACAAGGATGAATCCAGCTGGCGACTAATGGCAGGTCCTACCTACTGCCACCTAACACGCCCCAATGGCACATTGGTCCATCCCATATGTCTCCAGCGCCTTAAATGCCAAATCATAAATGCAATCCTTGGTCATAAATGCTGAAGATGCACATTAAATGCCAATAAGGCCCCCCATTAAAAAGAGGTGAGAGCGACCGCCAGCAGGAATCACCAAGGGGACAAAAAGCACATGCTTGTACGGCTAATGTCAAGAAATTGACCGACTGCTACCAACCATGTCACATCCGGGTGCCTCACTCTTATATATATACCAAATCGGCTCTCCACCTAAGGGTAAAAAAGAAAATCATAAGATTCTCACTCTCATTCTTGATAAGCAAGAGAACTTCTCATTCACTATTCATCATCTTCTCTAAACACTGACTTGAGCGTCGGAGAGCCTACGCCGGGGCAAAATCAGCTAGTCTCACGTGCGTTCCTTCCTCTTTGACAGGTGGGCCACTAGCATTATCATCAGGAACTCTTCGGACCCCGACACGTGATTGAATCAAAAACCGATCGCATCAGGAGAGTACTGCATCAACTCGTATATAAATAACTCATAATTATTTAATTTAATTAGAAAATATATTCCCTGATTCGGAATTCTCCTGAGAAATAATTAATGATAATTAACTTTAGAAACATTAATTTCATTTCTAAGTCATCATTCCAATTAACGAATGATGAACTCATATAGTTGACTTGGCTGATTAATGTACTTACGGAGATAAGTAAAAATAAGCTATTGTAAGACTAAGTAGGTAGCTAGCTAGCTAGCTAGCGGTGTTAATTGCATGAAAATCAATTCTAATTAATTAATTCATTAAACAGAGAAAATGATGTAGCACGACATGAGACATTAGTTAATTCATGAAACTTCTAATATGTGTGGGGGTCTATTTAAATAATTAATGTTCCAAAATCAGGCATTTGAAAGTTGGCCACATTAATTTGTTGACTATTTGCATATTTTTTGCTGAAGATATGGCAATTTTCATGCAGTAGTACAATTTGACTGTTTCTTTTATACATATTTTTTGGGCAATTACACCCATCTCTTTTGAGACTAGATGAAATTATGGATAACTCTCTCTTACTTTAAAAATCTCCTAAGATATGTATAAATCTAAAAATAGTCATCCTTCATGAAAGTGGGACGTTATTGTAAATTGTATTTTTTGTGTTTTCAGTTGTCATTTTGAGATCAAATTCGCATGACGTGATAAGTACAAGATGTAGAAATTACACATGAAATCAATTTAAAAAAAAAAGTTGTAGTGTTCGAATTATATGGTGATGCTCAGTAGTAATTGTTGTAGTATAAAATGAAATTATTTTGTGAAAGTTGGTAAATCACGAAATTGATTGAAGGGTTTTATCAGGCTTGACAAATGATATCTCTTGGTGGTTGAGGTGGCTACTAAGATGCGGGAAAGTTATTGGTAATTTTCCAAATTATTTACAGCCTGAGGTTTTTGTTAAACAACGAAAATGTCAGGGTGGTGTTGGTAATATTTGAAACAAGATGGAGTTATCTATAATTTTATCTAAACTCAAGAGAGGTGAGTGTAATTGTTCTATATTTTTTTGTGCATGTGTACTTGTCTATGTATGTACACACATATAGAATCAGTGTATGTATATATACAAGAAAATACTTCATTCACAAACGGATCAATTCACAGATATAGTGAAATTCGTTACTAAATATAGTTTCGTGATAAATTTTGTTCATTACAAATTTGTTAGTAAATGATCTTTTATTAATAACTGTTTTAATTTTTATTTTAATAGAATTATGTCGAAAATCCATAACAAATGTCTTCTATTAGTGATGGAATCTCACAATTTGAGGAGGCAAAGTGATCACGTTCCCTAACTTTTATTGATATGTCACATAAGTTTGGTTCTTTTTCTTTCTTTCTTTTAAGAAAACAAAAAAAAAAAAAAAAGAGTTTGATATGCCACATTTTTGGTGGTACCTTTGTTAAAAATCTTGTAGTATTAAAATTTAATACCTAAACTCAGAACTTATAAATGTTTAGGCTGCTAATTTTTTTTTTTATTTTTTTTTTTTTGGGTCCGGATTTAGGCTGGTATTGCTTGGCCATTCCTTCTTCAAAATTTGTGTTTCTATGGGAAATTAAATTCAAATTCATTTGTTTGGATCCTCGAAACATTTTCTACGGTTAAAGATGAGAAAATGCAAAAGTTTTCTCATAATTCGAAGAACATATTTATCAGTCATTTCATATCATTCTTCTAACTAAATTTCTCATATTATTCTGCAAAACTGGATGCTAGTAGGAAAAATAATTGTTACGGTCAACACATAAAAATATGTCTACAATATTCAAATATAACATATATACCTAATTATGCAATATATATATGTGGTTAATTACATATACTACCCATCTAAATATACGAAATTATAGTTGGTCTCCTAAAGATTTTAAATATTACCAATACATACCCTGAAGAATTTCAAAATTACAAATACCTCCCTGATCAGCCGGTTCCGAATCATATTATGCTGATATCATCAAATTTTTTTATGAAATTTCACAAATACCCTTATCGTTCTCGGTCCAAAAAATTTTTAAATTGAAAAATATAAGGATACAATCAGAAGTTCAAAAAAATCTGATCGAGAACCTGCTGATCAGGGGGTATATATAATTTTAAAATTCCTCAGGATATGAGTTGATAATATTGAAAATTTTTAGGGGACCAATTATAATTTCGTATCTTTAAGATGTAATTAACCCTATATATATATATATGTGTGTGTGTGTGTGTGTGTGTGTAAAATGCTATTATTTTTGATAAGAGGCTCAAAATCAATCCTGAATAATAATTACACAATAACTACGTCACATTAAAAGTAATTATTATATCATGATTAGAAGACAAAGAAATAACCATCCAATTACAAATCTCAAAATCTGCATCCAACTAAAAATATTATTCTTACTTTTTTTCATTAAAAAAAATTTAAAAATACGAAGTCATTCAATCTTCGTTTTACTTATGTATATATGAAAAGAAAAAAGAAAAAAAAAGAAAAAGCGGCACATGAAATATATGTATATATGAAAAAGTGGGAAATGATTGGGGTCTCCAATTCCCAAATATGCGTCTCCTTTTTACAGCCCCGTCTTTTGGCACGTCCTTTCCTTGTTTCACTTTTCCGTCTCAAAGTTTGTGAAAGTTTTTTTTTTACATGAAGTGCTCTCAAATAGAATATTTTCATATTTTTATAATACTATAATTTAAAAATTAAATATATCTTGTTATATTTTTACACATTCGATTTCAAAGCTGATGATAATAGGTTGCTTTATCTATTTATTTGTTATGATTCCAAGTTGCCACTTGCATTAAAAATTAAAATTTGAGAACCACTTGCGATTATTTATGTAGAAATTTAAAGTCATATGCTTGTGTCACGGTCTAGAAAGATAATAATTTATCATGTAGTTTGTCACTAGCTAGACTTTTCTCTTAAAAAAATGAAGTTATATATTTTAAGATAAAATTTGCGACTTTGAATCAATCCCTTTTAATTTTAGGCCCTTGTGATGTGGACCCCTTACTTTTAAACTAATTTTCGCAAAACTTTTACAATCTCGATGTTTCTGTATTAACAAGTGTAATAGAAAATAATACATAAAATACTCTTACTAGAGACGAAAGTACATTTCAGTTTTCATATCAATATCTCAAATTAGATGCAAAAATAAAATTATTCATAAATAATTATCGGTTATAAAGGATCCGCACTATTAATTTATTGCCACAACTCTTTAAATTGAAGTGGTATCACCTCTACTCTATTTAATAAGGTGTTCTATTTGGAAAGAAATTACTTTGTTCTTACCATTAAGGCACGATTTTGTTGGTTTAATTATATGTCTCGTTGCAAAACATTGTAAAACTCTCGTATAACCTAATAACTAAGAAGTTGAATATGAGATTAAAAAATAAGGGAAAACATTAAAAATTCATAAAATAAATTTTGATATTTAAAAAATTCATGAAATTAATTTTTAATCTTATAAACCTATTCCGCTTATTTTTCACTCAAAAAATCCAGTAGTCAATTTTTTTCACTGAATTATCCTTAACCTGTTCTTTTAAAAAAAAAACTTGATCAATCATTTTTCTAATAATTTGTACAAATGATGGTTTCAACAAACTAACTTTGTAAAGTGATTTAAATATAATATATATATATATATATATATATATAAAGTATGAAAGTTTCTTATTTTTCAAATTTAAAGATATCTAAATTATAATTGAAAAAAAAAACTTTTCTTATAAATTATTTTTTGAAAAAGATAACATAATAAACAACAACGCTAAAACATTCAAAAATTAATTTAAATAAATAGATTTTTCCACATGTGGATTAGAAAAAGGCAAGGGAAATTAATTTGTACGTAAATATTAAAAAAATCAATGTAAGAAACTGAAGGGTAATTTTGTCTCAAAGAAGGTTAGAAGTGAATGATTGGTATTTTTAGAATGAAAAATTAATGAAATGAGCTTATAAGATTAAATAATTTATTGGTGGGTTTTAAAGATATGAAAAATAATATTAAGGGGAGTTTTAGTAATTTTCCCTAAAAAAATATATATTTATTCAGGACTTGCAATATTCTCCCTTGACTTCATTTAAGATCATTTATTTTTATTTATATTTCATCATGCACATTTATTTTGCATATATATATATATATATATATATATGTGTGTGTGTGTGTGTGTGTGTGTGTGTGAATAGATGTATGTAATTTAAAATTAAATATTTATTAATATATTTAATATACCTATAGTTCATTTGTGATATGAAATAGAAAATAAAATACCAATTTGAAGAAAGAATCGGAAATTGCATGAACTTATAAGTCCGATTATTTTCTAGACATGTAAAATATTCTCTTCTTTTTATGATTAAATGAAATGAAGTAATCTTACCTTCTCCCACTAGGACATATCCGACTTTAGGGAAATTCTAGCCCAGACCCGGCTCGGCCGAACCAGTGCTAATCATGTGGCGAATGTTTTACACTTGTCCTATGAATGGTCGATAATTTAGGGAGAGTGACTAATCACTTGACAAGTGCAATACACTTATCATATGATTTGTTGGGTTCGACCAAATCAGGTTCGGGTTAGAATTTTCCCTTTAGACCTTATATGTGTGTGTGTGTGTGTGTGTGTGTGTGTGACAACCAAACTTGATCTCATTACGTTTCCTCCAAATCCAAATCTTTTTCAATTTTCTGTTGGATTGGTTCCTCAATTGAATATATAGGCCCGTAGCTGTAAGCCTGTAAATGAAACAAATTTTACAAGTGATGTCATTGAAAAGGCCGTGTTGCGGTTCAAAGTTTGTGATCGCTACACTATAGTCTATATATATCCCATAAAGCGAATGGCCTTTTCGATTTGTGGCTTTTTTTTTTCCTGTTTCGGATATACGGCCATGGATCATTTCTCTGACGATGATCACATGCCATTTGCATCACGGACCACACCTACAAAACTCTTCGCAATATTTTCGTCCAAAATTTTTATATATATCGGGTGTTGTTATGTCATTATTAATTATACGTATAAGGGCTATCTTAAGAATTTTTTCAATGATTTTAGAAATATAAGTAGCTAGACTATAAGCTACTGTCTAATAGATTAATAGCCGCATTTGAGGATTCAGTCATAGAATATCTCCCTTATCCCTCGGCCAATGGTTCAATTCAAAGCAGAACTTGGTCCTATATATCTAAATTTATAATATTTCTATATGTTGGCTAGATCCCTTATTCGCTTTGTTACAATTCCCCTCTCAATATATCTAAGAGATGAAGTAGCAAGCAAACATTACATTTAATAACTCTTTATACTTATTTTTACGATACAATATAGCAATATATTGTAGATATAACTTACAACAAAGAGTAGTATTCGTGATAAAATATTAAATAAAAATTTAAAAAGCTGATGCTAATAATATATATTAAGTGACAATAATTTATTATTGTCACGACAACAATAATTTTTCATAAATTTAATAATAAAAGTAATAGAACTTTGAGGTCACATTTTTGACATTGGCACCGACAATTTAATGAAAATACTTCAACAATAAATAACTCGTAACACATATATAGGTTATTGATTTGCATGACAAATATTATCACAAATTATTGCGATGTAATTTTTATTGTAATTATTAAAATGTCACTATGTGTACATCACTGATTGCTAACAATGAAATTTTAATAACTCGTCTATTTTTTCTCCATATATATATATATATATGATGAGCCATGTGCCACCTCATCACGCCATGTCAGCAGACAACTCCAAACGACCCAAGTGGGGGGCTAAAGCCCTAGATATGTCGAACTGTTCTCGAACGAGCTTTTAAGCTGGCCGCCCCTGAAGTTGTTATAAGGCATAAGTACGCTACCCGGGGACCCTCGAAATATCCCACGATCCTCGAAGACATCCAACCCAGGAAATGAGCCTCGCGGCCCTTCCCACCGAAAAGCGAGCTCCAGGTTTACCCAAGGGCACGAGGAACTTATTGGCATAAGGGGCCCTCGGACGTGTCTGTGTCGAGGATGCACTCCCATACTTGGCCGCTGCACAGCTTGACGCTCAACAGAGAGGAATCCAGCTGGCGACTAACGGCAGGTCTCACCTACCGCCACCTAACACGCCCCAGTGACAAATGGGTCCATCCTATCAGTCTCCAACACATTAAATGTCAAGTCATAAATGCAATTCTTGGTCATAAATGCCAAAAATACACATTAAATGCCAATAAGACCCCCCATTAATGAGATGTGACAGCTGCCGCCAACGGGAGTTACAAAGAGGACAAAAAGCATATGCCCGTACGACTCATGTCAAGAAGTTGGCCGGCTCCCACCAACCATATCATATCCGGGTGCCTCACTCTCACATATATACCAAATCGGCTCTCCACCCAAGGTAAGAAAAAACATAAGATCCACTAACTTTTACTCTTCTTCTTGATAAGTAAGAGAACTTCTCATTTACTGTTCATCATCTTCCCCAAATACCCTATAACTAACTTGAGCGTCGGACACGAAGCTCTTCGGATCCGAATACATGGTCAAACCAAAATCCAACCGCATCAATATATATAAAATAATTGATTTCTACGGGCCTAATAATGTTTTGTTGTTGATTTTTATTAGCGTCAATTTCTATATATAATTTTTATCACCACTAACCTTCCGAAATTGTCACCACAACAAAATAATTAATTTTTGATTACTAATTGTATATTATTCGTGACAATTTAAATTTTATAACTTGCATCTTCTCAACAATATTCCTTCTTATTTTTTCCTTGTAGTGTGAACAAACTTTCTCAAACTTTGTAGTGCCAACAACTCGCAACATTACTAACCATCCCATATGTCCAACAACTTTTCATGTTGGGTCTGATGAATCATTAGACAAGAAATCATAAAATTAATCTATTCTAATTTGTAGGCACTAATTGAGAAATAATTGAATAAGTTAAAGACCCTTTTTTTTTTTAATTAACCATATTAATATAATATGGCTCGTACAGTAATGTGGGCCCCAAGTAGCATATATAATTCGACGTATTCTTGTTGGATCAGCATATCATCTCTGCTGCATCTAAAGATATGCATGTTTTGTGGGAAAACAACACAGCAAAAGTGGAGAGAGAGAGAGAGATTCCCAGTTGCCCTTTTTCTCTTCCCCTACATACCCCTATACGTGTGCTGAGGTGAAAGTGTGGTCCCCTGCACCGCGTGGGACCCCGTCTTTTCCTCAAGGTGGGTGGTATAGCGAGGGGAGGGGTGGGTCGTCGTCATCATAGTCACATCACGATTTAAAAAACTGAAAATTGACGGGTGTGATGGAGAGAGACAGATAGAGAGAGAGAGGGCGGGGGGTGGGAATTTCGTAGACTTTCTTGACTGTGTGAAGAGCTTTTGATTGGTGACAATTATCTGCTACGAGCCTACGACTGATTTTATTTATGGCGGCCAATGGGAGCTCACGACTTTTTTTGCGCCCATTGTCGAGTTTAATTATCCCGTCAAGTCAATTTGACAAATTAATGCCCCCACTACCCTTTGATGATCGTGACAGCTGTGGTTCCTCTTTGAGCTAAATATTCAAAATATATATATGTGTGTGTATATATATTTATAATTTGATAAATGAATTTATTGAGATAAAAGTTTAAGTATATCAGTTTCAAATTTTGACAAATCAAAGTCCACAACAATATGTTACCCCCAAAACAAGATTTACGTATAGCATAAGTTTTTGGCTAAATAGAGCAAGAAACTGATTGTCCAATTGCAAACGTTACTTTTCTAAGTGTTTATGAATTTCTCTTTGCTTTCTCTCTCAAAATCTTTTTCTTTTAAAAAAATAGTAAATAAAAAATTACTCGTGGGCAATATTGTAGGCCGATTTCTTTTACTTTGACGATTTTTATGATTTGAATGCATATTCCTAATTTAAATTCAATGCTTATCAATTTTATTTTTTTATTTAAATTACTTCACTTTTTATTTATCATTTATTTTATATAGAGTATAAGATCAAGATGACACACGTACAAAATAAAAAGAATAGAGGAAAAAAATCAAGATTTTTATTGTATTTTTAAGTTGACACACGTATTTAATTTTTATATTCATTTTTTTATTTAATAGATATACATAAATATTGACCATTTTTTTTTATCAATATCAAAAATTCAATGCATTCCATATAGAGTAAATAAAAATTTTATCACATTATATATCTTGACACGTGTTAAATTTGGGTGGTTAATTTAATTTGTCTAATTGATATATTATTCTACTCTATTAGTTGATTTTTCTTTTCTTATTTAGACATAAAATAAATTGGAAACACAATAAAAAAAAACAGGCATTAGTTGATTTTTCTTTCCATTAGAGATATTATTTTATGTTATTAATTGATTTTCCCTCCCTTCTTCATTAATTATCAAACAATCAAAATGACTATTTTCTTGAGAGATATCCTTTTCTTTTCCTTTTTATTTTTTTTTAAATTGTAGGTCAAATTTTTTTATATGTTGAGTAAATGATTTGAATATATATATTTCAAATTTAGATTTAATTTTTATCACGTGTGCTTTTTATTAAAATTACTTCATTTATTAAACAAATTGAGTTAAATCAAAAAAGTACTCAATATTTATTAACTTTTTGATATTCATAAATAAAAAAGCAATCATTTTTTTTTATAATTATAGTTAATTACATACATAAACTTAAAAACACAATAAAATTTGATTTTATGCATCATGCGTATCGCATATGAGTGTAATACTAGTATATATATATATATATACACACACACACGCTCCTTCGTTCTTATTTGGGTCCGACTAAAAGAAACTTATCATTAACTAGATATTTTCATTGCCGTCTCCACTTAATTATAAAAGTGTTTAAAGAATATACTTATTAATAATCACTTTAGCTTTTCCCCCTTCTCGAAAATGATTAAAGAAATTAATCACTTTATCGACTTTATAATATATATATATATATATATATATATTGAGCCACTCAATTCATCGTATTCATAATCTTCAGGTGACCTTTTTTTTTTGTTAGCTTTTGTGTTTTATTTTATTTTAATTTATTTGATAGTTCCAGGCAGCTAGCAAATCAGGTGGCATGCTCCACTTTGTTCACTCACAGTTTTTTAGGCTTTTAGCATAACCAATAGGCTTTAATTTTTGTTCTCTCTTTTTTGTCTTTTTTTTTTTTTTTTTATCAAATTCTGTTTGATTGGTGGATGGGCACGTATTATGGGATCGTGGATGCAAATGATTAATTTCTTTTTTTTTGTTCCAAAAAATAAATAAATTAATTGTATGCTTCTAGATAAAAGATTAAAAAGCAACTCCACAACAATGTTATGTGTACCTTTTAACATGTTCTGAGCCATTTTATTTTTTTTAAGAAAAAAGTGCAATATATTTTTTTAATAAATATTTTGGTGATAATGCACTTTAATTAGTTAGGTGCTATTTTGAAACACGGGAAATTATAGGCTATGACCATAGTGTACGTAGCCTAAGTGGTCCTATTTGTTGGATTTTTTTTTTCAAATTTGATCTAATAAGATTTTTTATTTAATATTTTAGCACAAATATAAAATATATTAAAAAAATAAAACAAGTTTATATCAGGAATAGTCGACTTTCTGAAGTGTCGACATTCTCGATGTCGACTTCATATTTAAAAAATATTTTTTGAAATTAAAAAAAAAAATAAAAATTGTATGGATGTCGACTCCCAAAAAAAATTTATTTAAAAAAATTTGCAGGTATTGCTCAATTCAGGTACTGTTCATTGAACAGTACCCTTGGTCATGAACAGTTATAAACAGTGACCGTGGGTACTGTTCAATTGGTGGGGGTTTATTTTAAATTTTTTGGTACTGTTTTATGAATAGTGACAGTGGGTACTATTCAATAATTTTTATTTTTTTTATTTTAAAAAATATTTTTTTAATACTGAATCCACATTTTCGGTGTAAATTTGTATTATTTTTTTAATATATTTTATTTTTATGCTAAAATATTAAACAAAAAATCTTATTGGGTCAAATTTGAAAAAAATCCCTATTTGTTCGAATATCCCGTCACTTTCATGGAAAAAGAAAGGTGCAATTTCACGAGCAAGGCTCTAAAAATGAAGAAAAATAACTACCCCCTCTAAATTCTATTAATTCAATGCACGTTGCTCTATAGATATACGGATAACATTTTCTATCTTAAATCATGCATTTTTTCACGACAAAATCCTCATTTTTTTTTTAAGGAATTTGCAATTTAATCTTTGAAAATAGTGTCTTTGTTACCCTTATATCTATGTCATGCAAAAAAAGGGGGAAAAAATATGACCAAATTCACTTCTCTAAATGATCATCATGTGATTTTCTTAGTGATGAAATCATTCTTTAACCTTATTGTTGCTCAAATGCATCTAGTTAAGAATAAAATTTGATATTTAACTGCAATTCATTTCCAAATGAAAAAGAATGAATTGAAGAACTAATTTTTATATTTAGTAGAATTCAAATAATAAGAAGGGATAATTGCTCCCACCACCCATGAGTTTAGGCCAAATTTCAAATAACATTCCCTTGTATCGGTTATTATCAATACCCTCCGAGTTTTGTAAATTTAATGGTAAAATGGACGGAAGCCATATAATGTCCATTTTGTCCCTTCAATATTTGAAATATTTTTTATTTAAAAAAATTCAAAAAATAATTATAAGACTGAATTGACCAAAATACCATCATCACATCTTCTCCAAATAAAACCCTCACTCACCCCCACCTCCCACCACCCAGGCGCCACCACCGGCACCCCCCACCGCCGAACTGTCGCTGCCTCCACCCCCACTGCCCCACAACCACTGCCGCCCCCACCCCAGCCTTTCTCTCCCTCTCTGCCTCTCAATCTCTCTCTCCCCTCTTCTTTCTCTCGATCTCCCCCCCTCCCCCCTTCTCTCAATCTCTCCCTCCTCTATATCTCCCTCTCCTCTCCTTCCCTCTCCCTCTCCCTCTAGCTCTAGATCTCTCGATCTCTCGATCCCCCTTTCCCTCTAGATCTCTCGATCCCGCTCTCTCCCTCTCTCTATGCTCCTCTCCCTCCCTATCTCTCTCTCATTGGTCAACGGTGGTGGTGACGGCGGTGCATATGGTGGTGGTGGAGGGGAATTGCGGCGGCGACTCCGAAGGCGGCGGCAGCGATACCCCTTTATATTATGTATATATGCACATATATATGTATATATATTTATAAATATTTTTGTATATTATGTATATATTTATTATTATTATTTTTATTATATATATTTATATTATGTATAAATATTTATTTTTTTATCACAGCACAAATTTAATTTTGTTGCAAATATATATATAGACATTATAAATAAAAATTGTTCAAATATATTTTTTATTTATTCAATATAAAACATAAAATTACAATTAACCCCCTTTTATTGTATTAAATTACAATGCATTACCTCAAAAAATGACATTATATAACATAAACGTCCCTAAGGGTAAAAGAGTCAATTCATAATTGGCCAAATAATATTTCCACCTTCAAAAGGGCAATTTTGAAAGTTCAATTGGGTTTACGAACGTTGACCGTTAGTCAACCTAACAGAAGTTGGAAATTGAAAGACGGAAACAAAACTCAAGGGGTATTAGTAATAATCGATATAAGGGAGTGTTATTTATAGTTTCACCTAAACTCAGGGGTAGTGAGAGTAATTATCCCTAATAAGAAATATATGATAATTTTCCATTTGAGAAATGTAATAGAGAAGAAGACATATTGAAAAACAAACGCCTAATCAGCTTTTGAAGTACTTTTGAAACATGAATTTTTTCTTATGGTTAGTTTGTTAATAATATTCTTAACTTTCAATAAATTTCTTTTGTGAATAAACTTATATCTCCAAGTGAGTTTCACAAAAAAAAAAAAAAAAGATCTCCAAGTGAGGAAAAAAAAAAGTGTGATAAATATTCATATTTATAATAATCAAAGCATTGTAAGTGTAATAATCAAATCACAATAAATCAATTCTGCCCCATTTCCACCAACAAACCACACGTATCCTTCACGAGGGGTTTATTAGTGCCTTCAATCGATCATCCCCATCATCGAAATGCTATCATTGGCAAATCGAGGACTGCTATTGGATGAGTTCTAACCCCTCCAATCTATAGTTGCTCAAAAGGGGTGCATTTGGTACTATTCTGCAACAACTAAAAAAATACATTAGGAGCTGCTTGACTTACTTAGTTAAATAGGACAATCTGATGATATTTAAATATCAATGGCAACAAAGCTGACACCTGACCAACTAAAATGTCCATTATACTGTGAGTTCTAGTCAGCCAACCATGTCACCTCTAAGTGAAAGAACACCTACTCAAAATCGAATCCTGTAAATTAATGCCCCCCATCCAGAAATTTTTATATGGATCGGGTATATGAGTTTCACTCATACATTTTACAGTCCAAATTCAGCTACATGTTATATATATTTTATAAAAATTTAATAAATAATATGTGATTAAATTTAAACCGTAGAATGTAAATACCCAATCAATGAAAGAAGCCCCCACCCCAACTCACACACATTCGATATTCTGTCTTCCCGTCAATTATTCTCTTCGACCCGAACTTACTTGGGTGTTCAAAGGTTTTATCAAGAGATACAGATAGGTCACATTTACCAATGTTCACAAGTCGGGCCCAACTAATCTCTCAAATCCCATTTCTCTTCTCGAGACTTTTATTCTTGTTAATCTGACTCATGAATCAGATCAAGTTACCTTCAAATTATGAAAAATAGCTTTGAATTTTTAGAAGCGTAATATCCTATAATGGTATTTGTACCTTTTAACATGTCCTGAGCCATTTTATTTTATTTACGAAAAAGTGCAATATTTTTTTTATAATTGTTTTGGTGATAATGCACTTTAATTAGTTAGGTGCAATTTTGAAACACGGGAAATAATAGGCTATGACCATAGTGTGCGTAGCTAAAATGGTCTATTTATTCGAATATCCCGTCACTTTCATGGAAAAAGAAAGGTGCAATTTCACGAGCAAGGCTCTAAAAATGAAGAAAAAGAGCTAGCCCCTCTAAATTCTATTAATGCAATGCACGTTGCTCTATAGATATACGGATAAAATTTTTATTTTAAATCATGCTAATTTTTTCACGACAAAATCCTCAAATTTTTTAAGGAATTTGCAATTAAATCGTGCGCCTTTCGTTAGTTTTTAACGTCTGACACTGAAAAGAATCAAATTTAATAAAAATTTTAAAAAATTATCCTCATTTTGATGAGCCTGTAAATTTAGGGACTAAAATTAAAAAAGAGCATCAATTTTGGGACCATATTTTATGTTATCCCTTTTTTATATTTATTAGAATTCAAATAATAAGAAATATATAATTTTCGGTTTGAGAAATGTAATAGAGAAGAAGACATCTTGAAAAAAAAAAACGCCTAATCAGATCAATTTACCTTCAAATTATGAAAAATAGTTTTGAATTTTTAGAAGCATCATATATATCCTATAACAAACATCTATAACGTTTGTGTTTGAATGAGTATGAAAATTTTTTAGATAATTAAAATAAAAAATGATATAACAAAATCTTTGTTTTGGAAATGAATTATTTTGCTATCATGTGCACATTTTTTATTTATTTATTTTTGGATAAGTGCTATCATATCGGACATTTGTGCACACAGATGGTGATGCCACTAAAGAAATTTCATGGTAACTATATACAAGTATATCAATAGAATTAATTTTCAAACTAAAATAGATTTCATTTGGGAAAGTGCAACTAATATATCATTTCTGAAAAAGGTGAATTGTTAACTTTTAGGTAAAATGATGATTTTTTCTCCTAAAAAAAAAAGTTATTCAAATATTTATTTTTTCAGCATATGAGTTAAACTCGTAATGATCTAAACTATGAAATTATTTCAAATTTAAGTCGTACACCCAAATATAGGGTTAATTACAACTGGCACCCCTCAATTTATTCCGTTATAATATTTACACCCCTCAACTTTGAAAAATGAAGGGTGAATTGTTACATTAAAAATGAATTCGAGGGACTAAATTGTTACATTAGAAGTTGCGGGGTGTAAAATTTTATATGAGAACAAGTTCAAGGGTGTAAGTTATAATTAACCCATAAATAGGGTATAAGGAAGTAATTTTTAATTGTTAAATATGAGTTCATGAGTTGATCTATCCTTTTTTAAATCCCCTTTTTTTTTTTTTTTTTTGACCAATTTGCTGAAGTACGAAGATGGTATAACTTAAAATGGTTAAATTTCTTTTTCAAGAAATTAGAGGCATAATTTTCAGCATTTGACGATGTATTTTCTAGATATTTTCCCATTGAAAGAGATGTTTTACAAGTTAAACAGTGCTTATAAATTGTACTACATTTTTCGAACTCTACTTTACATCAACTAATAGTGGACCGTATCGTGACGATTAATGTTTTTTTTTTATGTGATAGAGAAGGTGCATTAGTTAATTACGGATTAATTAAGATATATATATATATATATATTATGTATATTATTATGATTAAGACAAGCATGATGTGTTTCTTGGTGGAAGATTTTCTTAAAGGAGCAGAATCAAGGATATGATATATGTTGCTATTACTATATGCATATATATATATATATATATATATATATGAGCATCCAAAGATATGGTCTACAGTCTACACATTAGCTGAGCTTTGGCTTTCATTTGTTTTCACAAATTTCAAGCCAAGCTTATAGATTTGGTACGTTGCTCTTGTCAAAAATTGTTCACAAAATGTTTGTAAATAAATGAATTATTAAAATTTATATTTTATATATATATATATATGGCGCATACGTTGATATATATATATATATACAGGATTTTAATAAGATATTCCAATTTCCACATATATTTATTGTGAAAAGAAGACATAAACGCATTTTTTCCGCTTCTTTCGTCGAGTGAATATCACCTAGGAGGATGGACTAGACAAAATTTTAGAACAAATTTTGATGTAATTGTTTTTAATTTTGATTCAAAAATTCAACTGTTAATAGGTCACACTAATATGTCTGAACTCTGAACTAAACAAAATTTTAGAACAGATTTTTAATTTTGATTCAAAAAAATTAAATGTTAATAGATTACTGGAAAGAAGCTCGAACTATTATACCAATCATCAATAATTATTAATTATAAATAAATTATTACACAATAAACTATACACTACTATTCGGTAGAGTTTACACAATCACTTTGTGAGAAGAAACCCTCGATCCATACCATAGTTCAATGAAATGTAACTTTTTTTTTCTTTTCCTTTTTTTATGAATATTAAGTCTACTTTTCCTTTTTTTTATTAATATTAATGCTATAAATTAGAAGAAAAAGAAAAGGAAAAATAGTGCTGATATTTAATTGACTAATTATTTATAAAATAAAAAATAATAACTCAATATTTCAATATGCTAATGAAGAGAGCTTCTATCAAATTTCATTATAACAGCCACAATGTAATTAGACTATTTTATTTTTAAAATTTAGCGATAAGAATATAATTGCATTGAAAATTAGATATGCATATTAAAAATGGAGGGTCATATTCTCATGGGGAATTGCTTCGAAGAAATTGCAAGGTTTGATGTGGACACCAGAGCTGACAGATTCTCAGTAAGACTAAGACAAGTTTTTCCCTTTATTAATTATTTCTATTTTCTTTCTTCGATACATACATAATTACATACATACTAAGATTGTGCAGTGTGTACATTATTATGTTTTTTCACAAGTGAATCTAGATTTGTGTAATTTTCCTTCATCTATCCTTTTCTTTATTTCCTTTTTTTTTTCATTCGACTATTCGATTTAGATACAAATAGACTTTAATTTGATCGATCCAAATCTTTATTCGACTTCTTCCAGTTAGCGTAACTGGGTACTCAAACCCTTGAATAATTCTTATATTTAGAAATTTTTTTTCTAAGAGCTTGTTTTTTTTGGTAAGGTGAAAGCCTTTTGATCGAACAAGTTAAGGGGTCGAGTTTTTTAAATCCCTTGGATGTGAGTATTAGTCTGAATAGCATTTTTTATCTCTAATGTGCAGTTTTCGAAATTAATCGAAATATCTAAAGTGATAGATGATATTTCATCCATATTTGGTAGGATCAGATTAATACATATTCCTATTTCTGAATTGATAATATATCAGCAAAACTGACACTTAGGGTGATGGTTTCATCTGATCAAGATCCCATCTATATTTAAATAACTACAAATTGATCCTCTCACTTTCAACTTTTTTCTTTAAAATCCAAATATTTGGCACTTACTTTTCTGAGTAGTCCCTTTTTTTTTTTTTTTTTTTTTTTTTTTGTGCTTGGTGGGGACATTTTATTGAATTTGGTGATTGCAAAAAGATGAAAAGAACACTTGGGTCTCATTCATATTTATTTATTTATTGAATAAATCAATAAGATATACATTACAATATTAAAAAAGCAACCATGTATGATTATAACTATCAATAATTCAAATTAATTAATATATAATCAACTAGCAATTAATATAAATCAAACAATGGCTCGTATTTAGTGGGATTATAACCAGTGGTAGAGCTGCTGGAGTGTACGATAGCCCGCCCTCAAATTCATATCCAACTAAATTTTATATTCATCTTTTTTGGATAAATTTTGCCCCCGTGCTCACCTCCCCTTCCCCTCCCCCACCAAAAAAAAAATTAATAATACAAATACTTTTAATATTTTATATAAATTTGATCTAATAAAAATTCACGACGCAGCCCCTAATTATAACTTAATTGAAAATCTTTGATCTCAACTTTGTGATCACTTGAACCATTGCCTCATTCAAAACTTTGTTATGTAGTTTAATTGTGTATAAATTGACTCGATTTGACTCGAAGTCTCCAGCTATATAATTAAGCAGCCCATTAACTTTTAAATTAGACTTTCACACTATTTGACAAAATACATCATGAATTCTAAATATCAGACAAAAAAGATTTAACAATAAAATCATCAAAAACAATTATAACTACGCCTTTCACACAAAAAAAGAGAGGAAAAAAATGATAATCCACTGCTGCATATTTGAAAATAGAAAAATACTAGCCACATGGAAACTGATCCGGTATTCTTATCTTCGTTTTTTTCTTTTTTTTAATAAATATTCTTATCTTGGGTTTTGATGAGTACATAATCTGTCCCACATTGGAAGAAGACGAAGGACTTGGTTAACTTATAAGCGTCAGCCATTCCCTTACCTTGTGAAGCGCCTTTTCAAAGGACAAAACCCCACCTGGGCATCCTGGGCTCTTAATAGTGCGGGACAATACCTCACTCGATCGGGCCTTCTGGGTATGTACGGATATGGGCTTCATCAGGTTTATATTCAAGAATAATTTAAATTATGAACATAAAGGAAGCTCAGTTAAGAAGGATAGAAATAATTATTATTAGAATTTCTTTGGCACGAAGCATATAAAATATATTGATAATTGGATATAAAATATTCTGCGTATTGCATTAAGGCAATTCACTACGAGATTGCACCTCATACATATTTAGTGAAATTCATGACATAGCATAATTTTGCGATTATTTTTTTTTTAATACAAATTTGTTAGTAAACACATTGTTTCTTCAATTTTATTGTAATAAGATTTACAGCCTTCTTGTATTTATGATGGAATTTGTCAATGATGGATTTTTCGTTAGTGAAATGATATTCTCATTTCACCAAAAAAAAAAAAAAAGAAATGATATTCTCTTATAGCAAACTGCAGTTCCAGTTTTTTTTTTTCTTTTTTTTTTCTCTTTTTTGGATTGGAGCTCAAGGCTAACGATCCCCAAGTCCTTTTTCTGCATATGTATGTTTATTTACTTGACTGGTTGTATGGACTCCACTCATGTATCCTGCAGTTCAAATTAAACTACGTATTATATGTATTTTATAAAAAATATTAATATATAACACGTAGCTGAATTTGGATCGCAGAATATAAACACCAATTTGACATGGTTCACAAATTATTAAATTCTACTTTTTGATCTATATATATAATATGTATGTGTGTGTGTGTGTGTGTGTTATGAGACAAACGCGTCTGACTATTCCCTTTGCAGGTGATCCTAGGTTTATTCCAAAGTATTTATACTAACAAACACACCATGTGAACTCACTCATCTTAATTTATCTTGATTCCTTAACCAAATTCGTACTATATTTCCAGGAAGATACATCCAAATTTCATCAGCAGCAAAGCTTGATTTTTGTGCCTCACGAAGTTTCCTTTAAGTCAATGCCTAGAATAATTTTTTTATGTTTTTTTCTCTTATTTTGACACTATTCATAGCAAAGCACAATGCAGGTACAAATAATTTTGTCCATACAATTTATTTATTTTTTAAACAATTATTTATAAATTGACAACGAAATGAAAATGCCAGCTCAATTCCCAACAAGCTCTATGGATAAGCAGTACTATAAATTATGATAAGAAACTAAAAATTCAAGATTCAAAGTTTTATTTATTATTGCACGAAATATTTTATTTTTTTTTAAAAAGATATTGAAATAAATAAAGTGGAGAAAAAAAGAATGAATGTGACTAATTTGGCTATATTGGGTTGAAATGGGCCCCGTAGGATTCCTGGGGTGGACCCAGCCCAGTTAAATATAAGAAAAAGTGGGTTGAGTGGGCCCATTACTCCTCAAGTTGTCTGGATTTGGGGCCCAATGAAAATGAAGGCTAACAGGGCCTTTATTTAAGGCAGAAATGCAGTGGACACGCTCCTCTTCCTGCGTTTTTGCTCCACTTAGGGCTGTTAATGGAGTGGATTTTTATTCGAATTCGATCCGAATTTTAGTATATTCGATTAATTAAAATATTTGAGGAAACATAGTAAATTATGAATGTCTATAATCCAAAAAAATAAATAGATAAGATATGGAGTCGACTAGTCCAGTCCGTTAAAGATCCGAATCCAAACTTTAATAATATTTTTTATTAGATTAATAACCTTATGTGTAGTTCGTGTTTTTTAAATTGATTTCAATCTCATTTTTCCATTTATCATCCGACAACTTCTCCCTCCAAATTACAGCAATTTCTTGTAGACTTGTTATTGGGTGCTCAATTGAATAATTGTATATTCATTAATGATTATCAAATATCACGTAATAATATTGTGTAATCTTAGGGTAATATTAAATAAGATCTCGATTCCAAAATACTAAAGCAATATGATTATTACAAAATGTAATTAAATCGGTGTTTGAAAATGTTTTTAACATAATGAAGCTGCATAATTTTGGTCCAGCTACATTTTGAGCTATTTAAATACTCAAGAATATTGTTAGTATTAAAATATTTCTCATCAAAATTGAGGGACTATTTTGCTTTTTCTAAAAAAAACTCGTGAATAATTATTGTGTTAGTGCAACTTGGTTTAGTTTGTAGAAGTGTAGATTGCAGGGAAAAAAAAATGATGGAAGAAATAAGGTCGTTTTGTGATATTGTGCTTATTGATTGAACTAAAGTTGTCATTCAATTTAATGTGTAAATACAAAACAATGTTTCTTCTTGTAGACTTGTTATTGGGTGTTCTATTGATAATTGTATATTCATTAATGATTATCAAAACCCACTTAATAATATTGTGTAATCTTAGGGTATTATAAATGAGACTGTGATTGCAAAATACTAAAGCAATAAGACTATTACAAAATGTAATTAAATAGTTGTTTGAAAACGTTTTTAACATAATGAAGCTGCATAATTTTGGTCTAGCTGCATTTTGAGGCATTTAAGTTCTCAAGAATATTGTTAGCATTAAAATATTTATTATCAAAATTGAGGGACGATTTTGCTTTTATTTTGAAACGTTGGGGATGAGTTTGATCTTTCTTTTATGTGAATAGGTAGTTTTAAAGTTGTTTTGGTCAATTTATGTTTCATTACCATAAATAATTGTCAGATGATGAATGGAATGACGACATTGAAGTCAATTAAAAACACAAGAACTATTTTTTGAGATCGAAATCAAACCTTAAGGATCAAAATAAGTTTTAAATAAAATGCAATATATAAATCATTATAATTAATAATATACTATTTTTTTGACAAAATAATGATAATTTTCTAATTGATTAACATTTATTTTTTACATAAGATTTTTTTTTGTTAGCTGACTTTTTAAGTTTCAATTTTTTTTAACTATTAATCGAATGGGAATTTTTTATTGGATTGGGACTCGGTAATAATAAATATAAATCCTAGCTAATTTGCATATTGCGAAAGATTATCGAATCAGGATATGAATTTTTCAAATTTGATCCAAATCCACTCTATGGACAACCCTAGCTGCACTTGCAATCAAAATTCTCACTACATGTTATTAAGAGAAAAAGAATGACAATTTTGCATATAGAATGATAATTTTTGTAGAAACTACAATAGATTGTTACAAATTGAGGGATATTTACTCTCACTATCCCTGGGTTTAGGCCAAATTACAAATAACACCCCTTGTATCAGTAATTACCAATATCCCCTTGAGTTTTGTTCCGTCTTTCAATTTTCAACTTCCATTAGGTTGATTAACGGTCAATGATTGTAAACCCAAGTGAACTTCTAAAATTGCCCTTTTGAAGGCAGAAATGTATTTGACCAATTATGAATGAACTCTTTTACCTTTATGGCTAACTTTATGTTTTATATTGAATAAATAGGAAAATATATTTGAACATTTTTTATTTATAATGTCTATATATATATATACATATTTACAAATAATAAATATTTATATAAATATGTTTGCACATTTTTTAAATTTATATACATAATATAAATATATATAAACATAATATACAAAACATATAATATAAAAATTATTTATAAATATATATATATATATATAGACAAACGGCCGGCCGCCGCCGCCTCCGTCTACCAGAGACAGAGGCAGACAAAAGAGAGATTATAGAGGGAAAGGAGAGGAGGGGAAGAGAGAGAGAGATGAGGGAGAGGGGAGAGAGATACAACTGGGGGTAGAGAATACTGCGCCATCCTCAGTCCTCCACCGCCATCTGCGCTCGCTGTCCGCCACCCCCGTCCAGTCGTCGCCACTATCCACCGCCAACAGTCCGATCTATAGCGAGAGGAAGAGATACCGAGGGGGAGGGAAAGAGAGAGAAAGAGACAGACATACGAGGGAGAGGAGATCGAGAGAGGGAGAGGGGGGAGCGCCATCTCCAGCCGCCTCCATCGCCCACCATCTCCAGCAACTGCTGCCTGAGAGAGAGAGAGAGGGAGAGCGACTCAGATCCAGATCTGAGAAAAAACAAGGAAAGAGAAAGAGAGGGGGGAAAAAAAAGAAAAAGGAAGAGGAAGGTTGGGGTGGGGGGCGGTGGTGGTGGTGTGAGTGACAGAGTGAGGCGGCGGTGGAGGTGGGCGATCCGAGTGAGGCAGCAGCAGCAGCGGTAGACCGAAGGGCGGCGGCGGTTTGGTGGTGGTGGTGGTGGTGGTGGTGGTGGTGGGGGGGGGGGGGGGGAATTATTAAGGAGGCGTATTTTGGTCAATTTAGTCCTATTCTTATTTTTTTTATTTTTTAAAGTAAAAAATATTTCAAATATTCAAAGGACAAAATGGATATTTTATTAGTTTCGTCTATTTTATCAATAAGTCCACAAAATTCAGGGGAGTATTGGTAATTATTGATACAATGGAGTATTATTTGTAATTTAACCTAAATTCAGGAGTGGTATGAATAATTATTCCTACAAATTAATACAAATTTTTATAAAAATAGTATTAAATTAGAATAATATAAAATTATAGAACCTCCAACCTTACTAATGAGACAAGGCTTCGTTAACAGAATTACTAATTTAAAAATACCCAAATTTGGCGTTTTAATTTGTATTTATTTGTTTATTTTGCCATCCCCATTTTGCGCAAGCTAAGAAGCAGCAGCAAAACGTTGCAGGCTCCAATGAGGACATGTAGAATTTTAAAAATAAAATAATAAACTTATATTAATATTTTTTATAGGAAGAAAAATTAAAAAAAGTGACCGAGGTGATGTAGGGGGCCCATAAACAACAACTCTCTAGAAGTGGATCCCATTCGCTCGCCAGCCATGTTTGAGCTCAGATCCCTATGCAGGGAAGTTCATCTGTGCCCATTCCCTGATTCCTGCAACGCTGTTTTCTTTATCCTGCCTCTCTTTTCTCTTTTTCAAATTTAGGGATTTGTTCCACACACACACACACACACACACACACACACACACACATATATATATACATGCAAGGGCATTCTTAAAATTAAAGTTGTTCACGTCAGACGCCTCATCGATGCGACACTCTTTCAATATTTTTCATGCACGTGTTCGACACACCACATGGTATATTCATAGATTAATGAGAGAATTTTTATTCATATTAGATTTGATTATATCAAAATTAATCATATAATGAATATTTTTTATTAGACATATGATTTATATACAATTTAGTAAAAGTGTCTAATTAATACATATTACATGATTAATTGAGTTCGATCAAATTAAATCTGGACAAGAATTTTCCATAATCGTCCGACACTTCTAATGACGTGTCAACTACACTACCGACATCATGTTCAATACTCTTTAAACACGTGAAATTTTTTTTTTTTAACATATTCTTGTAAATATTCCTGCTATAAAAAAAATAATTAAGAATAATTTTTTTCTAAAGGTAATCGAGAAAGATCAAAACTTTCATTTATTTTCAAAATAGATAGTCCAGGATTTCATAAAAAGAATTATGTTATAACCACTGAAATAAACGTCTTCCTTCTTGTACTTATATCAATACGCATACAAATCTTACACAAAACATATATAAATGTGTATATAATAATAATAATAATAATAATAGTGTCATGTCAAAGACATCATGTTATAAAATTTTTTGAAAATTCATGGCACAGTATTCATGTTGTATTGTATCCTTATCGTCGTGTTTTGTGTCCATACAACCTAGTATAAATATACATATAGCTGCTATAGGCAGCGATACTTTTTTTTTTTTTAATACAATCAACTCAGGACACTCTATAAATATCAATCAGAACGCTACATACGCATACACACACCCCCACCCACCCAATGGAGAAGGGTAGAGGACAACAAGTTTGAATTCGGGATCTCAATAGCGCCACTATACTATAGACCCAATGACATAGACAAGTGATACTCTTTGGTCAACTTCTCGAGCTGAAAATGAATTATATTTTTCTCGGCGTGAATTAAATCGGAAAGTGGTCAAAAAATCTACCAACTTTCAATTGGAATTTTAATTTTATGGTCATACTTCTCATAAATATCCGTCGATTATTACTTATTCTTAATTTATAATCATAGTTTTCTCCCCACATTTGCAACACCTGCATCTTTCTGTACACACCAATAAGACTGATATATGGTCTTCAAACGGGGTAATATCATTATTTTGATAATTGCATAAAATTATTAAGTACACCGGGTGCTAACTCCTTCGGCCAGGGGTGAGTATAATGTTTTTTTAAAAATCGTCTAAATCACCCGCGCCGCACCCTTTTTTGTCAATTTAAAAAAAAAAACTATGGTTCAATAATTAATTTCAAAATCACACCGCAAAGTTGTTTCAGTTCTAATTTTCTCATTAAGTAGCATCGAATATACATCTAATTTTATTCATTTTTTAACTTAAATTTTTTAATGTATAAGATTATTTCACTAATCATATTTTAAATTATTTCAAATTTTATTAATTATTACTTTAATCATTCAACTTTTCAAATACATCTAAATATTCATTATTAAATTATCATGTACTAAAATTTTAATATGTTATATTAGCCAAAATCTTAAGAAGTTATGTAGTAAAATCAATATTATTGTTTAAGCTTGATTTAATTATCCAAAATCGCATTATATCTATTAATTTTATGAACTCTATAAATTAGTCTTTATACTTTTTATTTACAAAAAAATTATTTTTATGGGGTTTATTTTTAATATTAATTTAAAGATTTTACTAATATTAGAAAATAATCTAGTTTTTATTTTTATCTAATTATTTTTTTTTTTTATTTAAAACCACCAAATCGCACCGCACCTATGCAAACTACTTTGAATTGCACTTTCTCTTTTAATTTAAAAAACTGCAATTTAAAAAAAGTTTTAGAACCACATATGACAATTCAATTTTAAATATGTTTAAAAAAAATCAAAACCGAACCGCAATCACCCCTACCTACAACTATAAGCCTATAACCAATAATGTAGAAAAAATACTGAGAAGTCAAAACAATATACCAATTTTGCATTTTAAGTATTACAAATATGCCCATACATATACGTATAAAAAAGGCACACCCCTAAGCCCAGAGGCATTTTTATCACTCAAATTGGTCGAAAATGGTTAAAAGTGAATCTTTTCCACAAACAGCATTTCAAGTATAGACTATTGGAAACCTTAAACGATGACTCTATCCGAAAGTAGTGGTAATCTTCACAATAAAAGGAGTTTTCTGTAATCACGCTAAACCTCACAGGGTGTAGCTGTAATTTGCTCATAGATAATTTAACACACTAGTCAACATTGTATTAAATCAAAGTAAACAACATATGAATCCGTATATAAAAATTTAAAAATATACCAAATCAAGAAGGATGGCGCTGGCCTCCCCTCAGCTCTGTCCAAGACCGTGTGTTCTTGTTTGGATCTTCATTAGTTCATTGTCATAACATCAACAACAAATGTTGACCTATACTTCAACTCGAGACCAAAAAGGTATGCTGATATTGTTTGCTCTATTAATACATACAATTCATGATGCCCAGAAAGGTTTAAAAGCATCGACACCTGCTAAGTCTTCAGACCAACAATCTAACATACAACACTATTCTTCTATCGGAACATAGTTTGTCTTTCTCAGATTTGGTACATGCTCCTAGAATTCTCATTGTTTAGTTGTCCACTTTCGACCCAGCCCCACTCCCTGGTGCGATGCCCCAGGAAGCTACCAAAAAATGGGTTAAACAGGCTATCGACCCTTTGGAAAATTTCTTTACATTTCTTTACAACATCGACAAATATATCCATCTTTCCAAACATATGTTACCTGGTACGGCCTGACACTTTGATTTCAAGATCATCTTCATCCTCATCGCTATCAGCAGGCCGTTTCAACTTTTGAAATATTTGATCTAGGGACTCAGAGGACGAAGCATGAGATAAACGTTGGGATTCCTGAACTTGCCTCAAAGGTAAGAACTTCTTTGCTTCCATGTTGGCTTTGAAAGCTTGAAAACCTTGTTTCATTGAAGCCCATTTTGAAGCTAAACCAGATGGTCCTCCACTGTTGCTAGGCTGAGACTTGTTGCCACCATCAAGCAAAGAGACTTTAGCAGAGGCAATATTCTCATCCGGCTTGCCGTTGGATGCCACTTTACTTTGTTCTCTCATGGCAGCATACTTGTTGCTTATGGTTTCTTTGCTACCAGAATGCCTCCGTGTGTCATCTTTCGAAGGCAACTTTGATGAACTTCCCTTTACATTCTCCTTGCTCGAGTCAGACGTCACCTTCATTTCAACTGTAGTGTCCTGGAATGTTTGCCATCGTTTTCAGATCAGGATTAGCAAAAAAATTTCTACCAACTGGAATGGGTATAATATTAGAGATGAACATTTCTTCTTGATATACCAAGCAACGCAAGAAAACTTTATTTTCAGTCAATTGTTGTGAAAAACACTCTTTACAATATTCCATGGTATTTTCGAGCATGGTGTTTTTCCTGCATGAAAATAAATGAAAAGATGATCACATACGTTATTATTGCTGGCGGATTCCACATCCATGCCATTGAAATTTCTAGCCAACGGAACAACATGTTCACCAACTTTGCGCCCTTGTTCAAGCCACGTTCTTTCTGTGGAAGTACACAAGTTTGACCAAATATAACATCACTCTTGCCTACATTAAATGCAACTGGACTAAAGTATAATGTTTAGATCAGATAGTAATGCAACAAGAAGCACGTTAGGGTAACAATGCAGATTTACCTTTCTGCAGTATAAGCAATCCAGATGGATCAAACCCATCCATATCATCCACTTCTTTATTTAGTCTAAAAATCTTCCAATTTCCAAAGAAACTGATGATCTTGTCAAAGAAGTTGCTTGCCACCAGAATAGTGTAGATGACCATGATAAGAGGATAAATTCTGTTAAACTGATGCCCAAAAAAGGGTACAGCATCATCGATGCTTCCCATACGCTGCAATCACATTCACCCAGATCAAAGTAACCTAAATTGCTAACCAACCAAGATTACATAGGCACCAAATCATTTGTTGTATGAAAAATTACATAAACATCAATCAACAGAAAAGCAAGCCAAAAATTGGAAATTGTACAAAAAGGTGAAACTACAATCAACACCAACAAAGGAGATGAGATAAACGGTTTGTCTTTCTTGTTTTTTCCCCTTTTTTATGGGTGGGATGGGTGGTTGTGGTCATTTATACGGGAAGTTAACACTTTCCAAAAATAAGATTAAACTTACAAAAAGACATGGAAAAATCTGCCAACATATATGTGCAAGTGCCTCTGCGTAGACATAGATGTGCAGTAACAAATTACAAATTTGTGCTTTCATGTGAAAGAGAACTCTAGTTGCATGAAGCAATGATAAAAAGCAATACTAGAACTGAACTTTTAAGCAAAGAATGCATCAATTTATAAACAACTCTGTTTACCCGACATGGACATATTACAGAAATAGGCTAAATGCATGACAGAAGGCTCACCTTCTCAAAAATAGTTTTCTTGTCCCCGCCAAGACTAATGAGATTAAGAAAATTATATGAAATTGGAGGCGCATACCGAGCAACCATCCTGACAGGCAGATTAAGAAGGAACCATTAATTATTTGACATACTCAACCCTTATCCTAGGCATGCAATCGAAACAAGAATAAGAAAACTTACGAGCATATCATTAGCAAGCTAACAGCACTTGTCTGTCCTGGTGTCAATGAGTAAAACATTAACCTTCCAACTTTGAACAACGAGTAATATGTGCAAACACACATGAACATCAGAGGAATAAATGCAATGACCTGGGCACCATAAAAAAGGAGATATTAGAGACAAATAACTATGTGATAGTTACACATGAACCATGCTCTAAATCTTGGAGCAAAACAGATTGGGCAACAAAATAGGAAAAGAAAAAAAAAACTAGCGCATCAAAGTCGTGCCAAATTAAAAAATTCTATTCTTAGAATAAAAGAAAAATGAAAGAAGAATAATACACAAGTAGTTGCTTCATATATTGCACCAAAATTCAACCAATCTTAAAAAAATGCTACATCAAGAATTATAGCTCATAAGGTAAAATTACCACCGTGTAAATGATAAATAAAAGAGTTATTAAGTGAATAACACTCATCACAGAGAATTGCACATACAAAAATCAGAAAAAAGGTCACATACAACCAAGAGAAGAACTAGAAATCTATTGAGTGTGAATAAATTGACAGAAGGGGTTGCTTAGCAAGCTAAAACAGCTTGCTTAATCCTGGTGTTCTGGTTTCCTAAGTACTTGCAAATCGATGAGTTCATCCAAGAGACAGTCCAGTTATTAAGTCTAAGTTCCTTTCTTTTGCTTACTTTGGCCTGAAAGGTGATCGTAATTCTTTCAAAACCCATGAAGTATACACTTTGGCATCTTCAGCTAGCCAGACAAGTATCCGACATCATATGAATCACTCATACAAGCCTATTTTTCATTGAGTTTTCTACTCTTTTTGGAACCCTAAGAGAATGGTAAGCTTCCAAAGCTCATTGCTGTGCACTTCCGTTTTCCCCTTTTGTTGGCCATCACATGCATTTTGCTTGTGATAAGAAGGAAAATAGTGAATGTGCAATGGAGCTTTCAGAAAACCGCCCAAACATAAATTGAATACAGTGATGATCCCCAGAAGTAGTTCTTGAATTATAAATCTAGAGGTACTCTAAAATTTTAGATATAAATACATTGTTGACATCATATAATATTCAACAGCGAGTTTATTAAGTTGTATCCTACCAATGGCACTCAGAAAATGTCGTACATTCACAATAAATAAAATTTTGACATCATATGTATCCAATGGCAAATTTATTAAGCTGTAGCAACTTAGCAATGCAGTTTGAATTTCTTTTATTAATAAAAGAAATTAAGCAATTATTAAAAACACCTCAATGAAGTAGTCAAATATATACCTGCACCACAAACTCTTGGCTTCCCACAGATTTTATGAGGATAGAAAATAGAGATAAATCAACTCCACTAGTTAGCAAAGTAGCCTCAGCCAGGAGAATTGCAACTGACATGCAACCAAGAATGACAGCCAAGATCTTTTCCAATTGCTTTCGCAAGATACACAGCCATACTAATTCTATTGAGCAAAAAAGCAAAAAACTGATCAAATTTTAGGGAGCCTATGCTTAGATTGAAGATTTCCTGTAGACATAGCCACATACAGATGGATGATAAATATCCAAAAATGCAATATATGGCAGAACAATAAGTAGGAGCACAAAATTGATGAAAATCCCAACAAAGGCAAATAACATATTAATCAAGTAGCTTAAGTGTAAACAATTTTGCAAGAAAAAATGTGAAGGATTGCACATCAGGGGAGGGAAGTAGGGTGTTGGGGTGGGGAGGTGGGGGGTGTTTGTTGAGACAAGAAGAAGAAGCATTATATCTCATGCAGTATATTCGGGATAGAAACAATTCGCGAAATCAAGCCAAATATTCAGAGCATGAAGCAGCTCTTTCCACTTTTGTTTTCGAAAAGAATAGTTTCATCAATATTAGGACTCAAATGCATAAGGTCTACGGTCGAATTGTTACCTGCCTTGTCGATATAAGGCCCTAAGGTACCAGTGCGTTCAGCCCTGAAGCTTGAGATAAACTTCCTGTGTTATATTATCACAGTTCAAAAGTGAACCTTGATTAGGGCACTAAACAGGAAGCAAGGGCATTAAATTGTTGCAGTGAAAATATAAAGAGGAACACAAAGCCCACATAAATGCAATGCCTAGAAACAAAACGATAGGATGAGGAGGAACTTAAAAGCCATCTTGAAAATAATTGTCTAGCTCTTAGATGGAAAAATTGTCCCCACTTGAGAATTCATGTAAACTTCGACGAACATCAGATCAGATGTAATCAGTAATAAAGTTGGGACTGTTTTTTGCATAATGTTACAATGCGCTCTAGAATATGACTTATCCTGGTACTCTCAACCATTCAAAAGGTTGTTAAAAATGAGGCATTTCAAAGGGAAATCTTTCTTAAAAACTCAAGTTCGGTATAGAATTTCAGTTGAGGAATAAACTGTGGGTATTAGTTTAAAAATAGGAAGGGAGAAGCGCAAACCATCCAGTCATACTGCGCCTCTCGTAATTCTTTATCGTATCTTCCAACTCAAGGGCCTCTGTGACATAATTCAGGTATTCACTGCACAACAATCAAAATAAAAACCTAAACTTTGTTAACAAGCCAATTTAACACTAAGCTACAAATAAGATAGCCAATGTTTGAGTAGGGACAAGTATCATCATAGGATTTATATTGATCCATAAAGGAGTTGATATAGAAAAAGAACAACCATATAAAATATACATAGAAATAAGTCCTTCCTCTATCCCAACAACTACACTTCCCTCATTCTTGGAAGGTCAAAAGATGCGGCTCCATTACCTAAAAAGGAATTAGATTTTTGAATTACCAAAGTTTGATGTTATACAACTAGCTCTGGCCTAAGGGCAATATAATAAAAATACAAAAAACATTCATCTTTTCAGTTCTCAATAAAACTCTTATCCAATCAAAACGGAGCTTCTATTCGGGACACAGGAAGTAACAGTTAAGAGTAGATGATCATAAAAAACAATCTCGACATACTAGAAAATATTAGAACAACATTATGACAGAGAAAGAACGGGTGTGTTGAGATAAAAATGACAAGCAATTAATAGGAACACAAGAATAAATGGCGAGGAGCATTCTCCAGCAGCATATGCGTGTACAACTAATTTATATATCAGCCTGCAAATAATAGCTATACCTTTTGCATCGATAATACTCCTCTCGAGCTCTGCGAAGATGGCGTCTTAGTGTTGCCATCGACTTCTCATCTGTATCGTAGTCCATGTCATTGTCTCCCAACCGTCCCCCTTGTGGCTTGAAGGAAGGATCTTCTTCAAACTGGACAAAGAAATCAAATTGGAATTCTTAAAATACATAAAAATGTGAAACAATGACATTAATGTGAATCTGTACGAGAAACGAAGTACCATTTGCACTAACATATTGTCAATGACATCCATATAAGGTCTTAGAGGATCACGCTTGGACATCTGTTTCGACGTAGCCTGAGCAACCTACCAATTCAAATTGATTAGAGAAAAACAGAAGATTAGAAGAATAAGTCATCAACCAAAACCCTAAAAGATGCTCGACACATAGGCAATTGTATAGACTTTCTTAAAATGTAAGAACAGAGTTTAGGTCTTCCATGGATGGTGAAAATGTCAAAACCAACAAATAGTAAGTCCCCTAAACTGTCTTAGATAGGCAAAATAACTTCTATTTGGGGGAAGAAAAAAATTCTGTCGCAGTTGTTCCAACAAATTTATCGACACAGACAAACATTGATATATTTATGTACCTGAGTAAGTGAGTTTCAAAGAAACAATGCTTCCAAACGGGGAAAATGAAAGAAATTCATGTCTCCATGCTTGTAACATTAACATTATGCAAGTCTATAACTCCTACGATCTCCACAATACCATTTGGAGCAACACCCATTAAATATTTCATAATTCCTTTACATGTACATGTATGGATAAACACAAATCCATATAGGTATATATGTATACAAGTATGAAATAGGCTGAGATAATATATCATTCTTGTCCTATCTTTTTTTTCTCTTTTACTTAATTCATTTAACAAAATTCCACCTCCTTCTCATGTACCTCAAAATTAATGTAGTTAACAAATGGTTACTGTTTATTCGTAATGAGAGAAATTATGTAACTTTGAATCAACTTTTCTAATGCCAGAGTGGTTCTTTCAAATGTTATAAATACCCAAACACGGATGCATAAATCACACTAGGATTTATTATTTTTTAGTTTAACAGTTACTTGATGGAAGTCCATCATGTAAGTACATGCGGCCTTTGTTATACTGTTTCTCATTTTCAAGCTATCTTTCTTACCTAAAAGAATTTGATTATTCTAAACTAAAAAAAAAAATTCAGCATCTGTCAACGAGTCTACGTTCAACTTCAACCTATTCAATATTAAGCACACATATATTGCATATCATCTGAAAACACTCAAATTAGATAATAGTTACCTAAGTGGCCATCCCCTAAAACCCTGGATCACAGTGTTCTCCATCTCTTCTAGAACGATTTACGGTCTCAATTTCAAACCAAAAAAAAAACAAAGTTTTTTTTTTAAAAAAAAAACAATATAATGCATAAAAGTTTATTAGCCAAATGCAATGGCCTAAATCCATAGCCGAGGTGTATCATATAAGCATGTCCAAAGAAAGTAAAGTAAAGTAAAGAATCACAGCATGGTTCCAGGTAATCGCATCTGAGCAAACAGATCTCATGAAATTTTATCGCATACTTAATGAAGAAAACGAACATGATTTAGAGGTTGAGGCAATTATATCAAGTGGATATATATAATTTGAACATTGTTTCAAGTAAACTGAGCATGTCTAGGACAAATGCACAAGGAGACATGAATGTGCCTGCAATAAAAATGGTCACGTAGAATTTTGACTCGACTTGTATGCAACTCTTTGGCAAGACTAACCACAATTGCATTTGATAACTCTTGGTGAGCATCATCAAGTTTCAAAGCTATTTTGGCAATCTTGTGCGATAGAACCTTGTGGCGGGTGGTCCAGTCAGCATTTCTCCATATACTTTTTGGAATCTCACTCAAACCAAAACCAAGAAGAAACACACCAGTCACAAGTCCAAATGTATTTGAGCAAGCCATTAACCAACCCAATATACCTCTACCACCAATCCTGCCAGTGAAGAAATCAGGAATTATGAAATAGATATGAGTAAGTAATGTTCATGATTCTCATGACTTTTGTTCATTTCACAAACACTTGAAAAGGCAGAGGCATTTAACTTTTACTCTTTCCCTTACAAGTCCCAACTTCTAATACCAAATATCCCAACAAACATAGCATATTGTTGGAAAAGATACCAGACTAGTTATGTGATACAAAAAGATGCAAAGTATGTATCATAAACTAGATCTTGAAATAGTTCATATCATTCTATATTCTTAATTACCTCTACTTATATTGCACTATGTTTTATCAATGCATTTTGCCTGCATATGGTCCATAATTTTCTTTCTACCATACATTTCACACAATATATTGATTTTAGCTTGGTAGTAGTACACTTTGTTTTACTTAATCTAAAAAAATTTATTTATTTATCATCAACTTATTCAGCCGTATAGCATCCTATGTTTTTTATACTTACTGTGCAGCCATGTTCATATCACATCATTGACATATCTGCATAACCATAAAGATGCAAATAAGGGGAGAGCCACACACTATATTCATGTGTCCATCAAACAGGATTTTCTGTCTGCTCCGGGGAACAAGACAGTATTTTCGTTTCAGCAATCAACCACAAAACTCTTGCAAAAAGAAACATGTAAAGTAGAGCATGAGGCATACTCAATCAAAGAAAATAATTTCCAACTATCCAACTTCTCAACCTAGTTGAGTTGTGACCACATATATGTCATGGCAACAGACTGCCAAAAATCATATAGCAAACATACAGAAACTGCTAGAACACAAGGCACACTCAATCAATTCCATAGATATTATACTTTCTGTAAATTAGATCTAAAACAAGCTGAGACTGTCCATGAGCATAATTAACACAAAAAGAGTAAGCATAGAATAAAAAGAATTTGGTTTAAGAGATGAGAGATGAACCAATTTTTGTGCAGAGTAATGATGAGAATAAGCCCGAAAAGACCAATGGATCCCACAATTGAATAGAAGATTAAATTTCCATGTATGCTAGTCTTCAATCTTTCTATCATAGTAAAGTCCCCAGCATCTTCATAATCCTGTAGGAGGGGCACAGCAAGCCTGCTCAGGGAGAAAACATAGAATGATTACCCCAAATTTAATGATATTTCCATCAAATCAATTTAGCAACCTACAGGCAATGAAAGGAATTAAACCCCCAGATCTGAAGCGACAAAGCTCCTATAAGATAGTGTCTATATATAGACAGGAAAGGTCTCCCTCCATTCCCCTGAAATTGAATATACTTCTCCTTCCTTCCAAATAACTGTGTCTAAGGGGAAGAAAGTTGATGGTACTATATAAATAACAAAAAGAAGTTACAAAGGTATCAAGACGTCGTTTTCCCTCAAGGCAATACATGTTTACTTCTATCAACATGCACAAATAGAAATAGCCAAACAAGAAAAAGAATATGACAATGAGTGTCCCTCAGCATTTATGTCTACAGACTACAAACAAGACCTGTCTAAGACAATATTGCTTTTAATGCACCTGCAAATGAAGGAGACCTCTTACACAAAAGATTAATTTAAGAAACACACAAGAACAGAAAATTTCTGGACTCCATTCCTCCAAATCAAATTGAAGCTCTAGAATTAGTTTTTCACTGGATGTACTCAAAATAAGGAGAAATTCTGTGTGACGAACGTTACAAGATCGTACGTGCAGTCAATGAATACATGGATTTATACATGAAATAGCGAAAACAAACTGAAATTTTCAACGATCAACAATATATATCCTTTCAAACAGGGAAAAAAGAACACATCACATGCATTGCTCATTAACTGATTTCTTAAGCTCGCGATTGCTTATGTATGCAAATGATGAAAGTTAGCGGCGGAAGTGAACAAACATACCACAGCAAGTCATCAAGGTTGAAAAACAGGGGAAAGAGACATGCTCAATGGAAGGCAAGGGATTCCAATACTATGCATCTTATTTCCAAGCTATACAGGCCAATAAATAGTAACAAATTATAGATCTATAAAGTCATACCATGTGAGCAGAAACGTACTCCAGTACTGACCAAATCCAAAAGAAAGAGATGCCTCCCTTATCATGACCAATTATAGTCTGTAGTACAAGAAAGAGAATAAGGTCAGCCCAAGTTCTTCCACCAGATCCAAAGATCTGAAGCTTATGACTATCATGATTGCCGTGAACTTCTAGCACAAAGAAAGGAAAGATGAGGCTCATATGAATCATGACTTGGCTTTAAGCAGGACAATATTAAGAAAATACTCTCACTGGGCTCAAATCAGAATTTCATATAATTAAAGTTGAGCTCAATATCAAATTATTAGTT
Source organism: Petrea volubilis (assembly GCA_026212405.1). Lineage (NCBI taxonomy): Eukaryota > Viridiplantae > Streptophyta > Magnoliopsida > Lamiales > Verbenaceae > Petrea > Petrea volubilis. Next base: position 17,479,449 of record CM047877.1, read on the forward strand.
ATACCAGTTCTAATGAAACCAAATACGAATGTTTTAAACCATCTTCAAGCCAGCTAATCATGCTAAAGGTATTATACGCAGATGAATTAAACAGCGCCTAATTTTGATCTCATGTTTGGGTAGACAAAACTCACCAAGTGCAACCAAAACTATTTCTAATACAACACAAACAAAGGAGAAAATGTAGAAGTAAAGATTAAAACAAACAGAACTTAATAATGTTTGTTAAGTATATGAACAACCTAGGCCAAAGAAAAACATTTGATAAAGCAATGTATTGAAAATAAAAAAGAATTCTAATCACCATCTCGACTCCCATCACAAGGAAGCCCATTCAAGTTTATTAATGTGGATTCAAGCATATGGGTTTCAAGTCGATGACACAAATCCTGTCTATTTTGATTAGGTAGAAGAATGCATGACAATTTCATAGTCTGTCCCTTCAAGAGGTTCCAAACCTTTGATATTAAATATATATATACATAGATACATATATAGTTCCTCGATAAGATAAAAATGGGGAAGAAAGGAGCCAATATTACATTGTTCCAACATCCAAGTTACCAAATTCTTCTCCTCTAAAACCATCAGTCCTATTAACTAGCTAGCCCAAAACTACACTCCATAATCTGTTGTATTATTTATTGTAGCTTAAATATTCAAAGAAAAATTATATCAATGAAACAACAACACATTCCATGGATATCCAACCCTCTTCAATACGATTAGGCTACCAGCCACCAACATTATAATCAGTGTCCAACCAAAAAATGACACGCAGAACAAAAGCCGAGCAGAAGGAAATGAAATATGGATCGGATCAGACCACCACGGCAGATATACCTCACTACAGCCAATCACATTAATCTAAACAGCACCAAAAACAAGGCTAGCATCTGAACAAAATCTACTTTTACCAAAAAACTGTAACAATTCGGCGCGCGCGCACACACACACAATCCGCATCAGTTTGTGCTGCAAAATCATTAAAAACTGAGTTGAATGAACTGGAATTTACCGTCCAAATGTCCGCCGGGACGAGAATGATGACTGAAATCGAGCAAAACCAAGCGTATCCCACCGTAAAAAGCACGTAATTCGGAACGTGTGGACCGGAGAAGTATTTGAGAGTCAAAATCACCATGCCTAGGGTTAATGGCAGCGAGATCAAATAAAATACCCACATCTTTTTCAAATTTTTCCCTTGAAAGAAACGAAAAAATTCTTCGAAGAATTTGATGAATCGATCGGATTTAGAAACACGAATTTGAGGGATTTCTTGATTCTTTTTGCTTTCTTTGCGTGAATCAATCCCTTTATTCTGGATTGGTGTTCAAGAAATCCCAGTCAATTTTTTCTCTTCGCTTAAATGCAACGGAGCCACTTAGCTCAACTTCGGAAAATTGTAATGGCAGCTTACGGGCTTGGGCTCTGTACTTCCATTTTTTCGTTTTTTTTTTTCATGTTTATTTGTTTTTTGCCGTACGCGTTTTTTAGAGGCGGGCCCATCTTTTGTTATGAAGAACGTTTGAGTAATTTGCACTGCTTGTTCAAATTGCACCCCAATTTTAGTGTATTTTACACTTTGACATCTAATATTTGTGAAAGCACCATAATGGTACACAACTTTTATCATATATGGGTTTATGGTCTTTTTTTTTCACTATTTCAATAGAATATTTCTTGGAATATTGTGAATATTCCACAACAGTTAAAAAATACTTTCTTTTTTTTGTCAAGAAAAGACTATCAATACATAAATGATAATCATTAAGTAAAACAATCGCACCGTTGGTTATTAAAGTGTAAAACAACTCGAAAATTAGGATACTAACGTAATATGCTTTAAAATAAATAAATAAAAGAAAAAAGAAAAGTTTTGCACTATATGTTAATTGTTACAAATGATGGGTTAAATTCACCTTTTTTCCATTATTATTAATTTTGTATCAAATACTTCTCACACAGTGAAAACTTTTTTTTTTTTTTATAAATACATAGTGAAAACTATTAAGCACCTTTTAAGTTTGAATAAGTTTGGAATGGTGAAAATATTAAATAAAAAAATTATTCTCTTTGCATCCATGATAAATTATACTGCATTATTGTGCCATCTACAATTAAGTCATCATTATATTGATCTCAAATTTTACTTAGTCTTAAAAAAAGAAAGAAAAAGTTCTGTGAATCACCTCACAATATTATTATCTTGATCTCAAGTTTTACTTAGTTCAAATTTTATTAAATAAAACTTTTGTTTAAACTTAAAATATATGTATATATTCACTTGAATTTTTTTATTACACCATGATCCTCTCTGAAAAACCGCCGTCAACAGGAATCAAGAAACTTCGCTTGAGAATTGCTAATGATCCTCCTGTACAAAGGGAATGCACGTGGGACTAATCAAAATTTGCATCGGCTTAGAATCTTCGACGCTCAAATCAATATTGGGGTAATTCTAGTGAGGGGAAGAAGATAAACAGTTTAGTGTAGAGTGAAACTAGGGTGGTATGTCTTACCATGCATTTGACTTTAATGAAGAATATATATTGCCACACCTATGATTAAACATGTTTGGTGAGGGCTGTTCCATCAAATACCAGTCAAAAGGCGGTCAAGCATATTGGTTGTTGTTACCTTTTGTCTTTGAGGACCATTCTTAAACTGGTTGATCATGTTTAGTATTTAATGGGATGTACATTTGTATTAAATGTATCATCCATACATTTAATGCTAAAGCTATTCGTTATGTCAGAGTATTAATTACACATGTGACTGACACAATCCCTGCAACAGCATTAGTAGTGGTCGGTGAGTATGGCTGTCCCGTTATCAAGGTTCGTATAGCTGTCACGTGTTGGGTAGACTTTCAAAACCAGTTCTAAGTGATTGAACCACTTGAGGATTTGTAAGCCTTCGAATTTTACTCTTCAATCTATGCACGCAAGGGCAACTGAGGGGTCCACCGAGGGTAACATTCTTGCCTACCCCCCCCCCCCCAGGACGGCTCTCAAAGGGTCCCTCAAGGATACTTTGCAAACCACTAGCTTCTGAGATATTATGCTTTTGGGCAACCAAGAGACTTTCGAGGGGACACTCTCTAGGTAACTCATCAAGGTCAGCTCTCGAGGATCTCTTGGGAGGTTCTCATGGAGTCTTGGGAGCATTCATGCAAGAGCGGGTCTCTTGAGGAACTCCCTCGAGTGCTCCAGCTCCCTTCTCAATGACCAATACCGATAAATTTGCATGCCTTGGACTAATGGGGTCTAATATGTGAATGACACGTTCAACTTTACCATATCACAATGACGTATCTGATCAAGTGGAATAATGTCACGTCAACTGAGATAAGTCATAAAGTTTTATTCTTCCTAATAGAGAATATATATATACACACACACACATATATGCATCCATGAAAGTATATATATATATATATATATTCTACTTTGATAGATAAATACCCATTATATGTTTGTAATTTTGTTCAAGATAAATTACCATACTTAATTACACCATATGATACAACTAATTTGATCTAACTTTTTAAATTATTAAATTAATAAATAGTTGATATTGAATTAGGACAAATTATTTTTACACCCTTGAGGTATATCATAATTACAAATTGTGTTTTTAAAATTTATAAATATCCCCTTGAGATATGTATATGTATTTCTATTGTTTTTGGCAGGGTCTTGACATGGAATTTGTACAATCTTATCAAGTCCGATATGTACAAACTATATATGAAGCCATTTTTTTCTTAAGTATCGACGACCTTAGATAATGATGATGCCCTATTGGTGGTGGTTGTAGTAATACAAAATGAAATTACTTCACAAAGATTGATGAAATAACACAATTGGCTTAAGGATTTTGTCAAGTTCAACAAACTGCGTCTGTTGGTGGTTTGGTTAATTAATATTGTTGCATGAAAGTTATCTTTTGGAACATCTCTACTAATATTTATAAGAAAATTTTAAACCTTGAGGGGATATTTATAATTTTCAAAATAAGAAGGATTAGTTTGTAATTATACCACATTTTGAGGAATTTTAACGTAATTTGCCCTATTGATTAACTATAACTTTTGTGTATATAAATTAGTATGTCAATTTAAATCGTAGAAAGTATTAATTTAGAGGCCTTTGATCAAATTAGTTTCTATTATTTAATAGCATCATACAATAAGTTTATTACAATAATTCTACCGGTATATTGCTCAACTAACTTTAAATTTTACAGTATTTATTCGTGAATGTAAATAAATATTGAAAAGTATTTATTGCTCAACTTATTTGAATGCAATTAAAATATCTTATTTGAATGTAATTAAAATTTTACAGTATTTATTGCTCAACTTATTTGAATGCACTTAAAATATCTTACACCAAAAAATGTTTGAACAATACTATTTTGTGTTGGTTTTTTATTTTATTTAATTAAAAGTTACTTTATGTGTTAAAGTTTGTGCTAAACAAAAGTAGGATCAAATTAGTAACATTTAATTGCCGAGGGGGCTACATCGCTCAAAAAAAGGGGGAAAAAAAAAAAGAGAGAGTTGAAGGGCGTGTTTGATGTTCGTCATAAATCATAATGTTGGAGGTGTTAGGTAAAAACTAATATTACAGAGAGCAAAGTCAAATTAACCCTTAATACTCTAGAGTCTAGACCTTTTTGTTTTTGTTTTGGTCATGATGGGCCTTTTTGTTTATGACTTTAAAGATTTTTCTTTATTTATTACTTATAAATATAAAACCGTGCTTCTTTACGTAATTTTGACTTTATTTTTCCACGTGTAGCAAACCATCCTTTTATCATTATTTACAAATTTAATTAAATTTTGGTCTAAAATAAATAGTGTATCTAATAACGATGGTAAAGGCCACTGGGGTTGTAGTCCAGTGGTGGGGGTTCAAATCAGTACCAGTGAGGTTCTGAGTTCGAATCCTCTTGTCCTCTCCCCCTTTCCCCTTGAGTGAGTGTGTGCGTGTGTGGGGGTCCTTCCGATTGACATCTATAGGGTGTTCCGAGTTGATTGTAATCGAAAAAAAAAATAATGATGGTAAAAAATTTGTTGCCCAACATGAAGTCCGATCATTTAAGGTAGTGTTCGTATGTAAAGATTAGGGTTGTCAATTGGTAGAATTTTACCTTATCCAAACTCTTTTTTTTTTTTTACTTATACGCTACCGGTATCCTCTAATTTTAAAATCTACACAAACCTTACAAAAACTCATATTGATACTAATATATGGTTTATGGTAGAGTCTTACCCGTTCATATCTGGTGGATAATGATATCCAACGAGTATTCTTACTACTACTACTACTACTACTACTATTCTTCTTTTTTTTTTTTGTAAAATTCTTTCTATCGGCTTTATATGTTAGTTCAATTTGCAAATTTTTTGGTCTTAATCCCCAAATTTTTAGATTTGTATGTGTGTGCGCACGTTGTGTTGTGTGTGTGTGTGTGTGACTGTGCTTTGTGTGTGTGTTGAGTGTGTGTTGTGTTGCGTTATGCATGTGTCAGTATACACAATATATATGTAATATATTATTTATATTATATATATTTAATTTTTAATTTATATTTAAATATTATATTTTTTGTATTGAAGGATTAATTTGGACCATTTAATCTTGAAGTTAATATCTATATATGAATATTTATGATAATTTTTATAACAAAATTCTATTAAGATAAAATTAAATACTGACAGTAATATGATATTTACTGATTAATTTGTGATCAATAAAATTTGTTACAAATTAAAATTTGTGACGAATTATTTCGTTAATTCATTGAGATTTTTCAACTTGGCAGGTTGAAAGATATATATTTTTTGAAGTAAAGTTAAAAGATAATTTAATTTGTTTAAAAATTGAATTTTGAGTATTTTAACATGAAAAATTAGTGAAATGGGATATTATTTTCAAATTATTAAATACAAAAAGTAATTTTGATATTTTTTGTTTATATTTAAAACATATAAATTGTATGTATAAATTATTGGAAGAAATGACAATGAGGTAACAAACATATATATATAGCTTGGTGGTAAGTTGCTTCACTTGTGATTACATTGGTTGTGGGTTTGAGTCCTAACAAGTGTAATTGGGAAAGATTAAGAAATAATTTTTCTTTTTGAAAAAGGAAATCGATTGGATAAAATTTATGAAATATAAATGTAAAATGCAAAAAAAAAGAAAAAAGAAAAAAGAGACTGGGTCTTACCTAGATCTGACTCGAAATTTCGGATCTGACTAGTTGGACCTGAAGCTTAGACTCGTCGGGTCTCATACTAGGTTCGAGTAGGATAGGATAAATGAATCCTTTTACATGTATGCATTGAGTTTGAATATAAATAGGGTAAAACTGTATCCATTGACAGGCCTAATAAAGATGGTCATTTTCTATAGAAAGATGTCTTACAAAATGGTGGAGAAAACTATAGTTTATATGATCAAGTCCCTACATTCATTGTGGGACAATAATAAGGTAATGCTCCAATTAAGATACTTAAGAAGTGGCGAATGATTATTGTTGTCATAGATGGCATCATTTGATGTTGTTGAAATTCATTACGCCATATGGAGGTTCGACTCTACGAGGCGTTATCCAAGAATTGAAGGCGATAATGTTTTGTCATTTTTTTTTATAAAAAAACACCTCACAATGAAAGAGATCGGATATAACATTTAGGTCAACCAATTTAGTAAACTTCTTCTAATGTATTACAAAAATAAGGTATCATCGCATAAAGCATGTGCACAATTTTTTAGAGTACAAACTTTTCCACACTAAAAAAAATTGTAATTCAAGTATATCAAGATATTGACATATAAACATATAAATTTAATATTTTTGTTCAATATTCCAATATATTATCATTTCTATATGAAATATAGTAAACTTATTTTTGACTTTCAAAATATTGAAAGTTGATAATATAGAACTAGTAACATTAACACACTCGATGTTTGTGTTTAATAAAAAAATAATTTTATTTAATAATATACTATTTTTTTGGGGTAGTATATAGAGATAAAAGATGATAGAAAGGGGAGAGAGGGAGGGGAAGAGAGAAAAAAAAAGACGAGAAAATATAAAGAACAAGATGAGAGAGGAGAGGGAAAGTGAAAAAAAAATGTCAGATTAAAAAAACAAGCTGATTAAAAGTAATTATTAAAGAGTACTGTTCCTTTATATAATAATATAACGATAAGATGAAAATACGAAGAAACCGTCCTTTTTAGTTTTGAATATATGGATCATATTGGGTTTCACGATTTATCTTTAATTCAAAATATTATATGTTAAGAAACAAAGATACCAAATGAAGATATTACATACTACTACTACTACTACTACTTCTTCTTCTTCTTCTTAAGAAAAGACGACATACTATGCATGCACATGTATAAAGTTTATTTATTCTCTGGATCTAAGAACTTGTTGCTTTTAATTTTCTTGAAGATTTGCTCCCCTCCCATTTCTCCTAATATGGCATTCAACTTGTAATGGTAGAACTTGGAATTGGTGAAAAACCTGATTAAATTACCATTTTGTACTATCATGTAATGCATTCAAGGATTTTGCTCAATTTCAATATGTTGTAATGATTGGAATATGAAAAAAAAGAAAAAGAATGTAATGGTAGAAATAGATATATTATCAATGTGAATAAATTTTTTCGTGTATTCTTTTTAGCTAAATTTATAAAAATTTGGCCAAAATACAATTTTTTCAGAAAATGATACCAAAATAATTGATGCCTTTTAATTGCAAAGAATGTGGGTAAATTTGGAAAAAAAAATAAATGCTCGTTTGAACTTCTCAAAATAATAAATATCGTGGGAAAAAACTCTTTAAAAAAGTTAATGATTTGGAACAGAAAGAATAGTAAAAAGTAGAATTAATCTTATGAAAAAAATAGTTGAAAGAAATAAAAGTCACATAATAATTTTAACATGAAAAAATGAATAAAACACAGTTATACGTCGGTTGAAACCTAATTTCCTTTTTTTTTCATTTGGCCGAACAAAGAAAAATTGTATATTAATTAAAATGTTTAAACATTTAATTAATGGTACATATAGAACCCTCGTTTGCGGGTAGTTCATAGTCTGATAGTAATAGACAACCCTAGTAAAAGAGTTTACAAATAAATTTCATTAACTTTAAACTTAGAATTACAAAAGAGTCCCTGGTTGAATATCGAATTACTAAAAAGCCCTCTGAAGTAATTACCAAATATCTTAAATCATACCACTAACTAAAAGAAAAACACAAAATAGCCCTATCGATCCCTGTCACACCTTCAACTTAGCATCGTAACCGTCCATTTAACTGGAAAAAACACAATTTAGCTGATTCAACACCGTCAGATTCCGTACTTCGAAACACGCGGATAATAAATTCTGACCGTAGGATTCTCCTGAATTACCCTAGTAACCCCTCTACATGCGCACTAACCTCCGAGCATTTAAACTTTTCATTCGCTCCCCGGAGAATAGAGAGAGAGAGAGAGAGAGAGAGAGAGATTTTGGAGTGACAGGTTAGTCTTCTGCTAATTAATTTTGTTTATATTTTGATTCGTTGTTTTAGCCTTAAAATTATTGGTATACATCCACGTGCGTATGAATTGATGTGTGATTTTGGTTCGGGGTTCTCGGGCTTGGGTATTTGACAATTTCAATCTCTCTGATTTTTGGTGGGGTTTTCGTTTCGCGTTTCGTCCTTTGTGTTGCTGCTTCGTGATTTCAGGTTATATTGCATATTAGGGTTTTATTTATTTACATTGTATGCGACTTGAAATGCGGTGTTCGACTTTTTGATATTATGAGGGGTTCTCCAAAGGCAGATTTTTATATTCTGTCTGTATAATGTAGAGTTCGTTTTTGGAAAATTTCGACATATATTTTATGTATGTTACAAGTTGCTGAATCCGTTTTTGAAAATTAGGGTTTCTGTTGTGTGGTTCCTTTTGGTTTGGGTACATTTCGTAGTTTCTAGAATGGTTGGTGCTTGGTGCCTTGGCAGTTTGGGTGTGGCTTGGTGCTGGATGTTGTGAAGTTGGCAATTGCCCTTCTATTTAGATTGAATTATAGATTTTTTGAAATTGATTTTGACTTGTCAATTTTCTTTCTGTCTGAGTTTGTTTCAATCCGTTAGATTCTCTTATGTTATTTTTTCTTGAAATGCTCACAGATGGCCCGTACCAAGCAAACTGCCCGTAAGTCCACTGGAGGAAAAGCCCCCAGGAAGCAACTCGCTACTAAGGTTCCTCAGATGTTATCTTTTGTGGTTCATGTAGTTGGTTTGCTGCCTGTTTTTCTTATGGAATTGCATTTCTAACATGTTTACTTGATATATTTTTGCAGGCTGCTCGTAAGTCTGCCCCAACCACTGGTGGAGTTAAGAAGCCTCACCGTTACCGCCCTGGTACTGTTGCCCTTCGGTGAGTTTCTGAAAATTGAACAATCTAAAACCCAACAAATCAAGGAAAGGCGGTGGAAAGATTATTAAAAAAAAAAATTGAGTGTAGAAGTCATTACATGCTATGAATAAGCAGGATCTGAGGATGTTGAAATTGCTGGGGAAAATTAGAAAAATCATTTCTTAATACTGAAACCATGTGACAAATAAAAATGTTTGTTAGTTGTAACTGTTACAAGCAACATTACAGTATTTTATTGTCATTTTAAATAAATCCTGATGATACAAGGCTGGAATGAGAAATTGATTTGAATAGTTAGCCTCATGGGGGATATTTTTCTACATTGGAGTGGATGATCAGGAATGGTTTTGGAAAGGGAGGAATGCAACTTTTGTTGTTGTTGTTGTGTTGTGTGTGTTTTCACCTTTTAAACTTAAAGAATTATCTCCTATTGGGTTTGCTTTTCTTCCTTTTTTTTGTTTTTGTTTTTGTTTTGTTTTGTGTCTTGGTTTGGTGAACTTGAGTCTGCGATCGTTATTTACTCCTGAATTTAGGTGATTAAGCTTTTTTAGAAGTTGGGGAAAAAACTATTCATTCTCCGTTAAGGCACACACTTTGGGTACTTGGTCTCCTTTAGTGTTCAGACATAGGCCCAAGTGCCTGACTGTGTTATGCTTGGGGCGTATATCTTGGAGGAAAATGCTTGCTGGCTGCAAGGCAATTTTTAGATCCCCGCCCACTGGTGTACATGCCTTTGAAAACATTTGATTATGAGATGATATTTTGTTGTTTGATGCTGATGTTTGACAATCACATTATTGTCTTGATTCAGTGAAATTCGCAAGTACCAGAAGAGTACTGAGCTCTTGATCAGGAAGTTGCCTTTCCAAAGGCTTGTTCGTGAAATTGCCCAGGACTTCAAGGTGAATTTTGAAAGAGAACCTTGTGTTTTAATTTGAGTGCAGTTGAAAATCTGCTGGTAAAGCTTTCTTGCGGTTTATGATTGATTGCCTGTTTTTGTGTGTTGCAGACTGATCTTCGTTTCCAGAGCCATGCTGTATTGGCGTTGCAGGAGGCAGCTGAGGCCTATCTTGTGGGTCTTTTTGAGGATACTAACTTGTGTGCAATCCATGCCAAGCGTGTGACCATCATGCCCAAAGACATTCAGCTGGCTCGTAGGATCAGGGGCGAGCGTGCTTAGACTTGCCTTGTTTGTATTAGCTTAAATTTGGTTGGGAATTGGTGTTGGTATTCGCTAGTTTGTTATCTGTTAGCACAATATATAAGTAGATAGTATCAAACTGATGTAGTCATTCCTATTTGTTTCTTTAGGATGATAGTCTAGCCAAGACTGCTGGTGTGGATGGATTATTTGTATTCTGCTTTTGGGCTGAAGGGATTATGAAACGTTGTTGCTATCTGATTGCTGTTAAACTGTAGGTTAGTGCACCACTGGTGTTGTGTTAACAATGTTTAATACATGTTGTTGAATTAAATGGATTGGTTTTCTAGTTTGTGTTCTTCATTATTTAGGGATGGGTTTGATTTATTTGGTCGGTATTGCATTGATATTGACGCACATCCAATATGAGCATGATCTTAGTAAATTAAACATGAGTCACGGATTGTGCATAATTTTGAGGACCTAAAGATTTTTGCTAATTGAGTTAGTTTTGTAAATAGATGTAAAGTCCTGCATATATGGAGATATGTATGCTGTCACTAATTGAGTTTGTCAAGTAAATATGAATTCAACCATCAGTTACAGTCGATTTGATTATGCCAATTACTTACCGTTAATAGATAGAATCTGCTCTTAAATCACGTTAACGTCTCACTATTGCCAGTTCTCCTGCTACACATCTTGCAACTAATGTAAGTCTATTGTTTTTTATTTTATTTATTTGCTTTGCTCATTTATATCATGACACTATTTTGTTGGAGAGATGAATATTGATTCTTCATTTTGTTGAATGCATTTTTTATTTCTAATAATATTAAATGCGTTTGGCAATTTTGAAATTAAATTGTATTTTCCAAAAATGTTTTAAAGATCAAATCCTTATCCCCAAAAATCTCTCAACCGATTTCTCTCCCATCTTCCTTGGTTTGCTAATCTCAATCGTGTATTAATTAATAATTTATTTTTAATACTTGTTTGAACATAAATTAAATTTATAGTTCTTATTAGGTAATTTCTCTATTAAATGTTCTGACTTATGATGAATAGGAAATTTTCATATAAAAACCACTTGTATAAGTTAGGAAGAGAAAAATTTTGTATATTAGTTGATAAAAACAGCAGTACATGAATATAAAGAACCTTTTAGGAAGAGAAAATTTTTGTATATTAGTTGATAAAAACAGCAATACATGAATATAAAGAACCTTATATATATATATATATATATACACACACACACACACTAGCAACACTGCACACTCTATATGTATGTGTGAAATATAAAAATAAATATATTATTAAATTTTTTTTATAAGGACTTTTTTAAGAATTATTTGAAATAATTTATTAAATTATAATAATTTAAAAATAAAATAATTATATGAAATAAAATTACATGATAAAGAATAAATACAAAAAGAAAAAAAAACATGTAATTGTAATTAGAGAAAGTGGTTAGTGGGTTGAGAACATGGATTTTTTAAATTGGATGTAATATTACAATATTGACTTTTTTGTTTGCTTATTTATTATATGTGTTTATTAATTAAAATGGTAAAATTGACACATCAAAATTTGGTATCCGAATTGAATCGATTTTATGTGAATTTTCAATTTTAGCCATAATTTTACACATCTTTATTTATTTCACATAAAATTGAAGGGTAAATTTTGTAAAGTCACATAAATAATTGTCATTTGTGAGACAAAAATAACTTTCTTTTTATAATAGTATAGATATGTATGTGTGCATGTAATTAAATAATAAATAAGTACATTGATATTTAAAAAATGATCAATAATCTTGTAGTTAAAAAAATATTTTTCTTAAAGTAAAAGTTCAAAATAAATTTTACTTAAAAAGTATGATATAATTCTCAATTTTTTTCCATGAAATATAAAATAACATCCTTTAATATGATGTCATTCAAATAGATAGATTAAATAATAATCAATTAACAACAAATATTTTTTGTTTGAATTCTTTTCTTAAATAAAAAAACAATAATACAACAATTCTTTCATTAATTTGGCATAAAATATATATTAGTGCTTCTTTAATTTAGTTTTGAAACAAGAGATGTATTTATGCTTTTCTCACGAAATATTAAAATAAAAATATTTAGTGCAGAAAAATATCATATTTCTTCAATAAATAAGTGTTATTGACTTTTTCTTTATTTATCCTCATTCATGTTTATATAAATGTTAAAGTTTCAAGAAACAAAAATAATATTTTACATTAGAATAAAATAACTGCAAATGACTGACATAATGCGACAAATATAAAAAATAATTTATTTTAAATTAAAAAATCGTGATGCTTTTATATTACATACTCTGATTTATATAATCTACTATGTAGTGATTGCATATAATGCATATTTCGATTAGAAATCTACCATTAAATTTTTTTTTTCAACTTACAAAGACTTACAACTTTTAATTTCAAGTTAATTTCTCCATCCTTATAAACAAGAATAAATTACAAGTGATGTAAATTTTAATTTTGATGATTAATATTGATGTATTAATTGAGATGTAATGACTTATTATTTTTGTGGATATATCAAAGTTAAAATACATTTAATAGGACTTAACCAAAAAAAAAAAAAAAAAAACCAAGGCGTGAACAAGTGGATAGGATAAAATTAATTTAATACACCGCATATATAAAAATAAAATTTTGAATTGCAAGTAAGTAACAGGTAGCGGATTATTCAAACTTACAATTATAAATACTCTCACATTTTATTAGAGTATTATGATATCTAATGCTGATCTAATACTAAAAATACCTTATTTTAGACAAACCCCATTAGGTTTCTATTTAGAATTTATGTCCAAATTCAAGGTTAAATGAACGTAGAATGAAAACAAGCAGGACGAAGAAAACTCAAACAATATAAATGAGACTATCTAGCAATCTCAATAAAAATACATACATAATTACTATTGCTAAATATGCGTGATTCTTTTCTTCACGTTATCGTAAGTTCGTAACCATGTGAATTTTTTGTAGGCCAAATTACGATCGCATCCCTTCAAGTATGGTGTAATTATAAATTAGTCTATCTTATTTTAAAAATTATAAATAACCCCAAGGATATGTATTAGCTTAACAAAATAAATCATTATCAAGGCAGGACATAATTGCGACTTATATTTTTTGTTGTTTTTTGTGAGGTTTTGAGATGAAATTCACATTATCTTGACAAGTCCAACATAAATAAAGTAAATATGAAGTCAATTTTTTTTAAAAAAAAAGTAGTTGCAGCATCAGATTATAAATGATGATGTCCGATGATGATTGTGGTGGTATAAATTAAAACTAATTTACCAAGGTTGGTAGAATAACAAAATTGATTGAGAAATATTGTCAAGCTCGACGATGCGCATCTTTTGGTAATAGGGTCTACTACTACAGTTGAAAAAATATTATTTTTTGGACATCTCTATTAATGTTTATAAGAATATCCCAAACTCGGAGGCGATATTTGTAATTTTTAAAATAAAAAATATTAATTTATAATTATACCATACTTCAAGCGGTGTAGACATAATTGTTCTTTTTTTGTATTTATCTTATGTCTTTGAAATTTATCTTACAAGTAAATAGTATGGCGTTGATAACTACTATGGCTTTATATGTGTGGTATTTTTCTTTACATTATTTTAATAATAATGTGGATTTTTTCTTTTTCTTTTTTTTCTCATTCATGGTTTTTGAATTTTATCTTAGAATCAAATAGTATGGCGTTCATTTTTTTTGGTTATTTTTAACATCCTCATGCAATACTTTTCTTTTCTTTTCTTTTCTTTTTTTTACTTTGTTTTCCGTATTCCCAATTTCCCATGCAGTGCTTAATATAGTATTGATTGACAAAAGTTTATAGATCAATTACATATAAAATCATAATTACATATATTTATTGGTTGTTTTTATTTAATATTTGGACTGATTTTCTATTTGTTTTTACATTTATATATAATGATATTACCATAGTCTAAATGTGTTTTTCTTTAATCTTATTTTTTTGTAGCATGTTAAAATTTTCAGATCTTTTATTTATTGCAGTATATGGTTAGATATTTTTTCCTTTTTTATTTTTTTATGTTTTACATCTCATCTTGATAATATAAGATTGACAGGAATCATTGAATTGTCTAGTTATAACTTAGGTACAATCATATCCAAATATATATATCTAACTTTGCTTGATTATAAATATTTCATGATTGCAAACTTATTACCAATAATATCTCGAGTTTGACTTTTGTATTTATTTTCATAAATTTGATTTCAAATATGGCATTGTCACAATTGGATGGTGTAATTAACTCTAACAATCTAATAGTATTTTTGTTAAATTAATCAGATTGTTGAACAATGGGGGATTATTATTATTATTTTTTTTGATACAACCATCTCGAAACACCTTATAGATGTCAATCGGAAAACAACTCCCCCCACACGCACACACTCACTCAAAGGGAAGGAATAGAGGACAAGAGGGTTCGAATTCAAGACCTCCTTGATATCACTTTCGAATTCCCATTACTCGGTTCTGAGCCTAGTGACAACAATTGGGGATTATCAACACATTTCATAGATGAAGAATATCTTATACCAAAATTAATGCAAATTGTATTTTTCCTATTGGTTGAATCCAAGAAAAGTATTATAATCAAGAAACCTTAATGTGCACTACACATTTGTGACTCAATTTAGTATACAGATCTAAATCCCATTCTTTTATTATTAAATAAATATTAACAAACAAAAGCTATTAGTCCAAAGTCCAAACCTCCAAATCAAAACATAAAAAATTCAACAAAATAAGTTAAATCTTAAACCCTCAATTCAAGCAATTAGATATTATAAAATTCAATTTCCTAGGTCATGTTGGTCGGCCAATAGACAATGTCAAACTTCAAAAAATTTCCAAATTAAACAATTCAATTCCACCCCCCCAACTAGATAATGTCAAACTTCAAAAAATTTTCCAAATTAAACAATTCAATTCGTTCCCCGTTCCACCCCAATACTTAATCAGATTCGTGCAACAATTTTAGTCAATTCCAACAGATTTATTACTGTTCATATACGTCAATTTTCAGTGTCCTATTTCACGCTAAATCTACTCTCTCTCTCTCTCTACTTTTGCCGTTACGGCAGTGCCCCGCCAACTTCGGACTTTGTCAAGAAACCAGAAAAAACACCACCTTTCAAACCAAAAACACGCACAACACACACTGTGTAATTTTTTGATATTCTCTTTTATTCTGATTTTCCAAAGATAGCAAGGAAAATCCATAGCCGACGAATCGCACATAACACCAACATGATACGCTCCAAGTCAAGGTACCACATGCAATCCGTTCTTGTACTCCATTTTCAGATCATCAATGTTTCTTTTCATGGTATATATTTCTGTGTGTTGCAGAGATTTTTTCGGGACTAATATCTTTTTTGTTCTGAGAAAACAAACATTTGACGGGCTTTCGTCTTATCTTTCTTTTTTTTTTTTCCGAATTTTTTTTCTGTTTAATCATTTTTACTTGATACCATAATCTTAGAAAACACAATACATTTCGAGTGTTTTTTTGATTGAATTTGGGTTGGGATTTGTAGATCCGGATCGGTTGATTTTGGGCAAAAGAACCATTATTCATCAGTATTTTCAAGAACCCTCTCTGCATCAAAGCTTTGCAGAGGAGATGCTTTAGGGGCACAGGTTGATTCTAAAGCCCATAAATCCGTTGATAAGAAGCCTGCCAAGGTTTCAAGTTTATCCGAGGTATCCATATTGAGGTTGATTTTGATTGAAATTTATGGCACTTTACTTGTTTGATTATATGTCTGTGTGAGAACAAACTTTAAGTGGTTTTATTTTTATGTATATATATGTGTATATATATACAGAATCGGGTGGACAGAGTTATATTTTTGCAGCAACAAATGGGGGACATGGAGGAGGAGCTGAGGAGGACTAAAGAGCAATTAAGTGCTTGTGAGGCAGAAAAACATCAAGTTCTTGATCAACTCAAAGAGTCAAAAACAGCAGCCCAAGAGGCTAATGTGAGGGCAAATGAAGCATCATTGTCTTCAAACAAGACTGCCGAGTTAATGACAGAGCTTCAGAGCTTGAAAGATTTGCTAGCCAGAACGCAGGATGAGTCGAAAGCAAAAGATAAAAAGATCGAATCCTTAGAATCGGAACTCGGAAAAGCATTGTCTTCAAACAAGACCGAGGAGTTAACGACAGAGCTTCAGAGCTTGAAAGATTTGCTAGCCAGAACGCAGGATGAGTTGAAAGCGAAAGATAAAAAGATCGAATCCTTAGAATCAGAACTCGGAAAAGCATTGTCTTCAAACAAGACGGAGGAGTTAACTACAGAGCTTGAAAGCTTGAAGAATTTACTAGACAGTATGCGAGATGAGTCGGAAACGAAAGATAAAAGGATCGAATCCTTAGAATTGGAACATGGAAAAGCATTGTCTTCAAACAAGACCGAGGAGTTAACGACAGAGCTTGAAAGCTTGAAGAATTTGCTAGCCAGTACGCAAGATGAGTCGAAAACGAAAGATAAAAGGATCGAATCCTTAGAATCGGAATGTGGAAAAGCAAGACAGGTTGAATCAGAGAAGGACGCGTCTCTGGCTGAATTGAACTTGATAATCTCTGAGAATGAGAAAAGAATACAAGAATTGGAAGGTGAAGTAGAGAGGGCGAAGCAATCTGAGTCCGATATGGTTGATAAGTTGAGCAAAAACCTCCAGGCGACATCACATGAACTCGAAAAATCGAAGATTGAAATCTCTAGGCTGCATGAAAACATTGAGTCTTTGCAAGAATTGTCAAAGCAAAATATTAAGCCGGTTGAACGTTTGAATACTAGTAGAGATTATAATAGCAAATCAAGTGAAGGATTAGCTATTGCAAGTCTCAAGCTTGAGCTTGCTCAAGCCCAAGAAGGAGAAAAGAAAGCCTTGTTGAGGGTTGAGAGCATGGCCGACGAGATGGAGAAGCTCAAAAATGAAATGAGGCTGGCGATTGATGCTGAAGAAAAGAGCATAAAGGCCATGGAAGATTTAGCAATGGCATTAAAAGAGGTCGCCACTGAATCCAATGCAACAAAGGAGAAACTCAACATGACGCAAATGGAGCTCGAGAATGTGAATAGAGACGTCGAAGAGTTCAAGAAGCTTTTAGATGAAGCCAAACAAGAAGCAGAATTGCACAAAAACACTGCAGATAGATTGAGAGTAGAAGCTGAGGAATCACTTTTGGCTTGGAACGGGAAAGAAATGGGATTCGTGAGTTGCATAAAGAGAGCAGAAGAAGAAAAGGCTATGGCACAGCACGAGTGCAATAAACTGTCCGAGTCGTTAAAGGCAGCTGAGAATATGACAAGGGCCGCAAGGGAAGAAACATATAAACTTAGGGACATACTCAAACAGGCTGTTAATGAAGCAAACGCTGCAAAAGCAGCTGCGGGCATTGCTAGAGACGAGAACTCTTCGCTGAAGGATTGTCTTGCTGAAAAGGAGGAAGCTATGCATTTTCTCACGAAAGAAAATGAACGTCTCAGAATAAGCGAAGCTGCAGCCCACGAGAATGTGAAGCAGTTGAAGAGGTTCCTCTCGATGGGGGGGTCCATGGATTTCAAGAATCTTGAGGTTACTACCACCACTACTAATAAGGAGGAAACTGATGGTGGGATGGTGAGTTTCCCAGAGGAGGCGGAGGATGAAGAGGATGAATTCTTATCGCACGAGGACACCATTACTGATAAAAGCTTCAGCTTTGACCGTGAAGATTTGAAGTTCTTGAATGAGCCCGGAGATGATACGAACGAAGAAGTTTTGGACCCGGATCCTGAGAAGGCAGAGTGCTTGAAAGGGTCAATCTTTGATACGAGTGCCGAGACACCGAGATCGGAGCCTCATACCCCATTAGCAGCTATTAATCACATTAGAAGGTATTCTTCTGCCTTCACCGAGATGGGAGCAACTTCATCGTCAAATTCGGAAGAGTTTGATCATAATGTAAACAACAATAGGGCACAAGATGATTTGGAGACCGAAAAAAATCAGAATAAGCCGAAGAAAACAATGTTTCGAAGAGTGGGAGATCTCCTGGCCATCAGAAGAGCTTTTCAGAAGAAGGAGCAATCCATCGGCTAGACAGACTGGCTTATTCACGGCCTCGACTCGAAACGATACATTTGTTGTAATTTTTCTGTAATTTCACATACTTGTCTCAATGAGTCTAATTTATGCTAGAAGGTGAAAATACTTTTGGACATATCCTTGGTAGAACAGAGAACAATCAATCCTACACAATCTGTC
The DNA here is from genome assembly GCA_026212405.1 of Petrea volubilis. NCBI lineage: Eukaryota > Viridiplantae > Streptophyta > Magnoliopsida > Lamiales > Verbenaceae > Petrea > Petrea volubilis. Next base: position 17,498,439 of record CM047877.1, read on the forward strand.
GAGAGTTGGAGGATGTATACTCTCTATGTTTATAGAATTTTGAAGAAACACTTGCGAAAATACAGAGCAAAGATTGACTATGGAGAAATTGTCTGATATTTCGATGATTTCTCTCAGAAAATGATAGAACCACAATGTGCATAATATCCATGTATGATTATTCTAGAATAGAGTACATCCTTGTTCATTCAAGAATTCTCATAGTATCTTTACATACATGCATACATACAGAGCAAGAGCTTGGTGAGGGGTGAGATTTAAAAATCTTTTACTTTGACGCTAAATGATAAGATAATTATGGTTATAACATGCATGATCCTCACTGTTTATTGTTTGTTGCTGAGCACGTAATACGAACAAATATTTTCTTAGTTGAAGAAAAGGGAATTAATCTCTTACTTACCCCTACATTTTATGACCTTGGTCCTTGGAGCAGAGTAAGGAATTAATCTCCTCGACTTAACAGATAAAACTCAGAGGGTGTTCGGCTAAGCATATTCCAGATATCCATAGGATGTTTTGAGAGCTTATAAAATTTTGGATTTTATTTTAAAAATTAGTTATAAGCTTGTACCTAGGCATGGGACATGAATTCTGTAGAAATGGTAGAAATCGTGTTTTGTTATTTTATAATGAATTATTCAAGATTTTTCTTCTAAATGGAGATAAGTTTTTTTCCAAAAAGTTGTGAAGGAAAAAAATAGAAAGAAAGAAAAGAAGTAGAAGAAGAGAGAATAAAAAAGAGAGAAGATAGGATAATCAGAAACTGTTGAAGCAAGCACAAAGAGCAAACAAACTGATGATTCTTACGACCAATTTCACTAAATATATTAGTTTCTTCAAAATACTCTGAAGGATTGACCAAAAAAAAGTTTAAATAATAATATAGTTTTCTAATAATGTTAAAATTTAACTCGTTTCGTGTAATGCTTGAAAAACTAAATAAAATATTTAGTTAGTTCCAATTTTCATTGATTAGCATTTATAGTCCTCTTTTCGCCACATTTTGTTGTTGTATAGGACTTAAAATGTATATTTCGTGCATTATGGGCTTAAGGTTGAACTACATAAGAATTATGGGACTAAAAGTGCATTTTTCCCCTTCCAAAAGAGGGTACGTACTGGGCATTAATTATTTAACCGAATACCTCTTTTCGCCAGCTTTTGTTATTGTATGGAGCTAAAAATGTATATTCCGTGTATTGTGGAATCAATGTTGCAACTATATATAAACTATGGGACCAAAAATGCATTTTTTTGATAAATATGAATAACAAAATTGTTATATAAATTAATATAAACAATATTATAATTTATTATGTGGCGAAATAGAATTATACGAGGCTATCTACATATACGCACATGTGGCTTTATTTGGATAGTCGCAAAGTATCTAGATAAATAAGATTGATACAAGTTATAAAATATTAGCAAGGGTAATGTTTTACTTAATTTAGTTGAAAACAAAGGAGTTTGGTAGGATATTACAAATAAATAGGCACCTCGTTATTTTGAGAGTGTTTGACCAAATTGACAAGTTTCAAAACATCTTATTTTGAGGGTGTTTTAAAGTTTCAAGTCCAAAAAAGTTTTATCTCAATAGAGATTTGGAGTTCATCGAATACAATGTTTAATTTCCAGTAAGGTGTTAAACCCACAAGTTAATTATTTTAAAATCAACATTCATTATGTTTAAGGTGAAATGTTGAGATCGAAAACATTTCCCTGCGAACTTTGAACTGCAGCATTCCACTCGAAATAAAGTGTTAAACCAATCAATTAATGTTATCCTAAAATCAACATCCACAGTTTTGAATGCGAGATTTAAGATGTTTTTCGCGGTGTTCCATCGAAATCGTAACATGTAGCCTATAGTCAAGCTGTTTAGCCTAGCAATTAATGTGACTTAAAATCATCAAGTCCGCTTTGAAGTTTTCAGAATTCTAAGTCTTGTTTTTCTGGAAGGTCTAGGTCCTCTACCCAATTACAAATCGTGATTCTTGGTTCCGACTCCAAATCCATAATGTGTGTGACTTTTATATCCTGCAAGCCACTAAGAAATGCCTCCAATTAATATACCATTCGATGAATTTCAAAATTTGTTGACTCATTCATCGTAGTGTCTTCTCATAAAAATAAAATTGATTTGGACATAAGCACTGACACTTAACGAATAGTGTGTGTGTGTGTGTGTTTTCTTGGTCAAAAAGACATTTAACGAATAGTTGTATGTATAGAAAAGAGAAACATAAATATATTGCATGTGTTGAAGAGCCAATCATATGATATTTCACAAGGTTTCCAAAGTGGAGAGACTATATAAACAAATACAACTGTAAAGTTTGAGGACAAAAAAAAGGGCGGGGGGGGGGGGGGGGGGTAGGGTGTGGGTGTTGGGGTGCGGCATAAAAGCTTTCGACTTTATTTAAAATGAATAATGGCCTTTGGTGTAACACAACAATTAAAGGAGGCAATTTGTGCAGGCCTTTTCAACTAAATTTATGGGTGTATAAATCACCCACAACTATATATGTGTTTGTTAAACTTGTGACCTTAAGCGACTTTAGAGTACCACCAATATCTGGCATCAATTGTGCCCGTTTATTTTATTAGAAGGGTACCCCTTTTTTTTTTTTTTTTTGCATTTGTTTTCCTGATAAATTATTAGAGGGGTACATTTCTTGCTGGTGGGATTCAAACCGGCACCAGTAAGATTTTGAATTGAAATCCTCTTGTCATCTCCCTCTTTCTCTTTGAGTGAATGTGTAGGGATATTTTTTCAGTTGATATCTATAGGATGTTCCGAGTTAACTGTAATAAAAAAAAATGTCAAAAAATTGATACCCAGGCTTAAGTCAAAAGTCTTTTATTGCCAACCAAGAGACTTCAATATTTACTTTTACATGTAAATATCTATTTGTTTGTGATTCCATTTCTGATTTAAAAAAAAAAAAATCAACTTTCAAATCGTTTAATAAATTTGTAGCTCTAGTTATTGGATAAAATTACAGCCATTATATTCCTTTGAAATAAATGTTAGAAATTTAAAAGAAATAAAAGAAAGTATAACTTGTTGAATAATAATAATAATAATTTGTTAAGATCTAAAAAGAATCGATTTCAACATTTATTAGAATAAAATAAGTATTAACTAACACATAAAAAAGTATTAATAAAATAAAATCCAACAAAAATTTCAAAATCTATTATACACATTTATATTTGCACTATAATAGTGCTTAATAGAGACAAAAAATAATTGTGGTTGTACAATTTATCTTTTACACACTAATGAATATTTTATTGATTAAATATTAACTTAGTGAAAGGTTATAATTAATTTTTACAAGTAACAGTTAATGCCTTGTTCCGGTACGAATTAAAATGGAGGAACTAAGTGAGATTTATTATAATACAAGGGGGTAAAGTGTTATATAAGCACAGTTCAAGGGAATTAAGTGTATTTTGCCCAAAAACAAATTCTTAAGTATTGTGATAAATATGATTAAACAATGTATAAAACAAGGCTAGTGATAATGCGAGAGCAAAACTCATATCACAAGAATAAATTTTGTTTAAATATCTCTTTTATCCTTAATGGTCAATAAAATAAATTATACTCAAGTACTTCCCAATGTGACAAGAATATAAAAAATGAGTTGAAATTAAATGGAATAATGAGTTTTTTTTATTTAACAATGAAATATTGGTTTTTATATGGATATATATGTAAATAACCTCTTATAAAATCAAATTTAAAAAAAGTTTCTGAAAAAATGTGAAATAAAAGGAGTTAAGATTGAAAAGTAGAAGCAAAACTAATTTTATAGTGTTTTCAAAGAAGAAATACATCATTGAGTTAGACGAGAGGGAATAACTAAAAAATATATCCAATCTCTTGAAAATTGACCAATAAGGGCAAGAGTTATTAATTAAAATTTGTTCTGGTGATATGAATTTTGCCTACGCTTTATCACAGGCCATAAACTAAATTACAAGACCCGACTTTGATTCATTGAATTTCCATTTGCACTTGAGTCGAATGTTGTTATCTTTTCCTAATCCTACTTATACAATATCTTGTTTATTTTAAGAAAAGAAATGTATAAACCACGAAACCAAGTATAATTATATTTGATAAGCTAATCGCACTTTGATCCACTCCCAATATACCACATCTAATCGAATAAAACAAATGATTGGCTTTCGTGAAGACAGATAAACATGAATTATAACCAAACTTTGGCACAGATATTAGTCTTGTGAATAGAAATGAGAGATCAGAGAAATGAAATCACAAATCGATGGGGAAATAAAAAGACCCAAGAAGCAAGACTATCCTAACTACATGATGATGCTACGAGCAGCAATTCTTGATTCAAACAAGCCATAACACCCAAATCCTAAACAAATCACAAAAATTTCTATTCGTTGTCCGGCTTAGGCGCTTCCTTGATCTCCTCCGAATTATCATCCTGCAAACAACAGTAACCACGTATGAAATATGAATCACTACATACATTTTTAGTCCTCAGAACATTGCTCGACATAATCAACTAAAGAAGAAGAGAATAAGCGTGCCTGCATATCAGAAGTCCACAAAGTGAGGTTGTCACGGAGGAGCTGCATGATCAAAGTGCTATCCTTGTATGACTCCTCTCCAAGAGTGTCCAACTCAGCAATCGCCTCGTCGAAAGCCTTAACAACAAGAGCAAGAAATCTTTAGCCCAGACCGACAATTCTACAACCAACCGAAAGCAGCCAATTTGGTATTAAACTAAAAATATCTACACTCTCGCCAAAATAATCTTCCCACAACCCCACAAACCACAACGAAGACAAAAGAGAGGAGGTTAAAAATCTGCACAATATGGGGCCGAAATATTCATTTTCTAGTAGATAATATAAAAACAAAGGTGGCGATAACAATATTGGAACTTCTAGCAGACCTGTTTGGCAAGATTACAAGCACGGTCTGGAGAGTTCAAAATCTCATAGTAAAAGACAGAGAAGTTGAGTGCCAAGCCAAGACGAATTGGATGAGTTGGGGCCAGCTCAGCATTTGCAATGTCCTGCAGACGCCATAAACAGACTCTGTTAGCCAAGAATTTTATCATCAAAAAATGAAACTTAAAGACTTTCATAGGTTCATTGGTTCGAACGCTTGGAAACTGAGTTTCCCAGAGAAAACTAACCTCATAAATCAGATATAGCTATAATATTTAAATCATCACAAAAACCAAGCAATCTCAATCTTAACTGCAGCATTTGCATCAAATTGCTATTCAAGAGATCTAAAAATATTAAATCCCAAGTATCAAAAAAGTAAATGGTTCCCATGTATCACAAAGGCAAATGGTTCCAATTTGAAATCTACGCTGTAATCAGGTTGCATCCAACAAATCAAAGTAAATCAACCAAATCATTCAAACACTTCGCCAGCGTTTCTCTACAAGTCATTATCAGGGTAACAGTATACACTGGTTATAGAGTTCATTATCTTCAAAAAGCAAATGAAAGAACAAAAACATGATTAAACGCTCACCCATGGCATATGTCCTCCCCATTCTCCATTGACCAGATCAAAAAGTACATACTCAAACAAAATATTGCAAAAATAAATAAAAAGGAGAAAAAAAAATCAAGAAACCAACCTGAGCAGACTTGTAGGCGGAGAGAGTGTTCTCGGCGGCTTCCTTTCGCTCTGCTCCAGTCTTGAACTCGGCCAGATAGCGGTGATAGTCGCCCTTCATCTTCAAGTAAAAGACCTTGGAATCGCCGGAGGACGAGGATCCGATGAGTTTGGAGTCGAGGAGCTTCAAAATGCCGTCGCAGATGGAGGAGAGCTCCGACTCGATCTTGGATCTGTAGCCTTTGATGGCGGAGACGTGGCTCTCGTTGCCGCGGCTCTCCTCCTTTTGCTCGATGGACGAGATGATCCTCCAGGAGGCGCGTCTGGCACCGATGACGTTCTTGTATGCGACGGAGAGGAGGTTGCGCTCCTCGACGGAGAGCTCGTCGCCGTCGACGGCGCCGACGACCTTCTCCATGAACTCAACCATCTCCTCGTAGCGCTCAGCCTGCTCGGCCAGCTTGGCCATGTACACGTTCTCCTCGCGTGGGGACGCCATTCAGATTTGGGAGGAGGAGGGGATTTTGATTTTAAGAGAGAGAAAGTGAAAGAGAGTTGCTGTTTTTGTTCTTTTCTAGAGAGAGAAAGAGTGCGAGAGACTGGGGGAAGTGGCGGAGGAGGCGGTTTTTGGATTCGCTTCTCACTTATTATTTCCTTTTTCTTGAAAACTTCTTTTTTTTTTTTTTTTTTTTGTTTGGGAATCTGAAATTTGCAGATATAATGGGTTGTGCTGGGCTATTTTGTGATCGATAAGCCCATTTAGTCGAATTCGGAGATGTTGGGCTTCTCAAAAATGTAGTTGAATATAAATTCTATAATAATTATTTTGAGAATATATTTCGTTTAACAATGTAATTGAATGAGTTTAAAATTTAGATTTGATGAATGAGTAGTGATTTTGATTTGATCAATTTTATTTTGAGAAGATATATGTAGTTTACTTGTTATTCTTGGAGATTTTGGTTTACTTTCTTCCATATATAATATAAAAAGTATTTTCTGAAAATAGGATATATGCTTTGGAAATAATATTTTGGAATATATTCTCAATAAAAATTTCAAAAAAATAACTCAAACAAACACATTTTCTGACTAAAAATATAAAGATATTAGGAGCAAGGGAAACCAATTAACCATAATTTTTTATATGGTTTTGCTGCCTTTTGTTTTACGCCTTTCTTTTTATGAATATGTGACGTTTTTGCCAAAAGAGTTTTTGGCTAAGCTCGTTTAAAACATTTTATTAGTTTCTACATCTTATAAGATATTATATATTATTTTAAAAATAAACTCGTAAATGTGTTGTGATAAATACGATTGATATGTATTTATACAAAATTTCGAGTCTGCAAATTACAAAACAAGAAAAGTATATGACAAATATTTGAAAAGAATACGAATTAGTGGAAAATAATCCCTAAAAGATTAATCCCCTAATTTTTTCTCCGAATTTGATTTGTCACCCTAATAACATGATTCGCAGGCTGAGTAGCTTGATTATAAATCAAACGCCAAAAACTCCGGTGAACACTACGAAAAACACCGTGGATTTGACTTGACTTTGACTTGAAGAAAAGCGTTGATTTGCTAGTTTGACACTTTGGCTGCAAATCAAACACCTTATTTGGATGATTTCTGCGAAAAACGCATTGAGCATTACCTTAATCACCATGGATTTGAGTTTGGACAAATGCCAAAACGCGGGCTAACACTTTGATCGCGAATTAAACGTCTTGATTTGATGACTTTCGCGAAAAACGCTAGGAATTTTGTCTTTGATCTTCACGAATCTTCTTGAGCTTGTCTTAAGAGAACTTTGGGATCTTCTTGGCTTCTTTTGCTCTTGAAAACTTATTGATCCCTTTTGAGCTCCAAATGACACCTATTTATAGGCCTTTATGCAGGTCTTTGGATTGCTAGTAATTTTTTGGGTATTTATCTCTTTAATATAAATTTTTTTAAAAAAGATAAATATTATTTGCGTGTCATAATTTGATTGGTTCATGTGACCAAATGCACCACTTGAAACTATTTGATTAGTTTTTGGACTTTTGGGCTGCAAGATTTGATTTAATTGGTCGTGACACTTCATATTTGACACTTGATGGCTTCTTATTCGTCAATGCAATAAATATTAAAATATTAATTAAATTTAACTATTTAATATTAAAATTAAATTTAGAAAATTTCAAAATAAAAAATAAAAATTTAATTAATATTTAATATTTTAGTTTACACTTGTTAATTTTTTTAAGTGGAGAAAATTTAGTCACCAACAGTATACAATATAAGATATTATTGACATGACAGTTTTGTACTTAATTCGGTTGAAATTAAAAAAACTCGTTAGGATCTTAATAATAGTTAGCAATGCCTTACTTTTTGAACAAGAGTTTATAAACTCCTAACATTATATTTTAGGGGCTTATAAGCTCCTCCGAAAGTTTTGCTGAACACTTGATGACATCTTAAAAGTTCTCAAACAAAACACCACCCTAAGTAGTCAAAACTAATTTCAAAATACTTTAATGCTATGTTTGGAACAAAAATTTTAGTAAGGAAAATGTAAAGGATAAAAAATAAAAGCATAGAGTATTATCATTTGAAACAGAGAAAAAAAATTTCATTCTATTTTCCTAACCAATATATATATATATATACACACACACATAGGGGGAGAGACAGAGAGAGAACAAATAAAAAAAATAAAAACAGGAGAAAAACAACAACATCAAGAAGCTAACAAAAATATATATATTAGTATTGTATCTATATTCAAACTTACATTTTTCTTAAGGAAAATATTTGGAAACATGATGAGAATTAAAAATATGAGAAATCCAATTAACTAATACAAGTATTTGATAAAAAAAAATTATCAATATCAACAATCTAATATATTCCGTCAAATTTAAAAAATATATAAAAATATTTTAAGAATAATAAATATATTGGCTTATAGTTATAGCAATATGTAATGTACCTATAAAAAATTTATATATAATGAACCACAAACTAAAATAATAAAATCCAAAAGAATTAATAAAGAACAATTAATAAATTCATATAAAAAAGAATAATAAATAAATTAGATATGTCAACAATCTAGTATCAAAGAAAAAGTGAAGACAAAGATATATACAATAATGTACAAAGAGCAATTAGGTAACAAAACTTTTATATAGCGTTAAACTGTATAAAGAAAGAAATGATATACATAAATAGATGAAAAAATACATTGTAAATGATATTGTGTCCACATTTTAATTTTTCACATCTTTTAAAATTATGAGATGACATATCATATTTAAAATATTTTTCAAGTTTAAGTCATATAAATTTTAGTTAAAGTTTTTACTAGTTTTTTAGGATAAATTTACGACAAATGACATTATATTCATATTGACTTGTCTAATAATTTTATGGCATTACATGATATTTAATAGTTATTCTATTATTACATCCTTGTTTGTGTGTGGGGGGGGGGGGGGGGGGAGGAGGGGGATAGAGAGAGAGAGAGAGAGAGTTTATAGAGGATTATTATATATAGATAGTTGGTGAACTTGAATGATTACGACAGAAAGAATAAAGAAATTTATGATTAATGTAAACTGATCAAATAATTCATCATACACAATTCAAATTAATTCAAAATTATAAGAATTAAGAATTTGGTTAAAATTATATATTTTGATCAAAATACTTGTTTCAAATTTATAATAGTATAGACCTGGAAGCGTAAAATATTAAGTTAGAGACCATGCATAATATGGTTGTGCCTTCATGAATGCTATGAGTAGTACAGTTAATTTTAAGCCAGTTAGATGATCTAAAATGAAATATTTGTGCTGACAATAAGTGGGAAATGCGTGAAAATTAATGCTATTTTGTCAAAGTCGAAACAAACTTTCCGTCAGCCGCGTCTTCAAGCCAATAATGACTATCGATTGAATTAGTCTTAAGAAATTATTTATATCACTCGATCAAGCACATTCGATATATGTGTAAAAATAATTAAAAAATAATTTAATTACATATATAAATTTTGAATATAAAATTAAAAATATTTATTAAATTTTATACATGATTATATATATTTTTAATTATTTATAATGTATTTTAGTAAATTTATTATGGAAAATAGTTCAAAATAAAAATAAAAATAAAATTATAAGGTTAACAACTAAATAAGAAAGGAAAAATTAAAAGAAACGATAAAAATGACCCGAAAAAAAATTATTGATAGAGAAGAGATAAAGAGAAATGAAAGAAATTAAAAAAATACGTGAATGGCGGAAGATGAGAGATGAGAGAGAAAATAAAGCAAATATGTGACAGACCAAAGAAATCAATAGTAGTTATTAGACCCTCTAAATACTTTATTAATAGTATACATTATAACCAAATTATGAATTACCTAATTGCATTGAATTAAAAATACCACAAAATCAAACAATTTATTTTAGCGGAGATGGTTGGCTCTAATTTAAGCTAGTCCTAAATTGGGATCTCATAACTGGAAAATGTTATAAAAAATAACTTATGGGGAATTTGGAATGTTTTTGTTTTAATTGAACAACCAAATAATTGATCAAAATACTAAAATTCAAATAGAACTTGCATTATCTATAAATAACTACATATCGATTTCTCAATTTTTTTCTCTCCATATTGTAATGACGGTTTTCTCTCCTTCTAGTGAGAACATTAGTTTTCTTATAGATTTTTTGCGGCTCCTTTCTCACGAGCATCGGCGCTTACTTGTGCAAGAGATCTGGCCAACCTTTCACGTTCGTTCTTCTCTTTACTCGCATTCACTTGTGTCTCCTTATCTTCTTGTGTTTTTTTTGCTCTTCTATCCTCTTGGTTTTAAATGCACTCAGTTGTATCTCTTTATTCTGTTGGCTGTGCAGGGTGCCTGAGATTCTGATTCACAGAGGGGTTCGACTAGGCAAGAGTATCAGTCACGATGGAGAGGGAGTTAGATAGAATGAACAGAGCTCTCACATTAAACGAGGAAGAAGATGGCTGTTTAGATATTCCAGTAGGGACATAGAGTGCCGACCAGACTCATAATGTTTCAAGGGTAGTTTGTAGAATTTTAACCCATAAGTCATACCACTTCGACTCTGTGCAATGTACTTTGACAGCATCTTTTCACACATTGATGGGATTCAGAATTATCAACCTGTCAGTAGATAGATTCATGTTGGAATTTAGCCATCAGAAGGACAGGGATCGGATCTTATCACGAGACCGTTGGCGATTGACCGAAACTTGATAACGATGGAGGCTTTTGAGGATTCTGATGACCCCATGGTAGTGGATTTGAATTTCAGTGATTTTATGGTACATATTCATGGGCTACCGTGGAATAAGCGAACGCGAGATATAGCGACACATATTGGTAACAATTTGGGTGAAGTCCGTCAGTGTTATATAGAGGGACGAGAGGGGCTGAGTTCGGATTTGCTCAGACTCTGAGTCAGGCTTGATATTAGGCGAACGCTGAAAAGGGCATTGACGATTCAGAATCCGATGAGAGATGAAATCATTGTGAGTTTCACCTATGAGCAGCTCCCTAATTTCTGCTATATCTGTGGTAAGATCGGTCATACTAAGGATCTTTGTATGACTCAATTGCAAGAAGGCTTTGTGGAGTTTGAAATCGATTTGCCTTTCGGTCCATGGTTGAGAGCCCATCCTCAAAGGCGAGACAATTTAAGGGTGGGTGGTTCGCTTAGTCATCGGAACTTTCTGACAGCGGGTAGTCAACCGATGTTCCTTGGTTCCCAGTCATCAACCCCAACGGCGTCTCCTCACCGGGGGGTATCTATCTTTGGTAATTTCCAGCATGCAGATTCAGCGAGATCAGTTTCTGATTTTTTGAGTCCAAGAAATCCGGTACTTGATATGGTATTCCTAGAGAATTCAGATCCGAATATTAACTATGATTTGGTCTCTGGTTCCCATAAAAATCCTATTCCATCCAATTTTGTGAATTCTGAGACAATACCCAAATCTTCTCTACCGGGCCCAATGCTCAAATTGTCAAACCCATCCCATATTTCCGCTCTCCCAGCCCAATGTGACGATTTCCCAAATCCCAACCGATTCACTCAAGTTCAGCCCAACTGCTCACAAGACAAATCTCCACTCACCCCAAGCCTTTTCCAATAGTCCAACTTCTCCTTTAAACCCCAACCCACTTGCTCTGGACAGTCCCAACAACGGCCCCTCTAGTTACCTTTTAACATCAACCCCTAAGCCCAACTTACCCCATCATAACCTTGACAACTCTTTAGCCCTTAACCTATACTTTCCAAGCCTAACAAATTCATCCCCCAGCTCTGCAGAGCCTTCTGCTCCTCACGACAACAAACTTCATTTCCTAGAACCTCTGCTTTTTACCATTTCACCTCATCCCTCTCCCACTTTTAACCAAAAATGTTCATCCAAATCAAAGAAATTAGCAAGTCAGAAACCACATAAGTTTATTCAGGTGTCGAGTAAGCGAAAGTCTATGGAACTGTCCGAATCCCAACTCTTCGAAGTCCAGATTGAAGGTTGTAAGAAATATCAAGTATCAGCAGCAACCGAGTTGGATATTAATGTTTCAACGGCGAACCCTGAGCTTCAGGGTTGTCGAGAACAATGAATGTCATAGCTTGGAACTGTTAGTCTTGGGGCTCCCGAGACAGTTCGTTTTCTTGGATAGACCATACGGGATGTCCGCCCCTCCGTGGTTTTCCTCTCCGAAAAAAAGTGTAAGCAAGCTTATTTTGATCGTATCAAGGAAAGATTTAATAAGTTTGGGGTGTGTGTCGAGACAGTAGGTAGCAGTGGCAGTTTAGCTCTTCTATGGGACAAAAGCTTGTCTATGGTTCTTTAATCTTACTCTAAATATCACATTGATACTTCTATTATGGCGGGTTCGAACAACCTCTCCTGGTGTCTCACAGAATTTTATGGAGAACCTTTAGATTCTTATAGGAAAAAATCATGGGAGATGCTTCGGCATCTTGCTGGGTAGTTCGTTTTCCCGTGGTTATGTATGGGGGATTTTAATGAAATTTTGTGGCACAATGAGAAAGAAGGAGGTCGAATTAAATCTGATTACCTATTATTTGAGTTTTCTGATTGCATAGGGGAGTGCAATTTACACTACATCGATTTTACCAAGGAGCAATGGACTTGGTGTAATAACCGTGAATATCCCCACACTATTCGAGAGCATCTGGACCATATGTGTGCTTCAGTCGAGTGGCTGGATTTATTTCCGGGAGCTAAAGTAACTCATCTCAATACTATCTATTTGGATCATAAACTGATTTTGTGTGATTTGGATAGTGCAGAGCCAGGCTTGTCGAGCAAGGTCAAGCCATTTTGTTTCGAAGCTAACTGGTTGCGTTCTAAGGAATTCTCCCAGGTGCTACAAGTTAGTTGGTCAACCGGTGATTCTGGAACCCCCATGGACAATAGGCAGCACAAGATTGTGGTTTGCTAGAAGGAGTTTAGAAAATGAAGCAAATCAAAGTTCATTAATCGTAGGAGATAAATGAAGGAGCTTGAGGATCAGATAGTGGATTTGAGAACTAGGAGGATTACTACCAAGTCTAACGTCATGGAACGGGTTTTATTAGCTGAATTGGAGGAAAATCAATTACGAGATGAGATAGCTTGGAAACAGCAGAGTAAAGTGGCGTGGTTGCGAGAGGATGACCAGAATTAAACTTATTTTCATAGGATTGCCTCCAACAGGTTCAAAAATATACCATCTCTCGGCTTAAGGATGCTTCAGATAATTGGGTGGAGACGGTTCTGGGAATTCAGAATATCATTGAACAGTATTTTATGAATATTTTTGCCTCTGCTAATCCGGATACTAGAGAGATCATCGATGCTCTTGCACTAGTTGAACCCCGTGTGAGTAACGATATGAATGTGGCTCTACAGGCACCCTTCATGGCCAAAGAAGTTTCTTTGGCTTTGTTCTAAATGTATCCTCATAAGTCCCCGAGACCTGATGGTATGCCCCTTATTTTTTTTCAAACTTTTTGGAGTACTGTGGGTTCGGATGTTACTCGTTGTGTACTTGATTTTCTTAATAATCGGAACTCTTCTCTTTTTTTTAACCACACTCACATTGTTTTGATCCCCAAGTGTTCTAACCCCGATTCTATTTCTCAGTTTTATCCGATTGCTTTGTATAACTTTGTTTATAAAATTGCTTCTAAGGCTATTGCTAATAGTTTGAAACCTTTTATGGATCATCTTATTTCACCTTCTCAATCAGCGTTCGTCCTCGGGCGACTGATTTCCGATAATGTTCTCCTTGCTTTTGAGCATAACCATTTTTTGAAAAATAAGAGAAGAGGTCCTAAGGGTTTCATGGCTATTAAACTTGACATGAGTAAGGCATATGATCGTGATGAGTGGACTTTTTTAAAATATACCTTGGCACGTCTTAGCTTTGCGAATAGTTTTGTTGAACTTATTATGATGTGTGTTTCGTCAGTCACCTATTCTTTTATGCTAAATGGATCTCAATTTGGTTTTGTTCGGCCTAGACGGGGTCTCCGTCAAGGCAATCCTCTATCATCGTTTCTATTCCTCTTTTGTGCAGAAGTTTTTAGTAGGATTCTCCAAGTGGAAGAGGCAAAAGGAGTAATGACTGGTTTATCAGTGTGTCGTGGCGCCCCTCGAATCTCTCACCTCTTTTTTGCAGACGACACATTGATTTTTTGTCAAGCCAAAGCGATTGTCATGACCCGCTTTTTGAGTATTTTACATAGCTATGGTGGGATTTCTAGTTAAGTGATAAACCTATCTAAGTTATCTATTGTGTTTAGTCCTAACATGCGGATGGATTTGAGAAATGAGATTGCAGGTATGGGCCACTTTTGGATCTTAAATGCTCATAAAAATTACTTGGGACTACCTTCAGTGGTGGGGTGAAATAAGAAGGAAGTTTTTGACTTTATTCGTGATCGTATCTGGCGTTGCACCCAAGATTGGAACGAACGCACTTTATCCTAGGCTGGTAAGGAGGTTCTAATTAAAGTGGTTTTGTGATCCATCCCTTCTTATGCTATGTCGTGCTTTAAACTTCCGAATTCTTTAATAACTCAAATTGAAGACTGGCTGGCGGACTTTTGGTGGCATAGGAAAGGTGTTCGTAAAATTCATTGGGTAGCATTGCATAAGTTGTGCTGTCGTAAGGATATTGGTGGTTTGGGCTTTCGTTCATTACACAATTTGAACGAAGCTTTACTCGCAAAACATCTTTGGAGAATTATTATGGTTCATGGTTTTTTACTTAGTCAAGTAATGCGTGCAAAATACAGCAATTCGGCTAGGCCTTTCGAGTTGAAGCTTGGCAATAATCCAAGTGTTACGTGGAGTGGTATATTGGGCTCGTTGAGACTGCTCTTGGCAAGAAGCATATGGAGAGTGGGCTAGGGCCGAAACATTAATCTATGGGTAGATGCGTGGATTCCAAGACCTTTCACATATCGTGTGATCACCCCCCGCTTGGATCACTATCCCGATTTGATGGTTTCAGACTTGATGCTACCAAACGGCGGAGGATGGAAGGTAAACTTCTTGAGTAACTTGCTCTTACCGCTAGATGTGGCTCTAATCCGTGCAATTCCAGTGGGGGATCTAACAAATAATGATGTACTTGTCTAGCATTTTAATCATAATGGGCTTTTCTCGGTGAAAAGTGCATACCATCTTGCTGCATCGCTAGACGAGTATAACGAGGCGCGTTCCTTTGGTGGGACGGTTTCTTGGCACTTTATTTGGGGATCTAAAGTGGCAAAAAAGGTCAAGGTACTGATTTGGCGGCTCTGTCGAGAGGCTATTCCGACGGTGAACAATCTTCACCGTAGAGGCGTTCTCATTTACGATGGTTGTCCCTTATGTTCCAATGAATCAGAAAATTCTCGTCACATTTTTCTTGATTGTCCTTTTACCTGACAGGTCTGGGCACTCTCAAATATCCCATGTTCGGTTATCAACTCGTAGAACTCTAGTTCAGAGGAGTAGGTGCGTTCGGTGCATACCAAACTTACAAATGATGAGTTTCACCTATTTCTTTATTTGGTTTGGTCTATTTGGTTCCACAAATGTAAACGCCTGATAGAGGGGGAGGAACGAGATCCACTTCATGTTACTCAGATGGCGTGAGCTCTTCTGTTCGCATTTGTTTCTGCTGCTTCTTCTCCGAATGCGCCACGATCGAGTTCGGGCAGCATTGGGACTACTCATTGGAGCAAGCCGTCTATTGGAGTTCTAAAGCTCAATTTTGATGGGACTGTATTCATCCACGATCAATCGATAGGCCTGAGCATTGTGGCAAGGGATCACGATGGGAGGTGCCTTGCTTGGTGCTCGAGACGCTTGGATATTCCAGGGGATGCACTTTACGCCGACATGTTAGTAGCCTTGGAGGCAATCAAATTGGCAGCTGGTCTTGGGTTTGCAAACCTAATTTTGGTTGGTGATTGTAAAGTGCTTATCCAGCAACTCAAGTGCAGAGAGACAAATTATTCTTCTATTGGGGCTTTGGTTCATGATGTTCATAGGAATTGTGATTCCTTTTCTCGAGTTGTATTCTTTTTTATTCCTAGAGATGGGAACGTTGTTGCCCATCGTTTAGCACGGAATTCTTTGTTTAATTTTTCGGAGTCATCGATTCTCCCGAACTATGTAGCCGATGTAATCCTGGCTGAAGCCAACTCTTCTTGATGGTTTTATTAAACCCTTTTACTTTCAAAAAAAAAAAAAAAGAACTACAAAATAATTATGTCTACCGATCATGTAAAATGCATTTTAGAGTTTTTATAAATTCATAAAATTGTTTGAATGATAATAAAATTAGTACTGACAGAAAATGTTAGGAAGAAATTAATTTGAGATATAAACAACACACGCGGAGTAAAACTCGTACACTTTACGAATGTTGATTCATACGAATAAGGGTAGGAGAGTAATTTTACATATCATGAAATCATACAAAAATCTCACCCAAGCACGTGTAGAATACTCGTTGGGCACGGAATTTACGATAAACACCTTGTCTTCACAAGGTTTTGATAATAATTAAATATTCATAGGATTTTTGATGATAATTATAAAGAATTTCACAAGGGAGTCGGCTGCGAAAATCCCTTAATTAAGAGCTAGCTCCTTAATTAGTACTCATAATTTGGAGGATTTAACCGATAAGCAACGTATTAGTAGTTTGACATTTACTAAAGCTTATGGCACCGCACAGCTACATCAGGCCCACTAAATTTGAATAAAGGCTATCAAAGAGCCAGCCCTTTTTTTTTATTATTTATAATTATGAACACTTTATAGAATCAATTAAAACATCACACACATACACATGCTTATTTAAAAGAGAAATAGAGTGAAAAAGAGGATTCGAACCCCCACTGCCAGTGGTCTGAAAGAGCCAACTTAATACTACCTAATGGTGCTAATCTTTTTTATAGCTGACATTTTATATTCACCTGAGTTTGAAATAAATATATTAATCTAGTTTTAAATTTTAATTGGTATACCAAAATTGTTCTAAAATTGTAACATTGAATCTTAGCTGTTTATATGGGTCCCACGGCGTCTGTTCTAGATTAATCAAGTTTTATTAGGGTGTCAAAGATCAGATTACATGGAGAGAAAAAAAAAGATAAAAGAAAAAACAAATCCTCTTGGACAACCGTACCAACAATGATGCGCCGTATGATGATAACTCATGTGGTCAATCACAAATTAAGAATTGAGAAAACAAAATTTATTATCAAATTAAATACCATGTTATTGTTAATTTATTGAAGCCCATCATTTTCAGAAGACATTGTAGCCGACATCTATTCTAGAAGGTATATCTGGACCGATACATCTACTATGTGGCTCATTTAGATATTTAATTTTATAATCTTAATTGATGCATCCCAGAAAATAGTCTCATATGTGTCTTGTATCTACTTCATATATATATATATATATATATATATATATATATATATATTTAAACTAGCTAGGTTGTAGTAGGGAGAAGGAAAGGCAACTCTAAAATATACAATTTTTGGTGATTGGTATGTTATGGAAAAATAAGGGTAGAAAATAAAGCTGGACGAGGAAATGTAGCGTATTGAAGAAAGATACATTTTTAGCGACGAAAATGAGATAATTTTTAATTTATAAAAAATATATTTTAATCACTGACTCATCTTCGATACTCATTTTTTGTTAATAATATCTTCATTCCACCTAAATTATATTTTTGTATCGATTAACAATGGACAATTTTTCAAGAAAAAAGATGAACAAATAAATTTATCCGCCATTCTCCTTTACAACAAAACAAATTCAAGATTTTGATTTTTTTTTTCATTTGCCTTAGTATTTTCATTCCTTAGTAAATTCCTAAAAAAACCAAATATATTGTTCTTTTTATTGAATTGTACACGATAATTTTGCAATAATGTATGCATACAGCTTGCTAATAACTTGATTTTGAAAACTATCCAAATACATGGTATGAAATATGAATATTTCACATGTTGCCACGCAACACAGAGGTTTGTGCTCAAGGAGTCAATGTGTGTGTGTGTGTGTAAATATATATATACATATATATATATATATATATATATATATATATATCATGCTTAACAAAAGTGATAATGAAACCCACGTGTTTTCAGTGTACCATAAGTATTGTGGTACCATTTGGCTCTTACTTTGGCAAAATTGAAAATGATTGGGCCATGTGATAATAATACGGAGCCCCTTACGAAAATTTTAGCCGTTGCCGAATTTGACCATATCAAACTTAGTTACGTTACAAATACATTGTATTTAATATGTAATTGATGTATATTAAAAAAAATAATTAGTTATATAATAAGTATTATTACATTTGTCATTTAATTTGTTAGCTACAACAAAATTGGGTTCCATTTAATATATTAGCTACAACAAAATTGGTTTCCAACATAAATGTTCCAACCCTCTTCTTATTGTTAGAGAGTTCCATCTGTGTACATATTGTGACTTGCACAAATACATACAGTCGTATAAGTAATACAAAGTGAATAGAGTGTCGAATCCCACAAGAATTGTAATTTGACCCGTAAAAATAACTTGTGTTGGTTTAGCTAAATTAATCAAATTGGGTAGTGATTTTGTATTACTAAAAGAAACTTAAGTTCTTAATAAAGACAACTTGCGAAAAACAATAATAACAAATAATCAATGTGGGAAATGTAAGTGCAAGGAGGTTTCATTCACCTTATTTGCTATTCTAATCCAATCCCAAAGTTGAGTAGTTTCGTGGTTGTGTGAAGCCTAGGAACAAATATATCCACAATCTCTCTCGAGCATTGCGGAATTAATTCCTATAAACCCTTCTAAGCCTAAGACTAACTAATTCTCATTCAATTGATCCCAACTTTAGAAATTATTTGTATGAATTTTAATCACCGTCTTAAGGCTCAATCAATGTTAAATTCATTCTCAATCAACTTTAACACCATTTGATCTCGTCTAACTAGAGCTACAATCGTGAACCATCTCTCGACCTCATCACAATTCTCAAATTCGCTAATTAGGAGTGATCAAACCCTAATCACGTATTAAATCATTAAACAAGAATCACACAACAAAACGACATACGAAAATAGGTTCAAACTCACGGAGTTTTTATAGAATAGTAAATAAGATGAACTACAACATCCTTACACTTAATTAAAGTTAGTTCATAATGAAACTAAAAATAAGAACAAAATCTGAAAAAGAATTCATGAAAAAAGAAGAATTAAACTTATTCGCTCGAAATTTCAGACGAAAACTCCCCTTGTTCGGTTGTTCTTCCCTTGGCTCTTGATTTCTCCATTTTTTCGTTCTCTACAAAATCCTAAAAAGATGAAAAATATGAAAAAGAAAAATTCTAAAAACTAAAACCTAACTAAAAACGTGAACAATAGTTGTGCTAATGTTTCTGGACTTAAAAAAAAGTAGAAAAATCCTAGCATTGCCTTCCAAAATAGAGTCCTAATCGAATTAGGAAAGCTGTTAATTGTTATCGTGGATTTTGGGTACATACCCAAAATATTTTGGGTACGTACCCAAACTTACATATTCATTTAACCGTCCAATGACTGAAATCGGGTACATACCCAAAATATTTTGAATACGTACCCAAACATACAGATTCGCCCTTCTCAAAATGGCTGAAATTGAGTTGATACCAAAAATCTCTTGCGTAAGTACCCAATTTTTGATTTCCACTTTTCGTCTTCTTGATGGTATTTTTCTTATCTTATCTATAAAACAACGATTTAACTCGAATTTAGGCATAATAAGGTTCAAATATAGAAAAATACATGATAAGTCCGTCAAAATAAACATAAAAATTCAATAGAATTACGGACTTATCAGTACACTACAGAGATATACACATCTCAATTTTACAGCACACCTTGATGTTATTATTGCCTACCTCGCTCTAAGTACATGGATCCACAATCTACAATTGCTTCATACGAAATTCAATGGATCCAACTTCCTAAATATCTCTATGTATGCAAACATTGACGAATTTTTTGTTGAATCAACATTTAATCTAAAAGTTTAAACTGTTAGCAAAGAGAATTATCAAATATTTATTATCTCCAACAATCAACATGGTATTATGATCAAACCAAATAAGAAGTAATATGCTTAAATTTCACCACTACCAATTTATTAAAAAGAATTTCACGTGCAATGCTTGATACAAAAAAAGTCCGTCTGTACATACGGGGGTATGTTGAAGATAATTAATCTTTGATGATTTTCCTCTCTAACAATTTAAGTTTTTAAATGAGATGACCATTCAACAATTTTTATATGCATATATTTAGTTTGAGATCTACGCATATATTATACGGTTTAAATATTGTGACACATTTAATTGATTTGAAGAAACAAATAGACAAAACACAGTCTCGGATCCTTGAGTGCATGTGGGAGCAAATACCGAACTTAAGTAAGAATTATTAGAAATTTTCCTAAAACTACAGTTTTTTCATATGTTTTTTCCTAAAAAATATGGAGGTTAATTATATAAAATATAATTTTATGTGAAGTGGATGACAAGGGGCGACTGTTCTTGAATTCAGCTGCATTATAAGTAGAGATGATTATAAGTGGTTGAGATTAATGGACGGTGTAAGCAGAACTCTTGAGATTAATTAGGCCAATTTTGGGCTTTCTTGGGAACCCCCTAATCAATTTTATGAAGGAAAAATGGATAAAACTCATTCTTAAAAAATTAACCAAAGATGGGATTTTGGGTTTTTGGGAGATGGAGACTTGCAAGATTAATGATGTTGATTTCTCAAATTTTAAGATAGTACGTAGAACTGAACTCTGGTTTCTAGCCTAATTTTGCTCCTCACGGTATCCAATGTCTGGGATATTTGGGCCACAAATTAAGAGTTTTCTTGTGACTTGTGAGAGGAAGGCGAACACAAATGAACCATTTTTAATAAAATTCAAATTACTATTTGGTGGCCCACATTAGTCGAATTCGAACCTCTGGTTGTTTTGGTCAAGGAACCTCCACTTTATCTTTTCATTAATACAGCATCTCGTTAATAAATTCATCAATCTATATTAATTTAGATGATTAAGTTCAAATATTATGTAGCTCATCAACTATTGGTTAGTCTAACGAAATAAGACATTAAATTTTTTAAATAATATTTAGGGTTCGAATTCTGATATTGTAAATAAAGTAACTGGATTAGAAAGATCGTCTCCATAATGAATCTCTGCAATACCCTACCTGAATTAATCGCCTAATGAATTGGAATCTACTGGTTAAGGGGGAAAAAAAATCATGGAGCTCTAATAACATTAAAAGGCCAATGTCGCTTCGAAGCATTGTAAGAAGTAAGAACGAAGGTGGTGCTCCCTATGCCTATTTTTAAGTGCATAACTCATGACTTTGTCTCTTCTATTTCATTGAAGTTTATGTCACTATTTTTTTTTTTTTTTTGGGAAAAAGTGGCTCCAAATTGATGATTTCGTTCCTATTCTACTGAGTCCCTTGTTTAATGGAGTGGTAGTTTCAAGGGAGGAAATTAATATTTTACCGTATATTGAAAAATAAGTACTTTCTTCGTCCTATATTATATGTCATTTTAGGTTATTATACAAGGATTAAGAAAATAAACTAATACCATTAATTATAAATTAATTTGATTAAAATATCCCATAATTAATGAGTTGTTGGGAGATTTTTAAAAAATTTACAAAAGACATTAATTATTGTCTAAAGATATATTAAAAAAATACTAATAAATTTCCTCTTGAAATATGAGAAATACTTATAATATGGGATAAAAAATTATTCATAAAATTGTATCTATTATGGGATGGAGGAAGTATAATTTTTAGTTGGACCCCTTGATTATTAGTACTAAATGCCTTTTGAAAGTTGAAATCGTGGTTTACTGGTTATCGGGGGAAAAACCGAAAATAGAATAGTAGAAACCCATATTGTGGACCCATCATCAAAAAGCTTTTGCCCATAGAATTTTTTATTTTAAAATAGTATTTTATTTTTTATTTTATGATTCATATTCATACAATATGTATAAATTTATTTTATTAATTATATATTTATGCCGTCAACATTTTAAAACCCGGCCCGGACCGGCCAATCCGAGTGGTCAGATCGCTACCCAATCAAAAAAATGGTTCGATTTGACCCTTAAAATCAGTTTATTTTGTGAGAATTGGTCGATCCCACAATTCAACCGGTAAACCAATTGAACCGGTACTAAGTCACTAAAACTAATCGGATCACTTTGTAGTATAAATTAAGCCCAAAATTAATAAACGCTATTATTTTTTTCCTTCAACTTCTCTCATTCCATCAGCCAAATCACAAATTTTTCTTATTTCAAATCACAAATTCTTTGCCAATTCAATAGAAATCGATGGTGTTGTAGTTTGTATAAACTATGGATGCCATTATGTCTTTCATCTTTATGGTCCAAAAATTTAATTAAGAACGTTAGATATGCTTGGTTTATGACAATCAAAAGTCCTTGAGCAAACGTTTTTATTATATTAACCTTGAATGGAATGTGTTTTTTTTCTTTTTTTTTTTAATAAACTTGATTGATCATTAATTTATTTATTTGTTATTGTCTATAGTATTATTTGCATTTTTGGTTTTAAATATTAATTTTAAATAGGAAAATATATGATTTGTTATTATTATTTATTATTGTTTATAATTTTTATATATTAAATATTATTTATGACATAATTATGACGTCACCAGTTCGATCGCGGTTAACCCAGCGGTCGGACCAATGACTCTTAACCTAGTTGATTTTCCGATTTGATAGACAGTCCTAATATTAAAATATTACTTGGTATATATCAATGCATTAAAATATGGGATCAAACTCAGTTTGCAATGAAATTTTTTATATGTTTGCCCCGTCTCAGCATTTGGGCTGTCCACTTCATTTTCTCCTCGTCTACAACTATCATATCTTAATTTGTGGATTGGGCACGTTAAGCTTGTGTGCAATATAAAAATGAATAAGATATAATTTAATTATTCATTAACATTTTAATGGTACTAAATTAAGTATTTATTAATTTTTCATATAAAATATATAGAAAGATATTAATATATTATATTATACGTGGAATGGATGACTGTAATTTTTGATTTACTCGATTGAATAATTTCCTTTTTAATTTGTTGAGCTTTTCTTATATGCATTCGCATTTTTATAAAACATATAATACAAAAGAAGCATAGCTCCTACATAATTGCAATAAATTAGAAAACATACGTTTTTAGATGAACGCTATATATTTTGGTAGAATTTGAATTCAATACATATGTATACCTTATATTATAAAATTATGGCTCATACCTTGGCCTTAACCACAGTCGTCTGGAACCACTCTGCTTTATCGTATCTTTGATTTATCTATTGGTACTTCAATTTTTATTCCTTATATGCTTCTTGATGAATTAATCAACTAGAATTCGATACATTAATATTTAATTGAATTATATAAGCATAAATAACTACATGTCGAAGCTGGGTTGCGAAACTAATATACCATGGTTATATTTATAGTTTCAAAACCTCATAGTCCCACCTAATAACCTTATTCGAAGAGTTACTATATACTCATTCCGTCCCATAATAGTTGTCGTTTTAAGGTTATGCATAAGAATTAAGGAAATAGATTAAAGACATCAAATATAAATTATTTTGACTAAAATACCCTTTTAATAAATTAAGTTATTAATTCCTCTCGTTAACTATTATTCTCTCTCTCCTAAGGGTATATTAGGAAAAAAATAATAAATTCCTTATTGATATGTAAGAACGATACATATTATGGAACAAAAAAATATTTCTAAAACGATAATTATTATGGGATAGATGGAGTAGTATCTATGCACCTCAAAGTTCCAACAAATTTGAATCTCGTACCATCATTTTCCCAATTGCAGAGTGCATTTAAGTAAAAACAATGAAACATTATTTGTTAATGGAGTTCTTTTTAATTCACATTTAGATCTACTCTTTATTCCAATCATACACTAGTAGACTATGTTAAAGAATATTATCGTGAAGAACCATCAAATAGAATAGTCAAATTTATAATTTAAATAAATGTGAAAAATAATTATATAATTAAGAAAAATCTTCAACGAAGTGCATAAAATGAAATGAAAAAACAAACAAACTAGATTGATCTGAAAAAAATAACAATGTCATTCTTTTTTTTTTTTTTGGCAATATGGTTATTGATTCTGATTTTAATATATATTTATATTATTATATAAATGGGTATCACTATTTAATAACCACCTTTGGTCTGTCATTTTCTTTTTCTTTTTAATTTTCTCTTTAATCTCTCCCCTTTCACGTCCTTTTCTTACATTCTATCCCTTATTTCTCTCCCCCTCTATCTCCTCTCTCTTTATCCTCTTTCATCTCCTACTACTATTAAATAAAATTTTCTTTTAATTGTTTTCTTAAGTTTTTTTTTATTCTGAATATTTTTACTTAACACTAATTTTATGAATTTATTAAAAAAGTTAAAAACTATTTTGATAATATAAATCCTATCAAAATTTTAGTACGTCAGTTAATTATATTATTTTTTATTATACATACAAATTGAATATACCAATATTACTAGTTTAAATAAACCGGGTTAAACAGGGTCTTTTTTCTCACAAAATCAATTTATGATTAAAGCAGGCGCGTCTAAGCATCAGGGCCAGG
The DNA here is from genome assembly GCA_026212405.1 of Petrea volubilis. Classification (NCBI taxonomy): domain Eukaryota; kingdom Viridiplantae; phylum Streptophyta; class Magnoliopsida; order Lamiales; family Verbenaceae; genus Petrea; species Petrea volubilis. The sequence continues at coordinate 17,523,411 of CM047877.1, forward strand.
TGCAACATTTATTTTACATAATTTGTAAGTAACACAAAACAACGACGACTTAAAATATAATAAAACTTTTTGTCACATATATTATACAGGTAAGTGAATGCAAAAAGGAATGTGTGGTTGTGTGTGATCTTAACAAGACTAAGGTGAGTTGGTAGTTAATAGTAAAGTATTAGGATCGGACACTTACCATTAGATCAAAAATAATACATAATGATAGTAGTGCAACTTTATTTCATTATAAATTTAATAGCACAAAGTATTGTTTAAGGCAACGATTGATGTAAAGTGGTTACGTTCCTATAAGACACATGGGTGGTTGCGCTCCTACAAGACACATGAATCGACTAATTAGTCTTTAATCAGTTACGTTTTCTCGAATCAAAGGATAATATTAATATAAATGCCGACAATCAACCTCTAACACTAACTTGAGAGATTCGAACGCATAATCTCGCTTCGATACCAATTGTGGATTCCATTTATTTTTTTATTTGATATTACATAACACAAACAACTTAAATGCTTGTAATTTTCCGTTGACTTAAAATTGTGTTGAAAAGTCTGAACCAAGTCAAAGGATTTACAGGACGTGGAGTTTAGTTTTCTTGAATTCTAACCGTTAGTTCCTCGCCACGTGTTAGCTCTCTCTAGATTTAATTATGTTCGCGTATTATGAATTTTTTCCAAATAATATTGGCTGAACATAAATCATGGGCTCTGAAAATAAAATTTTACACGTTAAAATCATGAATTTATTTTCATCTTCAAATCTTCTCAAACCGACCTTTAGTCCCAACTAAAATAAACATTAAATGAATTAAAAAGATCCGTTACTGATATAATTGGCCACATACAATTCAATAAAATAATATGTTTATATAACCAAAATTACCAAAAAAAGAAAAAAAAAAGAAAGAAAAGAAAAGAAAAAAGAAAATGTTATAAAACTCGACACGAACAAGTGTATCTAATCAGCATACCTAACTTAAGAATTGCAAGTTAGCAAGACTTGGACACTTCATCATGATACGACACCTCCTTTTATATGTGTGTGTATATATATAGACTTACAGAGAGAGAGAGAGAGAGAGAGAGAGAGAGTGCTTCAACCATATTGAAAAAACAGAGCAAGTGACCCTTTTTTCATGCAAATACTACCCCACCAACTTGCTCGGTAATCAGTATATATTCAAGAAAAAGTGAATGGCAGTAAAGGGATAATAAAGGGGTAGTTTTTTTATGCAGCAATTAATTTGTGTTGAACAAGTATAGTATGATTCTTGTTGATGAGATAAAAATGGAAAGGTATGAGATTATGAAAGATATAGGCTCTGGCAATTTTGGTGTGGCCAAACTTGTTAAAGATAAATTCACCGGTGAGCTCTATGCAGTCAAGTACATTGAGAGAGGCAAAAAGGTCCTAATTCTACCCTTCCCCCACCCCATCCATTTCTCAAGTTTTATTTGTTTTCATTTTTGGTTAAATACTCTGCAGATTGATGAGCATGTGCAAAGGGAAATCATGAACCACAGGTCCTTAAGGCACCCCAATATCATTAGATTCAAGGAGGTAAAAATAGTCTCCTAAGATCGCTACTGGATCTGAGAGTATTGATATAATCGATTGATATGTTATAAAGAAAAGAAGGGCTAATTAATGGAGTTGGGGTGCAGGTATTGCTTACGCCGACTCATCTAGCCATTGTGATGGAATATGCTGCAGGAGGGGAGCTTTTCGAACGAATTTGTAACGCCGGCAGGTTCAGCGAAGATGAGGTATATATATTAAAAAAAAAAAATTCTTACAAAATTACGATGGCCTTCTTACAAAATTGGTAGACTTTTTAGATTTTTTTTTCCTTACATGAACGTGTATGTTTTTATTTGTTTTCAGGCAAGGTTTTTCTTTCAACAGCTGATATCTGGGGTCAGTTACTGCCATTCCATGGTAAAATCAAGAACAAATTCAATTTAGGAAATACGAAATATCGATCATTTTGTTAGAAGAATTTAAGTTTGTTTTCTTTATCTTTTTCAATGAATGCAGCAAATTTGCCACAGGGATTTGAAGCTGGAAAACACATTGTTGGACGGTAGCCCGGCGCCGCGCCTCAAAATATGTGATTTCGGATACTCCAAGGTAGCTCACAACTCATATCTTTCTTCACACACAGAAACCTTAACTACGTGCAATTACTCAAACTCCCCTTCTTAGTTTTTCAAAATTACAAACCCCCCCCCCTCCCGATCATCGGAACTTAATAAAAATTATTAAGGAACTTGATAGGAATTACAACCATCACAACAGAAGGGGGAGACTGAAATTTCTGAAATTAAGAGGGGATGTTTCTGTAATTATATATAGTTACGGGCAAGCGAGTTGTGATTGGTACAATGTTCTATAGTTCTTGATATCTATGCTTGTAACTTCATCAGTCATCAGTGTTTCACTCTCAACCGAAATCGACCGTGGGAACGCCGGCCTATATTGCGCCGGAGGTCTTATTGAGGAAAGAATACGACGGCAAGGTAAATATTATTCATTAACAGAAAACAAACCTCTTATATCTGTAGGTCTCCACCAAAACACTTACTATATGCTTAACTACCTTTTCAATCCTGGTCCTATAAAGATTGCAGATGTTTGGTCATGTGGGGTTACCTTATATGTTATGTTAGTTGGTGCTTATCCATTTGAAGATCCAGATGATCCAAGAAATTTCAAGAAAACAATTAATGTGAGTTTATCTCTAAACCAATACTTTAAAGAAAAAAACGACACTTATTGACTTGTACTTCTGTGTTTTTAGTTGAATAATAACAAACAAAATTAAACACATTATTGTTGAATTCTTTTTTTTTTTTATTTTGTGCAGAGAATACTTAGTGTTCATTATTCAATCCCTGACTATGTCAGAGTCTCTAAGGAATGCAGACATCTCTTGTCACGAATTTTCGTGGCTGACCCCGAAAAGGTCAATATTTTGAACTCTCATTTAAAAGAAAGAAAGAGCAATGAAATATATTAAACAATCCCCCAAGTTACATTACTAATTCTTACTTAACAACTTTGCAGAGAATAACAATTCCAGAGATTAAGAGGCATCCATGGTTCCTAAAGAACCTACCAATGGAGTTCGTGGAAGGGGAGGAAGTATCAAATGTGGGAATGAAAAATGCAGCTGATTATCCTTGTCAAAGTATTGAAGAGGCATTGGACATAATACATGAGGCTCGGAAACCGGGAGCGGGCCCCATGACCACCGATCCTTTTGTAGGATCGGGTAGCATGGATCTCGATGAAATCGACACCGATGAAGATACAGATGATATGGAGACAAGTGATGATTTTGTTTGTGCATTATAAAGTTCCAACTTGTATTTTTTCATCGTCATAAAAGCTATCTTTAAAGTTTCAACATGTAAAAAAGAAGAATATGTGTGTGCCATTGCTGTTTGAGGGGCCACTTCTACTGTACAAAACAAGTAATTGTAGTTTGTATTTTAGCATGAACAAATTCAAGTTTCAAATTTCAGCCACTCATTATAGTCAAGATTTTCACTTATTAAATCATGGATTTGGTGGTGCCTTTGGAAAAAGATAAGCTTTTTTTTTTCGAAGTACCCCTCAATGTATGTCGCAGTGCGAGTCCACAAACTTATCAATCCAAGTTCAAAATTTTATTATATATATATATATTCTTGTTTTGCAGATAATATCTTGAAGTGTTTTTCGTCTGTTTTGGTGGTTTGAACAATATTTAAAACTCGCAATCCCGACAACTAATCACTTGATAGGTTAAAATCCCAAGTTGTGATTATCAAATGGTTTATTGTAATGCAAATGCTATAATCACATCTTTGTAGTGGATGTGCATCAATGGCGACTACAACCTTCTTTGGCGATTTCTTACTGGTTTTGAGCTGTCGACGTTGAACTAATCATCATTAGCCACTAGTTTTGTTGTTTGTTTGTTTTAAGATTATTATTATTTTTTTCCTTCCTCCTATGTTTCTCTTTGATTTCTGTCAGTTTTTCTTGATTGATATGGAAGGAATATCTTGCAAGTATTGATTGACAAATGGCTATAAGTTAATAACTTATGAAAATAGCAGCTATGTGCCTATGTACCATGCTTGTGAGTTGTGACATCTTGGTATCAAATTTAGTTGTCAGCGCTAAGATTTGAATATGCCAGAATTCGTAGTGTCTGGCTAAATTTATTTTTGGTGCAAAAGCAGCTAATACGCAAGTATACGTATTGTAACAAATAATATATGATGAGTTTAGTATTATTTTCTTGATGAGCTACGTTATTTATCACTAAGTACTATTTCAATTACAATCCTTTTTATTCAAACAGTAATTAAAAGTAAGAAAAGCAAATAATCGATAGCAAATACGGATGAAAAACCAATATAGTTAAGGCCTAGAATTACCCCAATTGAATTAGTTGAATATGCTCTTATTCATTCTTTAAATTTTAATGTCTGATTACTAGTTTCGAATCAATTAATATAATTAATGTTTTCTGACCATCTTATAAATCACTCCTTTTCTCACAATACACTATATTTCTATGTGAATTGATAGAAAAAGAAAATTTACCATGTATTCATATTGGACTACCCGTGGTGTGTAGGTATATTTCTATTCTACCAACGAATCAATATCATTTAGTTATTTCTACAAATAAATTGAATACGAGTTGATCTTTTGTCAACCTATGTTAGTATCCTTTTCCAAGCTCGATTTAAAATTTGGAAAAGTAACATAGATGTTGATCGGGAACTAGGTAGATAAATCAAGTATTCAAGAGAAAAAACAATTAAAACTCATGAAATATTAAAGGGAATAAACACATATTTAATTCATTCAAGAATGTTCATTCATAATTCTAAAAGAATAAAATTAGTTCATAACTACACACAATACATCATGGAAAGCAACAATAACACCATGAGATCAAGATACAAAAGAGAAGAGGGGGAACAAAAACTCCAGTTAAAGCTTCGATACCCCTTGAATTCTTGAATCTAGAAAAGCTAAAGAAAACTAATATAGAAATAAATAGCATAAAAAATTAAATAAGAGATAAAAGATAATTTTCCCCTGCAGTTAGCTTTGGACCCTTTTCCGCATCTCATTTGTCAGTGCACACGAAACCTCGTGTTTGAGCATAGGATTTCTGATTCCACGCTAATTTTGGAACTTCATGCCATGCTAGAGCACAAGAATTTCAAGTCAAAGCACACGTTTGCTAGTGAAAAACTCGATCTCTTTGTCATTCTTATGTTTGCGCGCACATGGTTCTTCATGCTAAAGCACGAGCTTGCTGTCCATTCTGCTTTTCTTGTGTTGAAACATGACCTCTTTGTGCTTCAGTATGCCCTTGTTTCTTCATTTTGATTCAATCATCCATGAAATCCTAGAAATACACCAAATGCACTAATAAACGCTAAAAAATGATATGTACTAACTAAAAAGTACAGATAAATCTGTTAAATTATATAAAAAAAATGGTAGCATATATGAATTTATCATTTATTTTAAAAACTTATAAGTTAGCTTACAAGATACTCTTGAATCTTACAAATTTCTAAATTTTATTTTAAGGATAACATGTTAAGAGTACTATTTGGATAAACTATAGCTCATTAAATATTTTAGGTTGAGAAGGTGGAGGTTTGGAAACCCAATGCTCTAGCAGCGAAGGTGTCCGTTTTCGAGTTCAGTTTGGTGGCCGCAATCACTAATAAGGTCATGTTGGCGGGGAATTGTCTCGTCTTAGATGATCTTGAGCCACGCTGGTAGGAGATTCTGGCGGCGAGGGAAATTTGTTTTTCCTTTTTGGTGGTTTCTCTTGTAAAATTTCTGACTTTGATGATGATGGTATTAAAGTGGGAATGTAGTTTATATGACAACGAGAGGCTTGGATGCAATTGACTCTTATAGATTCGTAATTGTTGAGGCATGGCAGTTCTAAGGGTGGTCGTATAGTCGAATTTTGATGAAATTCGCTGGAAATGCAAGAAGCAAGGCACATTGGCTAGCAGTTAAACGAGGTGAAACAACGTTCACCGAGCTAGTTCTATGGAGTTGGGAGCAAGGTAATTATGATATGTGTATTTAACTAATTTTTGACATGATGTCATGGACCACACTTGTGCAACATGACCTTCCACATGAGTTGTAGGTGACAAGGACAGTCAGCCCTCTTGGCAAGCTTAGTCGACGCGCTAGCAAAGACACTTCCTTAGTGGTGATTGGGATCCTATTTGAACAGATCACTCATCAGGTCTTGTGGAATATCTCCACCAAGTTTGGTGTCATTCTGTGTCTATTTGGGCACTAAAGTATATGAGCGATCGACAAGCGATGGCACTTTGGCTCTTGAGTAGAGGGCTTTATCTTTGGAGATTTGTGAAACTGTTTCAGTGCCATGTTCCTAAAAGGTGTTAGGAATGTCTCCATCAATTTGTACAACATTTGGATGCCGTTTGTGTCCAAGAAAGCAATCTAGCATGTATACTGCCGGTGCAGTGGTAGTTGGGTAACTTTAGTCATATTGCGATGGCAACTCCTCGTAGATGGAGGATCTTATGAGGTTGAAACCTTGTGATGTTAATGTACACATCGGGAGTTTCATTTTGGAGCAAATGGTGTGCAGTTTGGAGTTAGGACGAGGAAGATTGGGGCAATTGTGCCTCCACGGCCTTTTTTGAGGGTTTTGAGTATCTAGGCCAAGAGTATTATAGGGGGGCACACCTCAGTGAGCTGCGGCCAGTCCTACCTGTACTGTCATGGCACAAAGCGCGTAACCTTGGTAGGCATAGACTACCACCAAGGGTTGGCTCTTGGCACTTGAAGCAGTGCTTTTAGTCCTCGGTCGGGTCAGGAATCGAATGAGTCTATGTTAGGTGCCTCGAGATGTCCAGAGGTTGCATCACGACAAATTCTACGCCCCGCGGGCTTCAATACTATGGGGTGGCACCTCTAGGTCGATTGAGTGATCGAGACAAGCACTCCAAAGCCTCGTGAACTAACTTGTAGGCACGTGCTAAGGGTTCAAGCTGTGTGCGAGGGTCCCTCAGCTTAAGACATGTGGTCGTGGAACGACGTTGCATTGTGGGCAATAAACATGTCGGTAAGATGCAAGTGGAAATGATGGTAAACCAAGTAAGCCTTGGACTAAATGTGACCCTTCTTAGGCGAGGCATGATCAAGGATTCATCATGGCGAGTCATGACGCCTAAGCACTCAGAAGGGACTGCCAAGCACAAGGATTGCGTTGTGGGCGTCCGAAAGACCCTCAATGCCAAAAGGGAGCTAGTTCGCTCTATTGCCATCAAGAGATGTAAGCGGACCTAATATTTGGATGACGCATGGCAAGCATGCTAGCTAGTTGGGGTCGAAGATGCAGTCGAGAGGGATGTGTAGACATAAGCCTCCAGCAAAGGGGCATTCGGATGGTCGGGTGTTGTGTACATAGTGTAGGGCACCTAGTGAGCTTTTGAGCTCGAGTATGCTACGGGTCATCATAAAGAGTTGAGATGGACTAAGGTTGTAACCTCGGGTTGAGTGCAACCTGAGGGGCATCATGGGGGCGAAAAATTATTCCTGTGCACAGATGAAAAAGTCCGCCCGTAACACGTGGGGAGGCCATCATTGCCACTAGCGGAGGTGTTGCTGTAAATTCTAATAATTGAGGGGTTATTGTGTAATTTCACCAAATCTCAGGAAGGTGTTTGTGAATGAAATTTAAAGGCAATTTCAGGATTTCCAATCATCCGTTAACCACCAAACCTAGAGGAGGTAACTATAATTCATCCTTTATGTGACTATTTATGTAACACATACATTTGTTTATATAAAGTATAGATTATATAAATTTATATATATTAATAAATAGAACATATATACATAAAATCTAACGGGTAGATACAAGTTTTAAAATGAAAACCCAAAATCCACCCTAGACCCGGTTAGAACACTAAAAAACCCACCCTAATGGACCAAGTCCGGGTATAACATAATCCCATTTCTCCATTCCTAATTGTGGCTAATCAATTTGACCACGATGAGAGTCAAACCACCAACCTTTTGATCCAATGTCAAACGCACTAATCTACTATGCTATGCAGTCCAATTGCTAAACTGATAGACCAAATATAATTACTAAGCGGTACTTCATCTTAATATAATAGCTAGATGAGTAAATTAAAGACATGTTAATAAGTAGTAGTAAGAGGGATGGTAACAACGCAAGTCTGAGCGGGTTTGGCCAAACCCAAGACCTGCTCCCAATCCTGTAGACACGTTATATATATATATATAAATGTTTTCTTAAGAGATATTATCATAATTTTCTATAGATAAAAAAAATAATAGTACTGCCCAAGTACTAATTATTTACAAATTTCAATGAGCATATTTTAATTATTGAAAAGTTGAATATCGTTATCACATATTTATTTATACAAATTTTGAAAGCCTAACTCATTTACTAATGTAATATAATTATTTTTATTTACAAAAATACCATGTTTATTCCTTTTATGTGACTATTTATGTAATATGTACATTTATTTGTAAAGTATAACTATAGATTAGACAAATTTACATACATATAAATATATATATACACTATTAATAAAGCATTTAGGGTGTCTAATAACCACCTTGATCGCTTTGATCTATTTTGGTATCTCCACTCTCATTTATATTCTCTTAGCTCTCTTCTCCCTCTATTAATGTGCTTTTAATTTATTTCTTTTCTCATTCTCTTTTCTCTATCAATATACATTTTTTTCATATCTCTTTCATCTTTTTCTTGAACTTTTTATTTCTTATTTTATTTGTTAATTATATAATTCCATCTTTATTTGAAGTTATTTTTTGTAATAAATTCAATAAAATACATACATTGCAAATAATTAAAAAATATATAATAATGTATAACATTTAATAAATATTTTATTTTTATATTCATAAATTTAATTAAATATGTAATTAAAATATTTTTTAATTTTTTATTTTGCACACACATGAGTGTGCCCCACCGACTAGTATATATAAAATCTCAACGAGGCAAGTTCGAGCTTTAAAATGAAAACACTAGGCTTGTTTAGGACTCTAAAAACGTACCCCAAATGGGCTAGGTCCATGTATAACGTAAACCCATTGCCCATCCATAATTTTGGTTAATCAAGTTGACCATAGTGGGAGTTGAACCCATGACCTTTTGATGCGAAGTCAAACACATTAATCCTATGCTATCTGGTTGTTAAAATAATAGAACAAAAGCATCAACATACCAAATGTAATGGCTAAAGGAGACTCTTTCTTCATATAATAGCATAGATGAGTATGTTAAAGACATGTTAACTAGTAGTAATAGGGATGGTAACAACACGGGTCTGGGGTAGGTTTCGCCAAACCTATGACCCATGCTTGACCCTGTGACATGTTTTATATTTAACAAAAATATTTTTTTTAAGAGATATTATCACAACTTTCTAAAGATAAAAAAAATAGTATTACCCAAAGTACTAATTATTTACAAGGGATAATTACACTGAACTACCCTGAGGTTTATCAAAATTATAAATTAAACCCTTGATTTTTGAATATTACCTAGATAACCTTGATGTAGATGAATGTTCCATACATATTAGCCCTTCGTCTACTACTATTAGGGTTTTTAGTGAAAACCATTAAATTCAAACTTGTTTTTTCTTATTTTAACTTTTTAGATTAAATTTTGACCAAATTTTACTGAAAAAATATCATTAGTTTATGATGCACATCCATATTTGGTGGCCAAAAGTTAGGACCTGACGTTGGATGGATAATGTAATGGAATGATTTTTGGTTAAATTTTCTCAAACTTTTACTAAAAAGATAAACTAGGAAAAATATATTTAAATTTAACGACTTTCGTTAAAAATCCTAACAATAGTAAATAGAGGGTTAACATATGTAAAACTATTGCATACCTCAAGGTTGTCTAGGTAATTTCTAAAATTGAGGGTTTAATTTATAATTTGAGCAAATCTCGGGTAGTTTACTGTAATCATCCCTTGTTTACAAATTTTAACGAGCATATTTTAATTTTTGAAAAGTTTAATATCATTATCACATATTTATGTATATGAATTTTTGAAATCATACCTCATTTACTAATGTAATATAATTATTTTTATACACAAAAATATCATGTTTATATTTTTTATATGACTATTTATGCAATATGTACATTTATTTATAGTGTATAACTATAGGTTAGAAAATTTTATATATATATTTATAAATAAAAGATGTATATAAATATACATATAATTTTAACGAGATAGGTTCGAACTTTAAAATGAAAACCCTGGACCCACTTAGGACTCTAAAAATCCTCCCCAAATCCCTAATTATGGCTATTCAAATCGACCACAGTGAGAGTCGAACCCACGACCTTTTGATCCGAAGTCAAACGCGCTAATCCACTGCGCTATGCGGTCTGATTGTTAAAAATATAGAGCAAAAGTATTGATAGAACAAATATAGTTGCTAAAGGATACTCCTTTATATAATAGAATAGATGAGTAAATTAAAGACATGTTAACAAATAGTAGTAATAGGGATGGTGACAATGCGGGTTTTGCCAAACCCAGGACCGACCCCTGACCCGATAGACTGTTTTCTATTTAACAAAAAAATATTTTTTAAGTGATATTATCATAACTTTCTAAAGATATAAAACAATAGTATTACCCAAGTAATAATTATTTACAAATTTCTATGAGCATATTTTAATTTTTGAAAAGTTTAATATTGTTATCACTTGTTTATTTACACAAATTTTGAAATCATAACTCAGTTACTAATGTAGTATAATTAATTTTATATATAATATATCATGCTTATATTTTTTATGTGACTATGTATGTAATATGTACATTTACTTATGTGATGTGTATAATGTATCATGCTTATATTTTTACAGATTAATCAACAGTTTTTTGGGGTTATTATCCTATTGTACTTATCTGTAGACTGTATCACAATTTTTTCGGCCAAAACACGAATATAAAAATCGTGAAACTAAACATAAAAACCACAATGTTCTATTTTACCCACATATTATGGCAATCAGTTGGAGAGTATTTAGTCAATGCATGGTTTTTCCGTAGGCACAGTAACCTAATCAACGAAACCAAGCAACCAATAACATTTAGAGGGTGTTTGGGTAAGATTATTCTAAAGAGCTTACAAGCTTGTAAAATTTATAAAATATTTTTAGAGCTTATAAGTCCATACGTCTTATTTCGACAATAAATTGTTAAAATGTTTGGATAGAATAACATCTTATAGCTTATAAGTCGTGATTTTGTTTGGTAAAAATGAGAGCTTATAAATTATTTTAAGTGTAATGATGATTAAAAAATAATAATGTAAAAGTAATTTTATGTAAATAAATATTTTTAGAAATAGTAGAAATGTTATATTGAAAAACAATAGAGATATTTATATCATTTTGTCTTTTGGTGTTAGACAACTTGTAAGTTGCTTCCAAAAAGTTGGTGGAACTTATAAGCTCATAACAGTTTATTTTTTGAGCTTATAAACTCATTTACTTAAAAAATTACCAAACAAAGCTTAAGAGCTTATAAACTCCTCTAAATATCTTATATAAGATGTTTATAGGAGCTTATAAACTTTGCCAAACACTCTTTTAGTTAGATTTTGTTATAAAACACAGTTAGCTTTTTTTGTCTCTTTAAATTATTTTAAGTGTAGTGATGATAAAAAATAATAATGTAAAAGTGATTTCATGTAAATAAATATTTTTAGAAATAGTAGAAATGTTATATTGAAAAAAATAGAGTTATTTATATCATTTTGTCTTTTGGTGTTAGACAACTTATAGTTGTTTCAAAAAAAGTTGGTGGAGCTTATAAGCTCATAACAGTTTATTTTTTGAGCTTATAAGCTTATTTATTTAAAAAATTACCAAACAAATTTTAAGAACTTATAAACTCCTCTAAATATCTTATATAAGATGTTTATAGGAGCTTCAAAACTTTGCCAAACACTCTCTTAATTAGATTTTGTTATAAAACTCATTTAACTTTTTTTTGTCTCTTTACTTTTCTTCCTTTCCTTAATGTCCATTAAACACTGAACCCAGTTGGAGCCCAAACCCAAACTAGAACTATCTTATAACGTCTTAGACCCAAACCCAACTAAAGCCAGTTGGGCTGGGCTGAAACCATGTTTTTAGCCCATATTGCCACGACAGTCCACTATATAAAGCGCCATAAGGCCATTCTCAAAACCCTAGTTTTGTAACAGAGGCCGAGCGTTCAGAGCACCAGTTTCGCATCTTCGCTGCCTCCTCTGCTCCATCAAAGATGAAGGTACCTCCCTCTCTCTCTCTCTCACACACACACACACATAAAATTTGCGAGCGCTTTTTGTCGAATGGCTTTCGATTTTAAGTTTTTGTTTTGCGTCTTTTTTGCAGTTCAACATCGCGAATCCGACCACTGGCTGCCAGAAGAAGCTCGAGATTGACGATGACCAGAAACTGTAAGTCTTCATCTTCCATTTGCCTTCGCTATTGTTCTTCATGTATTCACTTCCAATGAAGCTATCCGTTTGAGTATTGTCGTATTTTTCTGTTTCTCAGCTGAATAGTTACTGTGGGGATTTATCAATTCTATTTTGGAATCTCCTACTGTGGTTAAATAGTGAAATTGTTTTGAGTGCTAATCGATTATTCCTGCCATCGTTGCTATTTTGGAGGATTGCAATTTGGATAATTGATGAGGTCTCTGAAAATGGTAGATTTAAGCAGTCTATTTTATTGCAGAATGTGTCTACCACATTTATGTTTTTAGTTTCTGTTTAACATTGAATCTGTCAATTTAATCCGTTTATTGTGGAAATGTAAGATATTTTCTGGTTTTGTTATATTTTTTTGACCTATAGAAGTGAAAGTTGGTGGTATAGGGTTTGTAGAAGAATAGGCAAAAAAAAAAAATTGATTGTTGGTTCTCTGTTGCTAAATACCAATTGTTATTTTGCACTTTTTTCTCATGTTGGACATGTACCTCTTACTATGTGTTAAGTGAATGTTTAATTAGTTCCATGTGAAGGAGATCTGCTACGTAGTTATTTTCCTGGATGTAGCATTTTCATTTCTTCTATTCCCAAAGGCATCTGGCGTTTGAGTTTATGTATATTATTGTTCAGAGATGAGATGAATAAATAAGACTCCTTGTAGAAAAGTATGTTTTCATGTGGCGGAAAAATCATATTTGAATGCATCAGTTGGCTACACAAGTGCCTGCTGCTTGCAACCTTTTAAGCAGCAGCATCGGTTTATTTTGTTAACTGTGACTGTTTGCAGTTTCAGTTTGTTAGGTTGCATTTGTTGGTCATGTTTCTTGTGGTCGCCATCATTTCTCTTTATTTACATTTTTGGCATGTATAAATCATAGCTGACGGTCTATGAAAAATGATCGTAGCTTATACTCTAGCTTCTTAAAATTGCAGGCGTCTCTTCTGGGACAAGAGGATCTCTCAGGAGGTTGCTGGAGATGCATTGGGTGATGTATGTATTTTCTTTTACGGGAGGCTTACTTGTTGAGATCAACCAAGTATTTAACATATGTGATGTTTATTGTAACAACACTACTGCAAATTGAATTTTTCAGGAATTCAAGGGTTATGTGTTTAAGATTATGGGAGGCTGTGACAAGCAAGGTTTCCCCATGAAGCAGGGTGTGTTGACTCCTGGTCGTGTCAGACTCTTGCTGCACAGAGGTAATGCTATATTGTATCTGGTTACTATTTGTATATGGTTCGTACTCTGTTGATTACTGAGAATTGGTTGTTGAATTGAACAGGTACCCCATGCTTCCGTGGTTATGGTAGGAGAAACGGAGAACGCCGAAGGAAGTCTGTCCGTGGTTGCATTGTCAGCCCTGATCTCTCTGTTTTGAATTTGGTGATTGTTAAGAAGGGTGAGAATGATCTTCCTGGTCTAACTGATGTTGAGAAGCCAAGGATGAGAGGTCCAAAGAGGGCTTCAAAGATTCGCAAGCTCTTTAACCTCTCCAAGGAAGATGATGTGAGGAAGTACGTCAACACATACCGCCGAACGTTCACTACCAAATCTGGTGAGTCATGATTCCTCGACTTTTTCTAGCTGCAGCAATTATTACACCTTAGTGGTCCAAGTACAAATCTTGATATGTTGGCATGTACTTACACTGCGACCTGTATTTCTGATTGATGACAGGCAAGAAAGTAAGCAAAGCTCCTAAGATTCAGAGGCTGGTGACACCCTTGACACTGCAGAGGAAGAGAGCCAGAATTGCGGAGAAAAAGAAGAGGATTTCCAAGGCTAAGGCTGAGGCTGCTGAATACCAGAAACTTCTTGCAACCCGATTGAAGGAACAGAGGGAAAGGCGTAGCGAGAGCTTGGCTAAGAAGAGATCCAGACTCTCTGCAGCCTCAAAACCATCAGTTGCTGCCTAATCACTTTTAGGTTGCAATCCATGTTCTGAGTTGTGATAATTTTGATGGTTTTAGCTAAGAATGTTCATTGAACTTGTTTTTGTCTTTTTGTTTCTGCTAAAAGATTTTGGGATGATATTGTTTTCTCTTTGAGTTCATCACTTAGCCTAATACATACATTCCCGAATGTTTTGGTTCTACGAGTTTTTTCTGGGTGTTTGCTTAATTAGATGTTTGCAGAATTGTTTCTAGTCCTGTCGACTTGCAATTGTGTACGCATTTCTCTTTATGGATTTGATGAGTTGTGCTAGTCTTATATGCCCTGGAATAATGGATTTCTGCAGCCTAATGCATTTGTACAAAATGAAACTCATCTGGGTGCTTGTGCATTATCTTGAGCATTTGAAACTCGTGTAACTTGGTTAAAAAAATCTCTGAAGCAGCCAGATTAATGATCATATGAAGGGATGGGTGAGAGGAGGCAGCAGCTTGGAAAGTTCAAGACTTGATACATATAGTTTATATTTTTCAACATAAAAAAATCTAGAAATATGCGTAATTAAAAATCTAAGATAACCCCGACATGCATAAGTTAGCTGAGACTGTATAAATAGAGGTCATGCAATCTTTTAAATTCTCTTAATTTAACCAAATGTTCCATCTGTCTATCTGGACTAATATATATTCGAAGAGTGTTGTTGACCCCAATTGTTCGATTTTGACTGACAATTGAATTTCTGGAATTTTGAATTAGTTTAGTGCTAAGAAAAAAAATTCATTGATTGAAACAAAAACATTTATGTTCCCTATTTAATCATTTATCCTACTAAATTTATTTCAAACAACTATGTGAACGTATATCATATAATTACCAACAATCCTTGCCATATGAAATTCCATTGGTTGTATATTAAGATTTTTTTTTTTTTTTGAGAGGAAACAAACGTTTTATTAATTCAAGAAGCAATGCCTGATAGAGCCGCCTCCATGGCGTAACTAGGTAAAATACTAGTCCCTTCGGCCTTCGCAAAGGGCGTAAGCATGGCGTGCCAATTTATGAGCGACACCATTTGCAGAAAAAGAACTTTTAAACTGCGAATATCCAACGTGGGTCGCCCAAATCGAAGTTACCACACAGAGTCTTTTCCAGCCTCTTCTATGGGCCATATTGACCGCTTCCCCTCGTCTCCACCGATTCCGGATTGCATAGGCCTTCGACTCGCAACTGGAGCCAACCTAGACAGTCTCCTCTAGCGTTCCGTGCTACTGCTGCCACGCCAATCTCCCCACTGCTCTGGAACAGAGCACCGTCAAAATTTATCTTGATGGTATCCGCACTCGGTGGTTGCCAATTGCGCAAGCCTGTGCGTGGCGCTTCCATCGCTATTGATGAGGTAAGTTCCTGGTAATTTTCGCAGCACCAAAAAGCCGGACGGATTAATTCTTCCGGTTCCATAAACGGTTTGTTGACACATTTCTTGTTTCGATTATTCCACGTGGCCCACAAGATAGTCGAGAAAAGAGCAGAATCTTTGCACGGTAAGGAATCAAGCACTCCAAAGATCCAGCTTTGCATATCACTCGCATACTTCGAAACAGTAAGCCAAGGCAAATTCGATAAGGCCCAAATTAAACGTGCTACTGGACAACTGAGGAAAACATGCACTGAGTCTTCTTCTTCATTACTACAAAAGGGACAGCAGCAGTCGGTATACACTCAGAAGTCTCACCTTGGGCGGAACCTGCAGTTTCCACACTTTCAACCACTGACGGTGAGGTGTGATCAAAGACGTAGATGGAGCATTTCCACGATCCTCGTTAAGAATAGCGTATTGAACAGGCCATGATTAGTGAAGAGCCAAAGTCGAACACCCGGAAACGAAACTTGAGCCAGCGGGATATGTTTTAAGATACGAGCATCCCCAAGCAGAAATATTGCATCAATAATCTCCGTTCTCCATGTTCTCGTATGTGTATTAACACGGTGGAAAATGGATTGGTCTACAGTGCTCCTACAAGGCCGGAATCCAGGCTCTGTTGGTAGCCAGTTATCCTCCCAGATACATCACCCACACGCCATCGAACCCCTCTTTCCAGGATAAAACATGATTGATAGATTAGTTATCACAATTTTCATATCTACAATGCATGAATTATTTTTATATTTAACTTTTAGTATAAATTTAAGCTTGAAATCTCTATCCAGTGATCGATCAATAGATTAGTCATCACAATTTTCATTGGATTTTTTGCCTGCAGCCCCATTGTGTAATTTCTAATTGTCAAGAAAAATCTTATCATATTATAATTATCATATTTAACCCTGTGAAAATTTAAAGTGATTATAATAAACCCTGATGCCCCACACTGAGATTCACGCGCTATTCCTGCGAAGATTAGTCTGATTTTAGGTTATAAAATTACCTCTTTGCCCTTTTTAAGCCTGATAAAACCCTCATTGTTCCCCAATTATTACACACGCCAAATACATAGAATTATATTCTTGAATGGCTTCCTCTTGTAATTCACGAAGAAGGAGATTGCAGCAGGAGCTCGATGTGCGCTATTGTTCCACTCCAAGTTGTGATTGTGATATGAAAGCTTCAATTATGGTTGTTGAGTCCCCAAGAAAACCCACAAAAGGTAGGTTGTTCTATTGTTGTGCAACTCGAACTTGTGGTTTTTTTCGGTGGTTGAAGCCTTTACAAGCTTATTAGAGACCATCTGGGGATCCTGTTAATCATCCCATCATGCCCAACCTCAATGTGGAAGATGAGTTTGAAGAATGTGACACAAATGAAGAGATCTCAAGGGTTTCGGGATTTACGCCTCGGCAAATTCAAAATGAAACAAAATCTCATCCAAATGCGAATAATGTTCAAGTCTTGCGGGTTGTTTGTGTGGCCTTATTTATCATCATCATAGTTTTGTTGCTGAAAAAATAAAGTGATTAGGGTTTAGATTTTCTTTTCTTTATTTCAGCCTTACATTTTATGCACTTTTTTCTGAATGTAATTTTAAGTTTCATGTACTTTAGTTGTATGCACTTTGATCTTATGAACTGGAGTCCAGTTTGTTTGGTAGTTGTGATGTATTTAGTATATTTGTACTGAATTAATGCATACACTTTGTATATATTGATGTTTATGATAGCCCTCTGCAATGAGCATTAAGAGCTGGAGCAGTCGTTTTGTACAGAAAATTGTAAAAACCACTAATTTGAAATTTGGCAATATAAACCTTGTGGTTTAAAAAAATGGAAGCATAAACCCTATATATGAAAAAAAATTGTCAACATAAACCCTGTGTATTAACAAATTGTCGACAAAAACCCTGTATATTTAAATATTAGCAACATGAACCCTGTGAAGGCAATAAAATTAGCAACATGAACCCTGTACAAAATAGACACTGAGTCTGCACTATTGGCTTAGAAAAGAATATCTAAAAGTACGTGGAATTCAAGAATCAACAAAAGCATTCAAACACTGCATTTAAAGGCAATAAAAGTATCCAAACACAGTAAAGTTAACATCTTTACAACCAAAACAAATAAAAAACAGTCCATATTTCACTTCCCAACAAGTTAGCTGGACAATTGTTTCCAACACATTCAAAAACACCATGTGTTTATAGACAAAATAAAAGACATTTTCTTCTTTTTCATGGCCTCCAAACTCTCTTGTTTTTGCTCTTTCTTTTATCTTTCTAACTACTTCACTTTCAGTAGCTCTTTTCTTCCTTGTTGAAGCTGGATCTGGGATTCTTGCAGCTGGAACTGGGTTTCTTGTAGCTGGATCTGGGATTGTTGCAGCTGGATTTGGGATTGTTACAACTGGATCTTGATTGGCTTGTGAACAACTGGTTTGACTAGTCCCACTACCCTGGATAACATCAAGAAAATTATATAAGTATTACCAACCAACAAATTATACATATGAGAATTACTTAAATATTACCTTGTATCCTTTTGACTGTGATTGAAGGGGTTTGCTGCAAGTCCTTTTATTATGATTAAGTTCATGGCAATTACTACATGTATGAGTCAAACCTTTCCTCGTGCTTAACCTCTCCAATTCTCCAAGGCCCTTTCTCTTTAGTTTCTTAGGTCTTCCAACCTTTGTTTTAAAAGCAGGTGCAGCCAAAGGAGTATATTTTGTTTGGATATAATGCTTTTTGCCGGGGACCGCATGTATCATGTTTGAATACACTCTAAGGTACATTTCCTTAGTATACCAAGAATGCACAAAATCATCAATTCTTAGCCTTCTTTGAGTAATTGCAGCACACGCATGGCTACAAGGATACCCACACAACTGAAACATCCCGCACGTGCAGGTTTTGTTATCCAACTTCACAACATATTTATCACCACCAGCTTCAATTTCTAACTCTTGATTGCCACACCACCTTGGCACACAATACCTTGCATTTATTTGTTGCTTGTTGATTTTCTTCAAGATATTTGGACAAATTGTGCCTTCATATTTCTCCATTCAAACTCTTTTGATTTGTATTCTTGTCATCAACCTTGCCCTTATCCACTCAAACATAGAGACAATAGGTAATTCTCTTGCAGGAAGTATTAAATTGTTAAAAGATTCACAAAGGTTATTGACTAGAATATCAGATTTGCAAGAGTTTCTGAAATAAGACCTGGCCCAATGAATGGGTGGGATCTTCCTTAGCCATTCCACTGCTGTTTCAACTGTAGCACTTACTTTAGGATCAACCAAGTCGATCTTCTTCATAATCTCTTCATGCTCATCCTTGTTGCTAACACTTGCAGCTTTCCAAAACAAACCCTTTAGCTCTACACTTTTCCACTTCTGACTAAAGTTTTGGTACATGTGTCGCAAACAGTACCTATGCTCACACTCAGGAGCAAGGTCCTTCAACGCCTCTATCAGCCCTTTTTGCCTATTAGACACAAATGTCCACTTATCTGAGCCCTCTCCTTCTATGTCTTGCAACAACTCAGAGATAAACCAAGTCCATGTATCTTTGTTCTCAACTTGGACAAATGCTAGAGCTATTGGAAGTAAGTTGTCGTTTCCATCTCTACCAACAGCGCGAAGAAGCTGCCCCCCATGTACAGTTTTTAAAAAGCACCCATCCAAGCCAGTGACAGGTCGACAACCTGCTAGAAAACCATTCTTCAATGCTGCACAACTAAAATACATTCTATCAAATGTGGGAGGTTCTATTCCATCCTTTTTTTTAAGTAAAAGTTTACTTCCAGGATTACAACTCCTTACAGTTTCACAATAGTCCCATAAGATGGCATATTCCTTATCATCCTCCCCTCTTATTTTCTTTCTTGCCGCTTTCTTAGCCCTCAAAGCTATCCAATAACTTACCTCTAAGCCACATTTTCTACCAATAGTTGATATGAATTTGGGTATTGAAATATCAGGATTATCTCTTACTACGGCTTCCATCATCTTAGCCAAATACAGTGCGGTTGCTCTTCGATTCAAAGCCTTCCTTGCACAAGTATGTTCTCCTGTAAGTGACTTTATCTGAAACTGTGTGGAATTTTGAATAACAGATGCATGGATCCTCCACGAACAACCTTCTGCTGCACATTTTGTCGTAACCCTCTTCTTCTCACATTTTATGAAAGTCAGCTCATACCTCATCCGCACACTCCAGTCAATAAGGGTGTCTTTGTATACTTCTACATTTGGGAATTCAAGACCAACTTGCAAAATTAAGTTTTTAACTTTGTCTCCTTCCTTGAAGGTAGGATTCTTTGCTCTCTTGTTGTCCGAGAAAGGCGCTTGATCAAAATTATCATCACTGTCTGCATCACTGTACCAACCTGTTGCATTATCTCCTTTATGTGGTTCTCTATTTTGTGTGCCTCGTGAAGTGCTTTTTTTTGTTCTTTTCAAGATTTTTCTCAACTTACTTTGCTGCTCTTTTCTGCTTTTTTCTTTATTTTTGAAAATATCATCATCCGTTGATCTTTCAATATCCTCAAAGGCCTCGGACGGTGCATCAGAATCTATCTCTTCGTCTTCGGAGCTCTCAACCTCTGACTCCATAGATAAATTTTCAGTGTCAGAATCACTTGAAGAAGCTGGAAGCTCTATCTTTTTTCTTTTGCCCTTCACATTAGTTCATTTCTTTTGGCCTCTGCTTGTTTTAGGATCTGAACTTTGCTGTTGCGTCGCCACAGGCTCATCAAAAGTTGCATTACAATGCTCTTCAACACCTGGAACTTGTGGATCTTTTGTCACATCATTGGCTTCATTATCTATACCTTCGTTGAAATTAACCCCCTCTAATAGAAGCTTGATTGCATTATTTTCCTCACCACTTTTTTGTGTAGTTGGTATCTCATTTCCGTCAATGTCAACAACCATTATTGGATCATCCAACCATTTTTCATTCTTTGTAAAGTTGTATTTGGTTACAGGGGAGGTCAGTGTAATTAACTAATTCAAAGAGAAACTGTAATAATACATTAATATATCAGTCAACAATTCAATACATATATCCACAAAAAAACCCAAATCAGAAACCTTTAATTTCTTCAAAAGATCAATATACATTTTTCTTATTTTAACAGTTACATAACGGACAACCAACACGAAAGAAACATGAGCAAGCAGCTCATATTCCGAACAACCAACACGAAAGAAACAAAAAGCGTGAACAGTTTCATTTAGGGGAACAATACTGAACACATTTTCAAACACTACTGAAAAGGGACTCATGTGTTTAACTATTACAAAACTACATCCAAACAAACAACATTTGTGAATATAGCGTAGTCACACAACACTACAGAAATTTCACACAACATTTGTGAACATAGCTTAGTCAGTCACACATGTATACTAAAAAAAAGAAAAAAAATGAAACCCAACTGCAAATAAAACCGAAAATGACCAGCATGTGCAAGAAATAATGATTATCAACACAATAATCCACAAAATTTATGACATTATTCGACAAACACAACAAAAATTAGAACATATTTGTAAATTCCAAGTTTTTACACATATTTGTAAATTCCAAATTTTTACCTCAATAAATAACCTCCACGGTGAATACCAAGTAAAGCCCAAGTGCTCCTTGCTTCAGAAAGTTAAAATCCAACATGAAATTTGCAAGCCTACAATTTTCGCATTTCAAAAATGGGAGATAGGGTTTTCTTCGAATGGGGTGGGTTTTCTTCGAATGGTGTGCGTGTGTGTCTTCAATCTAATTGCAGAAGCCTTCTTTTAGTTGTAGGAGAGGGTAGATTTGAAATTTCACGGGATCATGACATAAAAAGCTTCAGTTGGGGCAGTGGGCAACTAAAAAATTACATAGGGTTTTATTTGATAATTAAAATAACATAGGGTTTTTTTTGCTACTTTCAAATAACACAGGGGGTTTAGTGCAATTAGCTCAATTTTCATTTATACAATAGAGGAATTATTTTTATCTTAACTTTTGGTATAAATCCCACCGCTGAGATGGTCATTGTGGAAGGAGAAAAATTCGCCTTAATAAGGCCGGAAGAAACAAGAGGAAAAAGTAAACAGAAGTGCCCCTTGAGTTCGCTAAGTATCGTTAACCTTCCGTTTTGTTCTTGGATTTTGGTAAGGAAAATACGAAGGAAAATTTTTCTTTGCTTCAAATAATAATACTCTTTATTTTTATTTTTGATCCTTTTTATTTTTCCTTCTACTTGTCCTTATCAAAATCCTTGTTCCAAACATAACATAAGTATTTTTTTTGTCTCTTCCCGGCCCCCTCCCCGAAATTTACAATATTCTTCTAGGGAGCTTAATTTTTTAGCTCTTGAGTCTCTAAGGTGTCATTATGTAATCGTATAAATGAGTTCTCAAATTATGGATTCATTGTATGTTGTCAGTTAATGGTTGATAGAGTTATATGTGAATTGAAGTTTGTAACTCTATTTTTAATGTGTGTTTGCGCGCACGCCCGTGTGATTTTTGAATAATCAAGAAAATATGTTCATTTTAAGATTTATTAACTAAAAACTTGATATAATATTATCAATTGTCGAATTAAGTCTTATGGATTGATGCACCAGTAAAGCAATATAGTGTTTTTGTTTTTGAATTCACCAACAAATATTTATAAGGCTATGATTTTCTTTCCAATAATAATATTTGTTTATTCATAAAAAATTATATTTTTTTATTTTCATATATAAGCCATGGTAATAATTCGTAAATATCTTTTCTTTGTCAATGTCATCATCATTTTCTAGGAAAATTTTAATCCGGACCTGGTTTGACCGAGCTCAACAATCATATGACAAGTATATTGCATTGTCAAATGATTGGTTACTATCCCTAAATTATCAACCATTCATAGTGCAAGTGTAAACACTTGAGACGTGATTAATACTGGTTCGGCCAAGTTGGGTCTGGGTTAGAATTTTTCCCATTTTCTATGTTCCATTTGCAATTTTACAATATTGAGTTTCCTTTTTAATTATTGTGATTCTCATAATTTGGACATATATTCTTAGGGATAATTACTCCTACCACCTCTTAGTTTAGGCCAAATTACAAATAACACCCCCTTGTATCAGTAATTACCGATACCCTCCTGAGTTTTGTTTCCGTCTTTCAATTTCCAACTTCCGTTAGGTTGACTAACGGTCAACGTTCGAAAATCCAATTGAACTTCTAAAATTGCCCCTTTGAAGGAAAAAATATTATTTGGCCAATTCTGAATTGACTTTTTTTTACCCTTGTGGCTAATTTTATGTTTTATATTGAATAAATAAGAAAATATATTTAAACATTTTTTATTTATAATGTCTATATATAATATAAATATTTTACTGTGATAAAAAAAAATATATTTGTACATTTTTTAAATTTATATTCATAATATAAATATATATACACATAATATACAAAAATATTTATAAATATATATATACATATATACGTACATATTCCGGCACCCTCCGCTGCCGCCGCCACTCGCCTGCCTTCGCCGCCGCGAGAGAGACAGAGAGACATAGAGGAGGGGGGGGGGGGGATATAGACAAAGAGGGGGGGAGAAAGAGAAAGAAAGAAAGGGAGATCTCCGCCACCGCCAACCGTCCTCCACTACTGTCACCCGCCCTTTGACAACATCTTCACTAGATTCAGATCTCAAATCTGAGATCTGTGAAAAGAAAAGAGAGAACAAAGGAAAAGGAAGAGGAAGAGAGCTTGAGTGGGAGCGAGGGAAAGCGAGGCATGGGGAGCGAGTGATGGAGTGAGGGCGGCGGCGGTGGTGCGAGGGCTGGTGATGGAGTGAGGCGGCGGCGCCGGGGGGGGGGGGGGGGGAGGGTGCGAGGTGAGGCACCTGCGGCGGTCGGGGGAGGGGGGTTGCGAGTGAGGCAGCGGCGGTGGGGTGCGAGAGCGGCGGTAGGGTTGCGAGGGCGGCGGCGGTAGGGTTGCGAGGGCGGCGGCGGTTGGGTGGTGGGTGTGGTTGGGAGGTGGGGTGAGGTAGGGTTTTGTTTGAAGGAGATGATAATATTTTTCCCAACATATCAATGAGGTTATTTTGGTCAATTTAATTATATATTTATATTTATATATTTTTTAAATAAAAAATATTTTAAATATTTAAGGGGCAAAATAGACATTTCATTGATTCCGTTTGTTTTACTAATAAATCCACAAAACTCAGGGGGTATCAGTAATTACCGATACAAGGAGTATTATTTATAATTTGACCTAAACTCAGGGATAGTGAGAGTAATTATTCCTTCTTAAAATATCCAAACACAAGGAGTTATTACTTTATAATTTTTGAAAGCCTTTCAATTTTCCAACCAAAACTTCCGATCAAAATGTCGAGAAAAGGAGTAATAATTGAGAATATTTTTGAAAGTCAGGGACTAGTCACCTTTTAAGTAAAAAGTTAAGGACTAGAAGAAGAAAAGAAACAAAAAAGGAAAAATAGTAAAAGAAATTCGCCCCATTCAAAAAATAAAAAATAAAAAAAAGCTAATCATAACAACAAATAAAATGGATGTTTAGTAGTACATGGTTGTGTACAAAGGTTTATACTTTTCTAAAATACGTATTTTTAGATACTTTAAAATAATTAGCATTGATAATAATTGAGAACGCTTTAAACAGAAATAGCTACAAATTTATGAAAAAGAAAAGAAAATTTTACAAAAATTATAAGGTAAAGTTATCGCAACAGGATATGAGATTGTGGGAGACAACCCTAACGAATAAGCATTTATAAACAAATGTCATATTGCTAAATTATAATCCATACGACGTAAAGAATTTTCAAATATACATCTATATTGCTAATGTACAGGAATTTTATGTATGTCTTTTTCTATATAATGTAATTTTCAAAGTATTTAAATAAGTCTAGAATAAAATAAATAATACATTGAGAAAGGCAAAAAAAAAAAAAAAAAAAACCCAAACAATGCAATTTTATCCCATAATTAATCATTAATCAATATATCTTTCGAAAAATGAAAAACACATCGACTTTTAATTTATACATTTTATTTTACTTGGATTGATATTATTTTTAGGACGATGATGAGTACAAGCTTTTATAACAGCTGCACTGGGCGGCTATTAACGACCCTGCAATTCCTCCTAATCTCTCCCGGTAGCCCGGATTGCAAATCACCCAACTTAATCATTCCTTTCACGAAGGCCCTGTAGAAGTCACTCTGATTCCGGCTGAAGTGCCCGACATACTTTCTCGTCTCAGGGAACGTGAACAACGTCTGATCAGAATTGAGGAACCCCCTCCCCTTAATCAAGTCCTTGAAATACTGGTTGTCGAATCTCTCAGGTGTTGCATCA
Organism: Petrea volubilis; assembly: GCA_026212405.1. Taxonomy (NCBI): domain Eukaryota; kingdom Viridiplantae; phylum Streptophyta; class Magnoliopsida; order Lamiales; family Verbenaceae; genus Petrea; species Petrea volubilis. The sequence goes on from CM047877.1 coordinate 17,548,746, forward strand.
AGACCTCCCGTCACTTCTTCATCTCCCCCGAGCGGGCAGAGCTTGTCCAGCTTCTCTCGGAATTCGGGCTCCATGGCGGGGTCAGGATGGCCCGTCCCCGATTGGTTGTAGAGCCTGAACACTATAGAGAAGCACCTTGCTTCGCCGATGGAGTGAGAGCCAGACAGGGCTACTAAGTCTTTGACAGAGAGATTGAATTTGCTGAAGAGGTCAATGAGGTAGGTTGCATTCGCTCTTGGGCTCGGCATTATGTTGTTTGAGGCTTCTTGACTGGCTGTCAAGCTGTCTTGCCTCCCTAATTTCACTTCCCAATTTGGCCCTCCACTCTGTTCCCAATCCAATTTCAGACCAATCAAGAACCAATTTATATGTATTTGTTTCAAAATTTTGAATCTACCCATCATCAAACATAAAAAAATGACCTTTAATATTTTATAGAAATTCAATCAATCCGAACGAAATTCAATAAACACAGTTTCACCAGTTACATGTGAGCCAACTTTATCCGCAATAAATGCACAGGATAAAAAGGTGCCAAAAAAAGTCAAGGTAAATTACCAGAACAACAGCATCTCTGGCAGCCATGATTACAATATCAGCACAAGAGACAACTCCTGGACAGGCCCTCTCCAGGGCTTCCTTAGCCTCATCAATAACTTCATATGATCTCAAAGAATTTATATTCGACAGAGCTAATTTTTCCCCAAGCATGTTCGGCGTGTCATCCAGCAACAATGAACCATCACATCCCTAAGAACAAAAACATCAAGAAAAAATTAAAAAAAAAACATCTAAGATCTTGATTTTATCAAGAAAAATTGTACTTATTTAATGATTTGATGATATGTTGTTACGTTAACAAGGCAATCATGGAACTGCAAGCGCATGACAGAGGCGGCACTTCTCACTTCTCTGGCCATGGCTTGTCTGATAACATCCCGGACGATGAGTTCGGCTTTCGGGCAAGTTTCCGAGTAAAAGCCGCGGCGCAGAGGCGGTGCTGCGGCCGCGGCGGCGCTGAGGAGGAGGGAGAGGACAAGTATGTATGGGGGCATTTTTTTTCCTTTTTCGTTTGTCTTTTTGAGCAGGTTGTTGTTAATGGATGTGTTGCTGAAATGGGTACAAAATGGAGTTTGCATTGTTATACGGGGTTTCGGTTTTTGCTTTTGTACTTGTGGGCAAAGGTGGTGCATTTAAGGGGTCTAATTCTTTCACATGGGTGTCAACATATAATTGGTTGCTTTTATTTATTTCTTTTTTATATTTTGCTAATTAAAGAAAATTTACATTATTAATATTATATCCGCGGCGCTCTTTCAATTATCCGATATATTTCACTCGAATGATCACTTAAGCAATATCACGTATTCAGGTCTTGTATATGTAAAAAATAATAGTTAAAAAAGGTATCCACTGATAGAATCTATACGACGCTTTATTTTAAATTTAATTGAGCCTTGAATTATCGAATACCAAAGGTCCATATATCATAAAATAGATATTTTTCACTGGGTGTAGGATGGAATAGACTGGACAATTGGGCGAGTGTGGGGGATTTTTGGAGACTAATTTTGATAGGGGAGTTTGTTGTGGGAGGATAGGGTGCATGTTGGGGTGACGATGAAATGCAATTGTGCATTATTCCCCTGTTTTTCAACCAACTTGGCCCACTTTGATGTAGTGGGTTCCATTATTGGAGCCTATTTCAGTAAATCTTGAGATTTTTTTTTTTTTTTTTTGTCTTCTATATTGAGTTTATTCAATCACAATAACACATATGGTGCAAGGCATATAATGGAAAAGAGACAAGTATTTTTTTTTTTTTTTAAAATCTATTTTGGTTGGAATTTGAAAAAGTGAAAATAGGGTCGTGCCACAAAAGATCCCAACCTAAGTGCAGATTACTTTTTGGGTGTTTTCCTCCTTGAGGAAATGGATATTTTTCACCAGCATACATCTAATTCTCAGCTTATTATTCAATTAACTTTTTTACTTGGTGAGGTGACAATAATGTGTCCCTACTACGAGTATAAGTTCATTTTCGAGTCACAAAGGACCACTTTACTCTATTTAATCTGATTCTATTTAAAGGGGGCAAACAAATGACATAAGAAACCTTACGACGAAAAATATCGGTAGAAAAACTATCCTTTATCAAGTTCATATTTTTTCCGAATTAATTTTTATTTGTGTTCCTTTTCTTCTACCGTTTATTTATAAACAATGCAAAATATGTACATATACATATATGATTAGGTATGTATTCAGGAGCCCGACGAGTCGATGGGGAACATCTCTTGAATGATCGGAACTAAGAGGAATGGTGGATTTTTCTGCAAAAGGAGGTGATCAAACATGAGCAAATCGAGTAAGGCCTTTGCTGACACTTTCCCATTCTTACATTAGAGATTGAGCGGTGAGATAATTGAAGAAGGAAAATGATAGAGATTTGAGGTAACAAAAACAACTTACTTGTCCAAATAAATGATTGGGTATTTATAGTGGAGAGCCCTGGTATTTAAGGATCATAAGGATTGAAGTATTTACCTAAAAACCCTTTAGCTAAACACGAGTTCACATAGATTGAATTGAATCGACCTCATAGATGTTGAGTGGGCTAAGGTGACTAATGAAAATATTAAGCTAGCAGTTATTAAATGAGCTCATAGCGATGTTGCATTCATTTAATGCATTGTCCTAAATTATGTCACACCAATATATATATATATATATATATATATATATTAATTTACATTTGTGAAATCTTATTAACATATATATGAACTATATATTTGATTTATATAGATGTCTATTATTTAAATATTTTACATTTTTTATATATAAAGTATTAGTGCATATATGTTATACATAACAGGTACATTTGACATCTTTTATGGCAAGGGTCCTCATGTCAAAAACTTTTAGCTCGTGGTTCTCAGTGCAAAAATTCGATGAATAAATCAATCAACTCAGTAGTTTTTTATGATGAATCTTTTAGCTTGGAACTGCCGGGGTTTGGGGGGGCCCCGGACAGTTCGTAAATTGGAGCAACTGCTCCAGGAGTTCCAACCCTCCATGGTCTTCTTATCCGAGACTCGGTGCCGAGTGCAACGTTTTGAAGTTTTGAAGACTCGACTGGGTTTGTTTGGAGTCTGTTTTGCTCCAACAAATGGCGGCGGAGGGCTTGCCCTTCTCTGGCGTAAGGATTTAAGTGTTACTTTGCAGAGTTTATCTAGGCATCACATTGATGTGACGGTCCATGCGGAGGATAGTACGCCCACTTGGCGATTTACAGGTTACTATGGTGAACCGATAGTTCAGAATCGGCGGGCTTGTTGGAGACTTCTGGAACACTTGAGCCGTTCCTCAAACTTACCGTGGCTGTGCGCGGGAGACTTTAACGAAATTGTTACTGCGGATGAGAAATGTGGAGGTGGTCTGAGGCCACCGGGTCAAATGGAGGAGTTTCGAGTTGCGTTGGAGACCTCGGGTCTCTCGGATTTGGGTTTCACAGGGCCGGAGTTCACTTGGTCAAATAATAGGGAAGCCCCTCACACTGTTCGTATGAGGTTGGATCGCGCAGTGGCATCGCCTTCTTGGACATCATTGTTTCCCAACTGTAGAGTCTCGCATCTTGAGACTATACAATCGGACCACTGCCCGCTTCTAATTGATTTGTTGCCCAGGACAGCTAGGGCTACCTGCAAGAAACGTCCTTTCCGGTTTGAAGCTATGTGGGTTCGGTCGGAGGAGTGTGCTCGGATTGTTGAGGAATACTGGAACCGAGAACGTCAGGGGACATCGATAGATGTGGTGTGGGAGAATATCAAGAGCTGTCGTGTTGGGTTTATTCAGTGGAGTAAGAGGAGTTTTGGGGAACCTCGACGGAAGATGGCAGAACTTGAACGACGAATTATTGAGCTTCGACGCGGTCCGATTTCGACTGAAAGCAAGGCCGAAGAACTGAGTACTCGAACGTTGTTGGAAGAACTTGGTCACCGTGAAGAACTTAAGTGGAAACAGAGAGGAAAAACCCAATGGCTTCAGGAGGGTGATCGTAATACTGCGTTCTTTCACGCTCGAGCTTCCCAACGTAGACGTACGAATCATATTGCGGGGCTGCGGGACGAGCATGGTCAACTTTGTGAGTCGGAAGATGAGATCAAAGGGATTATCACTAGATATTTTTCTACACTTTTTATGTCCCAACCGGCACCGGAGGAGGAGCTTGCTTCGGTGTTGGACTCTGTTGAGACTCGGGTGGATGATGAGATGAACCGTCAGCTCCTGGACCCTTATACGGCGGAGGAGGTGGTCCGTGCTCTATCCCAAATGGGCCCTTTCAAATCACCTGGTCCCGATGGTATGCCCCCTTACTTTTTTCAAAAATTCTGGCCGATCGTTGGTTCTAATGTTACCCAGTGTGTGTTGGATTTCTTGAATCATAATGAGTTTTTGCCGAGAATGAATTTTACTCATATTGTTTTAATTCCGAAATGTCGCGATCCTGATTCCATTACTCAATTTAGACCTATAAGTTTGTGCAATGTGGTATATAAACTAGCGTCTAAGTGTCTTGCTAATCGTCTTAAGCCTATGTTGCAGTCTGTTATCTCCTCTTCTCAGTCGGCATTTGTTCCTAATAGACTTATTTCTGATAATGTGCTCTTAGCTTTTGAAATAAGCCACTTTCTCAAGAATAGGAGTAAGGGGAAGGAAGGCTTTCTTTCCCTAAAACTGGATATGAGTAAAGCCTACGATCGAGTCGAGTGGCATTTCCTTGAGAGTGTTTTGGTCAAGATGGGGTTCCATGCTCACTTTATTCAGCGTATCATGACTTGCGTTACAACTGTTTCTTATTCGTTTTTGCTCGAGGGTTCTCAATTTGGTTATATGGTGCCGGAGAGAGGGTTACGTCAAGGTGACCCTCTTTCCCCTTATCTTTTTCTCATCTGTGCAGAAGTCCTGAGTTGTTTGTTACGAAGAGAGGAACAAGCCCAGGGAATAACGGGGATAGCTATTGCCCGAGGCGCTCCTCGTATTTCACACCTTTTGTTTGCAGATGACACTCTTATCTGCTGTCGTGCGGTGCAAGGAGAGGTTGAGAGGATTCAATACGTGCTTCAACGTTATGCGGCGGTTTCCGGGCAGGTTTTGAATTGTCAAAAGTCGGAGGTGGTTTTTAGCGGTAATGTGCCTTCAGAGGTTAGAGAATCTCTTACTGCTCTTCTGGATGTACCGGAAGTTCAACACCATGAGCTTTATTTAGGTCTCCCATCCGTTGTTGGTCGCTCAAAAGCCGCAGTGTTTGCATCAATTCGGAGTAAAATCATCAAGAGGGTGCAAAATTATTCAACCAGGTTCCTTTCCAAGGCCGGGAAAGAGGTCCTTCTAAAGTCCGTTCTTCTTGCTATACCTAGCTATGCTATGGGATGTTTTCGGCTACCAGCTTCCTTTATTCGAGAGATTGAGAGCATCCTCGCACAGTTTTGGTGGAATAATGGGGATGCTCGAAAGATCCATTGGGTTTCTTGGCTGGATTTATGCAGAAGGAAGGCAGAAGGGGGGCTTGGCTTTCGGTGTCTTCGGCTCTTCAATGATTCTATGTTAGCTAAGCAGGGTTGGCGACTTCTCAAGGAACCGCACTCCCTTTTGGCTCGTACCCTTAAAGCCAAGTATTTCCCTCACACGGACTTCCTCACTGCTTCTCTGGGAAAGCGCCCTTCCTTTACATGGAGGAGTATCGCTAATGCTCGCTATATTCTAAAGTCGGGTATTCGTTGGCGGGTGGGGAACGGAGAAAACATTCGAATTTGGGATGACCAATGGATCCCACGACCTTACTCTTTCAAAATTTCCAGCCCTCCACCGCCACTGTGCAATCTCGAAAAAGTGAAAGATCTTATTGACGAGTCCACGGGGACTTGTAACTCACAATTACTGGATGATGTTCTGCAGCCCGGGGATGCGGAATGGATACGGAAAATCCCGCTTGGGCGGGGGAGTACTCAGGATTTGCAGATTTGGCACTTTTCGAAGAATAGTTTGTTTTCAGTCAGAAGTGCTTATCATCTGGGAATGAGCCTCAACCAACTATCTCTTGCCTCGCCTTCAACTTTACGAGCCGACCCTCGATGGACGAAACTGTGGAACTTGAGGGTTCCGCCCAAGCTTAAAATCTTTGCTTGGCGCGTTTGTCGCGAAGTGCTGCCTACGGGCGTGAATCTGGCGCGTCGTAACTGCATTAGTATGGATGCCTGCCCATTGTGTAATTTCGAGGGAGAGGATATGAGACACGCACTCCTGGAGTGCCCCTTTTCTCGGCAGGTTTGGGCTCTCTCTCACCTGCCTTGGAGAGCGGTATCCGAATGGGGCATGGGTGGCCGGGAATGGATTTGGATGGGTATTGGTTCTTTATCTGTGGATAATGCGTGCCTTTTTATTACTATCGCTTGGTTCCTATGGTGTAACAGAAACAAGAAGTTGGTTGGCGATACCACGTTGGACCCGGTCACTTTGGTTTCCCTTGCAAAGCGTTTCCTCCAATCCAATTGGGATGCTTTCGTTCCCCGCCCGACCCACATGGATTGTAGTCTGTCGACACATTGGGAGCCTCCGCCAGCCGGTATCGTCAAGCTTAATTTTGATGGTGCCTCATTTGCTTCGTGTTCGGAGTTTGGTATTGGGGTGATTGCGCGGGATGAAGCAGGAGCGACCTGTGGTTGGCTGCAGCGACGAGGTCAGGGCTGTTTTTCGCCGGAACAAACTGAAGCTTTGGCGGGAATTGAGGCAATTTTAATGGCGACACGGCGGGGCTGGACTCGTATTTGGCTGGAGTCAGACTGCTTATCTCTTGTGCAGAAGCTCCGGGGGAACGCGGATGATTTTTAAGAGCTGGGCCAATTGGTCCAGGAGATTAAGGCGTTTAGGCCTTGTTTTCATCTTTGTTGCTTTAGGCATGTGTTGAGATCTGGTAATAAAACAGCCCACATGTTGGCTAGAAGTGCTGCTACCTATTGTGAGGGGTTTCATGTTTTGCCCCGGCACGTTAACTCTGTTGTGCTGTCGGACATTTCCGTAACTTAATCTTGCGTTTTGCTTTCAAAAAAAAAAAAAAAAAAAAAGTAGTTTTTTATGATCAAATAAGTAAGCTATTTTATACTTTCTTGAAGATTCTTTTATGTTAATTAAAATAATATAAGATTTACTTTATCACTTCTAAACAACACAATATGCTAATTTTATATGAGATCTTTTATGCAAGATTGTATAGCGAAAAATTCGAACTGATTTGAGATGCTAATTTTTATTTTTCTTAAGTTTAAACAAAAAAATAAAAAATAAAAAGAGGAAAAAGAAAAGAAGAGTATGCTGAAAAACAACGTATGGGAAGAAAAAAAATTAAACTTTCAGGTAAGTTTTAAAATATGTAACAAAGTCATTTTCACAATTATATTGTCAACAAACATAAAAGTTACAGCTACTAGTGATACTGCAATTTATAATAAATTTAAGTTTTTTTTTTAAAAAAAAAATTCAACTATATATAATTTGCAGACCTCGGCAAAAAGTAAAAAATCTTGTATTTCACATAGAGTCCTCTCGAAGATGTTAACCTGTGACATAAGGGTACTGGCAGTTTGATGGATTATAATAATTAATTAATGCCTCACATTTATCAATAAATTCAATATGTACCCTTCTACCTTGTCTTTTTCTGTAACTCCCGTCCCAGTTAACTTTGAAAGTATGGTTTTTCTGATTTTTAGCTTGAAAGTTTTCTTTGTACTTTTTCACCTTCGCCTTTTACAATGCAAAATTAAAAAGATATTTTATCAAGTTTCTGTCACGATGGAGCTAATTCAAATGTTAGTGAACTTTTGATGATTTTTTTTTTTTTTTTTTGGTGGTTGGGTGGGGGGGTTGGGGGGGGGGGGTTCACATTTGAGACTTGAGAGCATTTATTTATGTTCTTTTTACTAGTAAAGAGAAAGAATACAGTAGTCACGACCTTGCTTCTTCCTGCTAGGTCATGTACGGACTTTTACATATTAGGCACCTCGACATTTAGCGCAATACTAATTCAATCAGTATAGCACCATCAAAGATCAAATATAATTTACAGAAGTCGACATTAATTTATACATAAGTCGAAGAGCACATAACTGATAGAATTTTTGTTAGATGCATTTTGAGGATTCAAACCCAAAATATGAACTTACCAAATCATTTGAAAGTACGTTTAGAATCCCTTGACCATCACCTCTAGTGGTGAGCATTTATTTGTATTACAAGTAAACAATGTTTGCAAGTTTAGAGCATTAGCAGACCAAAGGTCCCCCTCCATGCATTAAAATAGAAAACTAAAAAGATGTGATCATGAGAGCATGTTTAACTTAAAGTGTCATCATGATTATTAGGGTTGTTAATAAGACAACCTTTTACTTATAAGGAAAATGGGACTTTCGACAAATTATGAACCCAGCCCGGAAACTTGATGTGGATGCATGGACATTGACTTAGTAACAAAAATTGTATTCTTTATTATTCAATTTGAGGTTAATTCTTAGGTACAGCGTATAAGCATGTCATTTTTTGAACTTATTTACGAACAAATGTTTGTACGTTTACACATTATACCTTAGGAGGGTTTTTCTTACATGATCTCTAACCTAGTAACCTACCATTAGAAATTAATGAGATAATAATATTAAAATAAACTTTCACAATCTATTTTGGCGTTCTTTTCCAGTATACATTGTAGTACAACAATCTGGAGATGTCCAGAAAACAACAATATATACTGATTAGTCGACACAGGTTCTGCAAATCAATGCAACAACATATGACAAAAGAAACGAGGTAACAGAATCAATCAAATTGACAAGAAACAAATCTGTGCTCCGGTCTCTACCGTCTCTGTGAACCAAAATCACAAAACCAATTTACCTTCGATGCAGAAGATGTAACAACACAAATTACAATGATTTACAACTACACATACCACTCAATCAAGGAATTACAGCTGGCCACGACTCAAAACCTATGTCAAGAGAAATCATGATGATCTACAGCACATCCAGTTCTTTTCCGGTATTACCTGGGCAGGACCAGGAACGAGGATTTTCTTGCCAGCTAAAGAACCGGGATTGCCATTAGCTTGATATTCACCCGCAACGAGGCTTTTCTTGTTCACAATGTTAAAGATCTCTGTCAACACAGTCAAGAAGGCCTCCTCCACGTTTGTTGCTTCCAAAGCCGAGGTTTCTAAGAAGAAGAGCCCTTCCTTCTCAGCAAACTCCTTGGCATCCTGAGTGGTCACAGCTCGCTGGTCTTCGAGATCTGTTTTGTTTCCTATCAGAATTATTACAATGTTCTTGTCTGCATGCGAGCGAAGCTCCTCCAACCAACGGGGTATGTGCTCAAAGGTCGGACGTTTGGTTATGTCATAAACCAACATTGCCCCCACAGCGCCCCTGTAGTATGCACTTGTGACAGCTCTATATCTGTTATGAGAACAGTGAATGGACATTTCAGAGTCACAAAGTATTATTAAAGATTTGTTTCGAAAATATAGATGGTGATCAGTCATGCATGCCTCGTAGCAAAGAGTAGGAACAGAAAGGCAAGAAAGTAAAAGCAGTCACAGAACCCATAAATGCTAAATATAGAAGTGGTAAAATGGTTTTAAGCCCATGGATCCAACCAATTCAACTACTTTTGGGTCGGGATGGGTAGGATTTTAAATTATTATGAATGGGTTCAAGCCAACCGGGTTTTGGCGGGTTTTAAAATATTTTGGGTTCTAGATAGGTCCAAGCAGGTTTTACATGGGTGCGTGATTTCTAAATGGTTCCAAAGAAAAAACACACACACAACAATTTGATAGTACTTTGCAACTTTGAAAATGAATGATAAAGTTATTTATGCAACTTAAAAATATGTTGGACAACAAACAAATAGTTGAAAATTGTACAACATTATGTCAAATAAAACATACTTTTTTTCCTTTGTATTGAAGTTTGAACCCATTAAAGACCCACAAGTACTCACCGACACATTTTCAACCTGAGTCAAACCCCATTTACAACCCATTCATTCTCTAGAACCCCATTTAGAACCCAGCCCATGTTGGACCCAACCCACCCATTTGCCACCACTAGCTAAACATGTACAGAAAGTTGGAAATTAAACATTTTATGTGAAACTAACATAGACGAGTTCACCACAAAATTCTTCAAACCTTTATTTTGGCAGTGGCATACCTACTTGAGAACATCTTTTAAGATGGACTACAACAATTCATTGTTTGGATTTAAACCTCTCATAAGATGGAATTTCTAGGGAGTATTAAGAGGTGCTCTTAACAATTATACTCATTTTAGTAACCCACAGAATTAATGAGATTGTTAAGAACAACAACCTAATAAGATTAGTATGACAAAGAGACTAAATAACATAAACTTGCTGAATGAGTATACGACTATACGGTATAGCTCCATGCACCAAACTAATTTTTCAATAACCAACAGATTGACAACCTCTAACAAATTGTATTAACTCCGGTCTGAAAGCCAAATTGTCCATTTTGTCACCTTTAGTTAAATTTAACAACTAATCTATTCATAGGCCCTCCAGAGAATGGTAGTTCTGAAGAATTTATTCCATCGCAAAGAACATATTCTATTTGGGCCTCAAAACATGCAAGGGAAATGTTAAGTATTGAATGATGAGGACAATTCATCACCAACCATAAACATTAGCTAGGTTCTGGCAGCATTGCCACAAGGTGCATCCTCCATTGAGGGAGTCAAAAGTCCACACCAATATTGTCAAAAAGAACTCCAATAGAATCCATTTTCAAAGCATGGTAAACAAAAAGCAACTCTTGACAAACAATAATTTCCGAAAAATTATTTCAGTGCAGTGTTTAAAAGAAAAAAAAAATACATTGTCGAGAGTGATGTTGAAGTGGGACTCAATCAGAACGTAACCTGGGTACACAATAAGCACTAATTTCTTAGGGATTTTTAATTGTTTATAGTAAATCCACACAAAGCTACATTTAGGTATGCTACAGCCAATGAAAAGGAAAAGAAATTAGTGCTCACTGTACCTTGGGTTTGGGAATAAATTAACTCCCTGGCAAGACAGTAATGCAAAACCCCACATTAATGAAATTGAATATACTCTTTTCTTTGGTAAATATCTATTAAATTCAATAATTCAACAAGATAAATTTGGAATTCACGGTAGAACCCTCCTCCAAGTATAACAGTTAGAACCCTCGCTGTAATTGAGGTAAGTGGCTAACGTTATTTCTGAGCAAGTCTCGAGGACCCTGTTCTTTCTCTTCTCCATTATTCTTCTCTGAAGCCATTGCTGACTAAAGCATTGTAACCCTTATTTTGTAGTTAACCCCTATAAACATTTTTCCACTATTAATTCATGACCACACCTCTTTTGTCCCACCACAGTCAAATATTTTGGTGTTCCGATATCCTCAATAGGACCTAGTAGATTTTAACAAATTGCTCACAAAGTTGATGTATAAGAAAGTAACTTAGCTTTCAGAAAATGAATAGTGCCAACTTGATTGGTGGGACAAGTTGTGGAGATTCAAATGCCTATTTTGAAGCAAAAACGATTAAGAATTTTCAATTTCCTCCACAAAGTAACATGAAAAATCCTAGATTTATCCCATTTTTGTTTTCCAGAAGATTCACCTTTTGTTTCTACCTTCCGAAGGGGCTAATTTGAAGTGAACATGGGAGCCCTAAATATAAAATAAGTCCTAAAGTTTAAAAAAGACAACAAGGGCTCAACTTTGAGGACAAGAAAAGGAGAAAATTTTGAATATCTGGAACTATTTGGAAGAACTGGAAAGGCTTCTACGTTAAAATCTTTTTGCTTCTCTCAAAATTGAATCTTCACATCATGCTCATCACCAATCAATTCAGTTTTCAATTCCCTATAGGACGGTGACCTACTTGAGCCATTTTATTTCAAGTTTGTGAACCCAACGACACTTACTTTTTACATTACATCTTGTCGGTGATAAAGAGTTGCATTTTTATGATCTAACAAGTACCCATTTGATGAATTTCAAGTACGCTTTTGTTCCACAGGGAGACTTTGAACCTACTATTGATATAATGATGGATTCTCAATGTAGTTTTTCCATTTTTGAATTTTCACATCAAATTTTGAAGCCTAATTCTTACTTCTTGCAGTTTATTTGAATTTCTTAAATTGATAACTGCCTTTAAAGGAATAAGGCATATTATTTGTTTTCTACCTGGCTTGACTCTTGAGTGCAAATAATATTTTTTTTCTTGTTGCTTTCAGTTTGGCATTCTGTCCCAATACTCTATCCTAACAAATGACAAGCCATTTAGTTAATGGTACACCAATTTCTAAGGATAATGAATACATCCTAATTTATCAAATGTCCTAGCATCTGGTCACAACTTATTTACTGACCATCAGATAATAGCTAGAAAAATACATATAGCTAAGGGACCACAATGTAATTTTCTGATGCAAAGAAAGAATTCACAAGTATCTGTCTGTATATTTTAAGTTTAATTCAATTTCGAAAGTCGGTATTCAAACAAATAAAACTTAATACAAAAACAGTTTGATTTTGTACACGACTTGGATTTAAAATCCACTGGCAATAATACTAAGAAGTTGACGAGGAGGGTTGTTTTTATAACTACAAATTAGTTTTAATTGGATTCCATCTTTGCTGGCCTCAACTAAACCTGTTTCATCGTAACCGAGTGCCGCAAACAGTTAAATTCAATTTTCAGCCTACACAAACATGCCCAATCAGCTAAAAACACACAGGCAAAACTAGCAAAGCAAATGGATCCGGCGAACTACACAGCATGTAAACACCCAAAATCACTAGAAATCTGTATGTATACAGATACATATCAACAAAACATAAAAAAAAAAAAAAAAAAACGCACCTCTCCTGGCCAGCAGTGTCCCAGATCTGAGCTTTGACAGATTTATGCTGGATAACGAGAGTGCGCGTCTGAAATTCGACGCCAATGGTAGCCTTGGAATCCAAGCTGAACTCGTTGCGGGCAAAGCGGGAGAGTATTTGGGACTTGCCGACGGCGGAGTCGCCGATCAGCACCACCTTGAACACGTAGTCTATCTTCTGGCTCGCGTCGCCATACCCACCACCCGCCATTTTCACTGGAAAAACACACAGAAAATCACACTCTTTCTCTCTCTAGCGATTAGTGTGTGTGAGTCAGTGAGTGAGTGTGTGTGAGTCAGTGAGTGAGTGTGTGCCTGAACGAGGACAGTAAGGACAAGGAAACGGTGGAGACGGGGGAGAGTGGAGTGCACGACAGCAGATCTTTGCTGTTTTTTTGGAATTCCTGATTAATTTTTCTTAACAAGTATAATAATTGCTTTTAGATTTTAAACTTTTGTGACAAAGAACAAAAAGGGTATTCCTTTTTGTACTCTCTCTCTCTCTCTCTCTCTCTCTCTATATATATATATATATATATATATTCAAAATTTTCGTTGAAACTTAGTTTAAAATTTGTAACACTTCTGATCCAGGCTATGACTATAACGTAAATTTGATCATCAAAAATTGTAGTTCTGATTTCAAATATTAGTTACATAATAAGTATATTATATACTTAATATGTGATTCGAAACCAGATTTGTGTTCTTAGGATGCATACTTTTGAAGGAAAAAAAAAAAAAAGGTTGTTAAAATCAATCTTCGGTAGTTGAGTAGTCCATAACACCCCTAATTTGAACGTTAACATATATACTAGTGATATTATTAAAGCTGGCCCTAGAACTTAAATTATTTTTAATTATTTGTACAACATAGTCTATCTAAAAACTAGTGGTGCTCTTTACATAGTGTGGGGATGCTTAAAATCTATATCTATATTATATACAAAGTACAAGCATGCTAGAGTAATTAGTTTTGGCATGGTTTTAGTACATTTACCAATTTGATCCTGATAACAAATTAGGGCAAATTATATTTATAATTTTTGACATATAATATAATATTAAATTAGTACCTATTATTTAAAAAATTACAAATAACCTCAAGATTTAGGTTATATTTTGAAAATATTAATAGAGATGAACAAAAGATACCCTAACCACCAAGAGATGCATTTTGTCGAGCTTCACAAATTCCTTCAACCAATTTTGTTATTTCAACGGCCTTTGCCAAGTAGCTTCACGTTATACCACCATAATCACCAGCAGACGTTTTCATATATAATTCGATACTACCACTATTTTCTTTTTGAAATTGACTTAATATGTAGCTTTTATATTTGAGCTTGCTAAGATCATACGAATCTTATTTCAAAAACTCTTTCAAAAACACCAGAAATGCAACTCACAATTATAGCCGCCTTGATCAAGAATAAATTTTATTAAATTGATACATACTTCATGGGGGTATTTAATTTTTAAAATCACTTGAATTAATTTATATTTATATTATATTTCAAGGAGTGTAGACGTAATTTGCCCTAACAAATTAATGCCTAAGTAGCTTTTATTCTATCTTTCTCTTTTATCTTATGTTTTGATCCTCCTTTTAATTTTTTTTTAAACTCACAATCTCTCTCCTCTCTTTTCTTTGTCAATATTCTTTTGTCCCCATTTTTTAGCTTGGGCAAATCACACAATTGATCTTTCAAATATACAGTTAGAATCACTTGTCCCTCATTTTTAAATCGTAATATTTTAATTATTTCAGTTTTGATTATGTTTCGTTTTAATTTTTCAGTTAATTTTTGTAGAGGTGAAATTATCAATCAAAATTTAAATTGCATTATAATCCTTTAAATTTTGTATTTATGCACTTTAGTTCTTCAAATTTTAATTTTTCACTTTGGTTTTTCAAAACTTACTAATTTAACACTATGGACTATCACTGGTGTGGTAGTGTTGCAATTACTCTACACTTCTTACAAAGAGCGGCCAAAAAGTGAATTTTTCTAATCTTGCAAAATCTGAAAAAACATTGAGGATAATAGTCCATAACTACTACAACCTACTTTTGATTGATATATTACCCCAAAAAATGTTCTAAAATTGCTTCAAATCCTAATAGAAGATTTTCCTAGGCATGAAAGATATGGGTACGTTGTGATTTGCGCCGCCACCCCTCCCCCCTCCCCAACCCCCTGCATAGTAGTAGAGTCACTCCCTATCATTTTTAAATATGCAAATAACCTCGTAAACTATTTTCCGGGGTATATTTAAGGAATATTCTATTCCAGTGAGTTGCATGTGCAATTCACGTGACTTGGGCAAGGTTATTTTCGTCCATTCAATTGATTACAATTGGTTAGGGAGCAAAGCATTAAATGCCCCAAAGGTTGGGGGGCAAAGTGCTATACACTCCATAAATTAGGGGGTTTACCGACTATAAATGATTTATCAATTTTGGTGCAAGGCCGAAGCTTCAAAGATATGCGGATAAACATCCAAACAAATGAACAAAATAGTTGAAATGATGCGAGAAGCCATGTATAAGAGAAATATTAAGCATCTTTTTGTTGTAAATATTGTGGCCTGAATTTCCCCATTTGGGCTCGATTCTTGCCCGGTTCCAAAGGCGACACTGAGTTTATATGATTATAATCTTAAATAAAAGGGCAAATTATGTCAACACAACTACACCCTTTAAGGTATGATGTAATTACAAAATAATCTCTCTTGTTTTAAAAATTACAAATACATTGTCGAGGTTTATAACCTTCTTGTAAACATTACTAGATATATCCAAAAAATACATTCTTACAACCATAATAGGCAAACCAGCTACCAAGAGATGTACATCATTGAGTCTAATAAAATCCCTTAGTCAATTTTTTTTAATATTATAAACCTTGGCCAAATAATTTTATTTTATACCACGATAACCACCACTCAGAGGTGTCAAATGGGTCGGGCCGGCCCACGAGCCCGCCTGCCCAGCCCGGGCTGGCCCGGCCCATGAACAGTGACAGGCGGGTTGGGCTGGGTTTTGGGTAGTGTTGTGGGCCCCTATTGGGCTTAATAATAATAGCCCAGCCCAGCCTGACCCAGGCCCGTAAAAACCCGGAACCAAGCCCAGGCCCGAGCCCATGACCAGCCTGACCCAGGCCCGGTTTAGGCCTAGCACAGGCCCGGCCCAAGCCCGGCCCAGGCCCGGTTTATGTGTATATATAATATAAAAAATTATACTTATAATTATAATTAGATAAATATATATATAAATATATAAATATTTATACTTATATTTATATATTTATATATATATTTATATTATTATAATATATATATATATATATTATACAATAATATTATATAAAAAAGAGATAGCCGCAATATTTGACCGATTGACCCCAATTTTCGATTTTTTTTTTTTTAAATCTGATTCAATGTTTTCAACCATCCAAAGTTTTGACTGTTGGATTAGGCTATGGATATGATCCAACCATCCAACGTTTTTGACCCTTTTTTTTTTACCATTTTTTTTATCAACGGTCAAAATCATCAACGGTTATGATATTTTGACCGTTTTTTTTATCAAAGGCCAGATTTATTTCTGGCCTTAAATCCAACGTTTTTTTTTTTAAATATTTTGAATGTAGTATAAATATGGTATTTTTGTAGATTTTATCACAACACATTCTCAAATCTCTCTATTTCATCTACATTCTCAATTCTTTCTATTTCATCTACAATTCTACATTCTCAATTCTCTCCATTTTATCTATTATATATTTAAATTATTTTCATCATTCTCCTAATCTTTTTTGTGGAATAGACATAGAAGAAGAAAAAATGGAAATTCAAACCATAGTTTATAAATTAGTTGAAATGTATTCTTCTACTTCATCTTTTCAACAAGAAACTAATTCTTCTAGACAAGAATCATCATCGAGTAAATCCGGCAAATCTATATTTTCTTGTTTAAATTCGTTAAAAAGGAGTAGAAATACATCTAATAACTATTCTTATGAACTAACACATTATTTGCATCTTGATATACTAAATGATACAAATGGTGACTTTGATGTTTTAGAATGGTGGAAGTCGGAAAAAAATAATTTTCCAATTCTTTCAACTATTGCACGTGATCTACTAACATCTCAAATGTCTAGTGTAGCTTCAGAAAGTGCTTTTAGTGCAAGCCAAAGAACTATCACGGATAAAAGGACTCGATTAAGCCCAAAATCTATAAAATTTTGTATCTTGTGGAAAGATTGGCTAGATCAAGAATATAGAAAAGAAGAATTGCATCGATTGGGAGAGAGATGGTTGCCACGTCAAAATAATGATTCGGATGATGAAACGGCATTTGAAACATCAATAATTGCAAGTACTTCGGCTAAGGGGGAGGATTTCGATTTTGAAGCCATGTACTATCCACAAAATGCACAATACCAATATGGAAGTTCTTCAACACCTCCTATGTACGATTGGGAAATGATCCCGAATTAAAGTTGTATAAATTCTTGATGTAAAAATAATTTTTTTTGTTAAACCTTTATGCAATATTTTTTAAAGTTGTTATATGTACACTCTAATATTTTAAAGTTAATAAAATTTATTAGAGTATTTTTTTTATAGTAAAATTTATTTTCATTTTATTATTCAAAAGTCAAAACTATAGTCTATAATATAAAAGTAATAAATACTTGAATAAGTTTAAGAAAAAAATACTAATTAATATTTAGATATGAAATGTAAAGTATATAAGATAAGATATTTTTTAAAGTAATAAAAAAAAACCGAAGGCCCGGCCCGCAAAAGCCCGGCCCAGGCCCGGCCCGGCCCACAAAACCTGGGTTCATGGGCCGAGCTGGGCCCAGCCTCGCGTCTCCCAGCCCGGCCCAGGCCCGACCTACCTCCGAAAAAGCCCAGCCCAGCCCAGCCCGCTACAGTACCCGGGCCTGGGCCGGCCCGGCCCATTTGACACCTCTGCCACCACTGGACATCACCATTTATAATCTCACACCGCTACTTTTTTTTCAATGAAATTGACTTCATATATAACTTCTAAATCTTGAACTTGTTAAAACCATGCGAATTCCATCTAAAAATCTCACATAAAACAACAGAAATAAAACTCGCAATTATGTTATGTCTTGAAAAAAGATGAATTATGTTAAACCCAAACATACCTCATGGCGGTGCGTATTTTTAATTTTTGAAATAAGAACAACTAATTTATAATTACACCATACGTTAAGGGGTGTGGTGTAATTTGCGCTAAATAAAATCAGAAAGGATGTCGCAATAATTTGTCAAACTTTGATCTTGATTCGGAGGTTTGAGAAATGGACTCTCCTAAGGACGAAGATGAGAAGCCATGGTTAAAATTTGAGGTGGGATTTTCATAAAATTGTGATTTGTTTTTTTTTTTGGATTAATTGTAGCAAACCAATATGTGGTGCGTTTAGCACTTTGCCCCCTAATCAACTAGATGGACGAAAATGACCTTGCCAAGTTATGCGCATTGCACGTGCTGCTCATGTGAATAGAATATTCCCAAAATATATGCAGAAAAATAATTTAAAGGGGTTATTTGCATATTTAAAAACGATTAGGAGGTGTCTCTGCTACGACGCAAAGGTTGGAGGGCAAAGTGCTAAATGGCAGAAAGATTAGGGGGTGACTACAATTATCCCTTTCATATTTTTATTGACAAATTATTATTAACTAGAATTCTAAAATTGCAAAAGCTAATTATTTTATGGGTTAGCTAAATGTATATAATATGTCGGCAAAATTGCATTTTTGATATATTAGATTGTCATCATTTTACATTAAGGACACTTTTATGTTCATTGGACAAAATGGTGCATACTGTTTCAAAAAATTTGCAATGTTGGGCCAATAGTCGGCCCTAAAAAGTTCTGCTTAAATTAGATTTCAACCTAGGTTGTTCATAACACAAATTTGAGCCGTTCTCTCCAATCATTAAGATACACTTAGCTTTTGTTGTAGGTTGTACTATAATGTTTCTTTTAATAGTCCAAATGCTCTAATTTCAATTTTTAAAATTATTAATCTAATTTTAATATTTTACCTTCAATTGTTTTTTTTTAAAAATTATTATAAAAAAGAATTTATAAATTCTTTTAATACATATAAAAATTTATAAAAAGAATTTATATTGTTAAATTCTTTTTATAAATATAATTTTTTTCATAAATTCTTTTTATAAATTAAGATATGTGTGTGTGTGTAATTTAAAAAAAATACTTGAAGGTAAAATATTAAAATTAGATTAATAAATTTTAAATATTAAAGTTAGAGATTTTAAATTGCTAAAATTACATTCATAACACAATTTAGAATAATAGGTAGGTATGTACAAGTGGTTGAGTAGTGTGGTTTAAAATTTTGCCATTAAAACAATATGGGTTCAAATCCAATTAGAATTTTCTCTATGATGACATGGCATTTTCAGGCCGGATTCCATCCATTGACCTAGCATTGCAAATTTTTTTGAAACATTGTATATCATTTTTGCCAGTGGACATAAAAAATGTCATCAATGTAAAATGAGGCAACTCAAACTTTGGATTGACAATTATATACCCTCCAACCCCTGCCCCCCGCCCCCTCCCAAAAAAAAAAAAACCAAAAAATAGTAACTGGTGGACTAAAGGGAAACACAATTAAAACTTAGAGGATAAAAATGTTGCAATTTAAAATGATGGACTAAAGTGGTTCTATTTGTAAACTTTAGAAACCATTTGTGTGATTTGCGCATTTTACTTCAACCATGTTTGTTATAATTAACTAAATAAATTTATGAAAATGATTGCAAAACAAATAATACTGTACTAGTTAGTTAGGCACACTCGATGCGCATATAAAATAAAAAAAATATACATAAAATTTCAATTATGTACTTAAATTTTGAACATTAAATTATAAATATAAAAAAATTAAAATGTTTACAAACTTTGTTTAGTATTTATCAAATTTAGGATAAGTAAGAACTAAAAATATTCAAATGAAAGAAAAATATATGATTTGAAGAATAATTGAAAAATAGTTGTTGAAGAGAAATACAAATTATTTTGTAGTATCACCTAAAAGAGAAGAGAGATATTAAGAGAAAAAAAAAAAGGTAGTGGAGATGTAGGAGAGAAAGAGTTAAACAAATTAAGAGAGTAAAAAACTTGAGAGATCAAAGCAATTATTACATAGGTTCCTCCCTTTATATAATAATAATAATAATAATAGTATAGAATATTGTTAATTATATCTACAAAGAAATCATAATATTTGAAAATTTGCTTGGTTATTAATTAAATGAGCAACAAATTGATATTAATAACAAAATTGGAAATAAGTAGTTTATTAATGGAAACATGTACTAATGGAAATAAATATTCTTTATTTGACATTTTTTTTAACTACAATATTGGATTACATATAGTTGTACGATACTAAGATAAAATCCAACTCATTTCGAACTTAGTAGTTAGTCAACACAATTAAAATCAACTGGTTATATTTAGAAATGATATTATTGATAATCTAATTTAATATCTGTTATTTATTTTAAAAATTAAGACAGAATATTTGAACAAATAAATTAAAATAAAAATGAAATATTCTTGAATGATAGAAGGAAATCATCTTAAAATTTTTGTATAATCCGGGGGTAATGCTAGTATATATGTGTGTGTGTATATATATATATACCATAAGTCCTTTCTATTTTTTTCTCTATATAAATGAGAAATTAGAATAAATGAATTGGCCCATGCAGGGCTCGAACTTGCAACCTTCGCATTATTAGCACAACGCTCTGAAAAAACTAAGCTAATAGGCTGATGTGGTCGGATTTGGCCTGCGGTACACGTCACTTCGATCTGAAGGTAAGTGTCCGAATCCGGTCAGGTAGATCCGAGTAAGAGTGTCTGAATGTTGGTCGGATTCTATTCTGCAAGGATGGAGCACACGTGAAAGGGTGAAACTAGCCGGAAGTGTCTCCGGTGAAGACCCTCCGACGCTCAAGTCAGAATTCGGGCAGGTAAACAGTAAGTAGTAATGAGCGTATTAGTGGATAAAAAGTGTCTTACCCAATGAATAGTGTCGCCGTACTATTTATAATAATAATAAAAAATAGGTGGGTCGGACCAGAGTCAGGCTGGCCCAACCCCGTTGCTGGTTATGGGCGTTCCCCATGACGCGCTGTGGGCGCGTGGGGTGCATTTCTTGCTCGATATGGGTGTCAGGGCACTAACTCCGAGGATGAAATAGGGTCGACATCGATAATGTCTTGACATCGAGGAGACCATACGAGTCAAGGAGATGTGATGAGATATGACCGAACTAGGCCGACAAGAAAGGATCATGGAGCCTGATCGAACTAGGTCTGACATGCGGCAACAGGAGGAAGGCGGTATGCGCTGAGCTGGATCCGACGTGTGGGCTGAGTAGGCGCACATGTGGCCAAGGCAGATTCGGCCACATCATTAGCCCCCCAGTTCTTGGTTTGACCGATTCTCGTAGTACGGGCAGACCAAGAACTACCCGAGGAGATAGCGCCTACGGTTTCGCCCAGGAATTATCGATCAGGCGTTGGCGATAACTTTGAAAATTGACCGTTGGGATGTGACAGTTGGTAATAATTATGGCCGCCGGTTGGACTTCCCGAGGAGCATTTTTACCGCCCTATAAATAGGGGCTCCGGGCGAGGCTACAGGCGCGTCATTTTGTCATCGAGCTGAAATTCCACACCGAGCATAACCTGAGAGCACCGAGCACACAGGAACCATTTCGAGCAGACAAATCCTCTTTTCGACCAGCCAAACCTAGGTACTCCCTTTTCCCGATCTGTTTCTTTTCTTGCTCTTCATTTTCGTGAAACTCAAAACAATCCTTAGATATGAGTCAGTCCATGAATAGTTCGGATAGTCAAAATAGGATGGTAGAGTCCCCAATCGAAGGGGGGTTAAGCGATATAAATCTGTCAATCTCCTTGGAGGCAGAAGCCTCTTTTGAGGGGGCCTTATCTCGTTGCCCGGGCGAGGCGAGCACTAGTCGGCCCCGAGGGGGTGGTAAGAGCCCAAGCAGGATAGAGGAGATGAGGCAGCGCATGGAGGTGGAGAGGGGAGAGGCACTTCTTCCGATGGGCGACGTGCCCGATGTGATGGTCCCCTTATAGAGGTCCGTTTCAGAAGAGGCGGGCCCGTCAGGTCAAGATCCTCACCGGGGAAGAAGAAAAGCAATCTCGGGCAACCAGACGATGGTGAGCTGGGAAAACATCGTGGCGCACCACACTGAACGGGATAGGGAAAATATAATGAACCACTATATCCGAGACTCGTTTGGTGTCATCTGGCCGAGCAGGGAGGATTCCATCACGAACCCACCCGAGGGGTGCATCCCCATTCACTACGCTCACATCGAGAACGGGCTTAGATTTCCGATCCCGACCTTCATCTCCACTATCTTGAATCGGTTGAATATAAGCCCTATTCAGCTGACCCCAAACTCCTATGCTTCGATATGCGCCTTCATCATTTTCTGTCGCTGCACCGGGCACACCGAAACCGTGGCCAACTTCTCTGACCTATACCAAGTCAATCATTCGAGCAGGTCATCCCCGGATGATGAGTTCAACTGCTTCTTTGTGAGTGCCAAAAACGGGAGAAAACTAATCGAAACGCCCTCATCCTCGTATGGCGCGGATTGGAAGCAGAAGTGGTGTTACGTACACTCCGAGGATCCATGGCCGGTGAGGAGGGTGCACAATCCCGAAGCGAGAAAGCTTTCCCTGGCCGGACTGGGTTCGAGCAGTTGGACAAGGGAATGGGTGCTTGGTCAGAAATCTCTGGGCTTACTGAGCCCCATTTTCCTTACTCAAGAAAGCTTTTTGGTAAAAGCCGGGCTCTCGCCGGCCAGGCTTGATATCGAACATATTGCCTTTGGTAGCGATTTTATTGCATGTTTCTAATCGAACTACGACTTTTTTTCTCCGTATGAATAAAAACTTCATTATCTAACCGGATACTTTTGCCTTTGCAGATCTTCAGGTATTAGAAATGGGTCGCATGAACCTAATTTCCAAGGTAGCCGGAGGAAGGAGAAGGCCATCTCCCCCCCCCCCGGAGGAGGCCGGAGTCAAAGCGGCCACAGCTAGCGCTCCGAGGCGACCGGGGCAAGGAGCGACTCCAACCGCTCAAGGCCCTAGTCGGGAGGCAGTCGTCGTCGTGGAGGAGACGCCTCTTGTCCGGAAAAGGAAGGTTCCGGACTCAACATAGCCGACAAGATCGGCTGGGCCCGCCCCGAAGAGGCCCGTTCCGAGATCGGCCAAAGGAAAGCGGCCGACTGATGGCTCCGGTTATTCGTCGGAAGAACTAGAGGTGTTAAACTATCCGGATGCCCCGGAACCCCGCTTCGGCCCCAAATATGGTGACCTCTCCGACCATAGCATCCTCGGAGGGGTGAACAAAAAGTTGGCAATGAGGAGTTTCCGAAACGGCATTTTTAAAGCCGATCAGGTCAGTCTCTCCAAGCTCGACGATGCAAAGCTGGCCCTGAGCATCGCCCAGGACATGAACACTCTCCAGCAAAGGGTGTTCCACGGTCTTCGTCGGCTGTAGGTCAGCCGGGCGCGTTGTGACAAGGCCGAGCGGGAGGCTCGAGGAAGCAACCTCCAGGCGGATTTGGATGAAGAGCGGCAGAAAAATCAAGTCGCTTAACGGGAGATCGCCGCAGCGCGGGGGAAGACTCGGGCCCTGGAGGAGCGGCTCGAGAAGCTCGAGCTGGACTTCAAGACCAGGGAGTCCTCGCTGGAGCAAGAAATTAGCCTCCTAAGGAAGAAGGCCAAGGAGGCCTTTGTGCAGGGCGAAGAGAGGGGTCGCCGCTCGATGAGGACCGAATTGATGGCCTCGGTCCCCGGCTGGGAGAAAGAAGCCGTAAAGCGGTTCGTTCGAGGACCGGTGTTCGAATATGCTACCATCCTCCGCGGGGCGAACGATGCCTCCCTCGGATTTGAAAGAGCCTTCAAGCAGCTGAAGGCGCGCGGCGTCATCCCGCAAGATTTTCCCATGGAGGGGTATGGCCTCGATCTGAACGATGCCGGGGAGAAGGACAATGAGGAGGATGAGGCGCTGCCGGCATATGAGGGTGCAGAGTTCGCCCAAGTTATATCCATCGTGGAGAGACAGGTCCGCAATGAGGATCATAAACGCTTAGGGGAGCCTCTCTCACCGGATGTGGAGCCCGACGATCCCATCGTCGTGGACCAAGGAGAGTCACCTTTGGGGGCGACAAGTGCCCCGTCGAATGCGGGTGCGGCTGGCGCTGGGGCCGATCAAGCCGTGGAGGCGGCCATCGAGGAGGTGGCCCAGGAGATAGATGGCGCTTAGGCCATAAGATCTTATGCCGGGCTGGATGCCCGAGAACATGTATTTTATTCAGTACCCCCTTCTCTTTTTTTTTTTTTTTTTTTGTAAACGTTATAATGATCAATGAATCTTGCATTTTTATTCTAAGCTCCTGGTCGAAATACTATTTTTATGCTCATTTTTATCAACGCAAATTTCATGATCGAAATGTGATGCTCAGTCCCGCCAATACAAAATAAGGTCTCAGCATCGAAATATACGTTATTTAATCCGGTAAGGGAGTTTGAGACGAAAATTTTGAGAATTTCAATAAAACCTTGAGAAATAACTTGATAATCAAAAATCGAACTTGGGAGAACGGAGTTTGTGTATAAAATGGCGTGTTTTAGCCGGAAACTTATTCGATGATAACGATGTAATTATTAAAACAGTTGAATAAAAAACTTCGAGTAAGCTAGTTGTTACACGCGATGTTTCTACTCGGGCCATTATCATACGTAGAACCGTCTGAGGTTCGTGGCGTTCCAGGGATGGGGTAATTCCCTCCCCGACATGTCCTCGAGGCGGTAGGCGTTGTTCTTGCAAATCTTGGTTACTTTGAACGGACCTTCCCATTTGGGGTCCAACTTCCCCACAGGGCGAGAAACCCCGACCTTCTTGGTGACCAGATCCCCGATCTGGAATGTCCGGGGATGGACATGGCGATTGTAAGCACGTGCAGTTGATGCCCGAAAGTTATCCAACCTCCGCAAGGCGGCATACCTCCTCTCGTCGGCGAAGTCGAGCTCGGTCAGGCGAGCGTCGACGTTGGCGATCTCATCGAAGTGCGCAACCCGAGCAGATGGGTGCAGCACTTCGGCAGGTATAACGGCGTCTGAACCATAAACTAAGGCGTACGGGGTGTCGCCCGTTGCAGTCCGAGGAGTGGTCCGGTATGCCCAAAGCACGCCTGGGAGCTCGTCGGCCCAATTGCCCTGAGCCTCGGCCAAGACGGTCTTAAGTCCGTGGAGAATCGTTCGGTTTGTGACTTCAACTTGGCCGTTTGCCTGAGGGTTCCCTACTGAGGTGAAACGCTGCTCGATTTTGAGGCTAGAGCACCATTCCCTCACTCGATGACTATGGAATTGGGTTCCGTTGTCAGAAATGACGACCCTGGGGAGTCCGAAGCGGCAGATGATGTTTTTCCAGATGAAGATTTTGATAACCGAGTCGGTGATCTTCGCAACGGCCTCCGCTTCGGCCCACTTTGTGAAATATTCGACAGCAACAATCACGAACTTCCTTTGCCCGGGGGCTTGAGGGAACGGTCCGAGGATGTCTATTCCCCATTGGTCGAATGGCCAAGATATCTCCACATTTACCATAGGAGCGGCAGGCTGGTGGACTAGGTTGGCGTGCAGTTGGCAGGCTCGGCATCTTCGGACGAAGTCAAAACAATCTTGCATGAGATTAGGCCAGAAAAACCCTGCCCGTGATACCTTTTTGGCCAAGGATCTTGGCCCAGTATGGTTTCCGCAACACCCTTGGTGTATCTCTTCGATGACCTCCCTGGCCTGCTGTGTATTCAAGCATCGTCGAGGAGGCCCATCGAAGCTCTTCCTGAACAGGCGCCCTTGCCCGTCCAGGGCGTATCGAGAGGCCTGCCGTCGGAGTCTCTTGGCTTCGACGGGTCCCTCGGGGAGTATTCCATCCTTCAAGTAGGCGATTAGTTCTGCGATCCAATCCTCCTGGGGCTCGACGGAGAGAACGCACTATCGCGTCCCCGACCCGGTCAAGGGTGTGGGCGAACTCAACATGGTTATCCTCTTTTCTTTGGTCCCTCTCACCGAGCTGGCTAGCTTCGACAATTGATCCGCCCTCTCATTTTCTGTCCGGGGAATTTGCTCGAGAGAGAACTTGGCGAATCTTTCCTTCAACTTGTTGACCTCTTCTAGGTACCTCGTCATCGATGCTTCACGGGTGTCGTAATTGCCATTGACCTGCTCGGCCACCAACTACGAATCGATCAAGGCGACAAGTTCGTCCACGCCCTTGTCCAGGGCAATCTTCATCCCCGCGGCGAGAGCTTCGTACTCGGCTTCGTTGTTGGAAACCGGAAACTCAAGGCGAATGGTGAAGTCGAGCTTGTTGCCCAACTCATCCCGCAGATAAACCCCGGCTCCCCCACCTGAGTTCGTGGAGGACCCATCAACCATGAGGGTCCACGGTGTTTTTGGCTCCGTTTCCGCCCTCGGGGCCACTTCCGCTAAGAAATCCGCCAGGACCTGGGCATGAATCGCTGTCCGTGGTTGGAACTGGATATCGAACTCGCCAAGCTCGACGGCCCACTTCATGAGCCGACCAGAGACATCGGGTTTGGCCAATACCTGCTTCAGCGGCTCACTGGTCAGGACCATGATGGTATGGGCCTGAAAGTATTGCCTCAACTTCCGGGCGGAGTGGACCAAAGCGAGAGCGAGCTTCTCGATGGCCAAGTAGTTCCGTTCAGGGCCTTGGAGGAGCTTGCTGAGGTAATACACCGGGCGGTGTACCCGATCCTCCACGTGCACTAGGACCGAGCTGACCGCATTTGGGGATACCGCCAGGTAGGCATAAAGGGGTCTCCCCGGAACTGGTTTCGACAGCAGAGGGGACTCGGTCAGGTATCTTTTTAATTCGAGGAGCGCGTGCTGGCATTCCTCTGTCCATTTCCAATCCAGCACCTTCCTTAGTGCTTTAAAGAATGGGAGGTTCCGGTCCGCTGAGCGGGATATGAACCGATTGAGGGCGATTACGTGCCCTACTAACCTCTGTACTTCCTTCACTGAGCTAGGCGGCTCGATGTCGAGGATGGCGCGAATCTTCGAGGGGTTGGCCTCGATCCCCCTATGGCTGACAATGTACCCAAAGAACTTACCTCCTCGGACGCCGAACGTGCACTTGTTCGGGTTGAATTTTAGGCCATATTTTCTTAGAATCTCAAATGTTCGAGCAAGGTGCCCGAGATGGTCGGACTCCCGCTCACTGCGGACTATCATGTCGTCGAGGTAAACTTCGACGGTTCTCCCGATCTCTTCCTTGAACATGAGATTCACGAGCCTCTGATACGTAGCTCCGGCGTTTTTTAGCCCGAAGGGCATCACGAGGAAGCAATACGTCCCCGATGAGACGACGAACGACGTCCTCCCTTGATCCTCCTCGGCTATGTAGATCTGGTAGTAGCCTTGAAAAGCGTCCATCATGCTCATCAACTCGCACCCCGCTGTTGAGTCAACGAGTTGGTCTATCCGAGGAAGGGAGTAGTGGTCCTTGGGGCAGGCTTTGTTGAGATCGGTGAAATCGTTGCACATTCGCCATCGGCCATCGCCCTTGGCAACGACGACCACGTTGCATAGCCATTCGGTAAACTGGATCTCCACAATGTAGCCTGCCTCAAGGAGCTTATTGACCTCCTCCTCAATGATTCGGTTACGTGGTTCACAAAATATCCTCTTTTTCTGCCTCACCGGCCTGAACGATGGGTCTGCGTTGTGTTGACTTATTTAGGACCAAGATTAAAGGGATTTCTGTGACTTATTTAGGACCAAGATTAGAGGGATTTCTATCCTAATTTACAGCCTGTTTCCTTATGTTATTCCTTCCTAGTTTAGCACCATCTTTGTGTATAAATACCTCTGTAAATTGTGTAAAAATCATTATTGAGAAATAAAATTATCTTTCTCAAAATCTTCATGGTATCAGAGCCAGTGCCCTATTCTGGAGGTTGAGTTTTTCTCTCTCCTGGCACTGTGTTCCTAGACAGAAAATTAGGGTTTTTTGTAGAAAATTAGGGTTTTGTTAAAACTGACTTAGATCAGTTTTTCCCTTCACACCGCCTGCCCAAGACGACTTCCCAAGTGAAGATCGGCTACCTCCTTGCGGTGCCGTCAACAGAACAGCGGCAACTACTGTTCACGCGCCGGAAACTACTGTTCACGAGCCGGCAACTACTGTTCCGACGCCGACCAGACACCTCAGATCCTTGGTAAACCCTTCCAGCATCTACTGCCACATCTCCATCCCTTCCAAAACCTGTTTTTCTTCCTTGTTGCTCCTTTGTGCGGTGTTCAAGTATGACAGAGACAAAGGCAATCGAAAAACACTTGGTTAATGATAATCCAAATCTGCAAATCAGCCAAATAAAACTTGAGGGTAGTGCTAATTATTTGGCCTGGTCCCGATCTTGTCTCTTGTTTATCAAAGCCAGAAAACTACACGGATATATTGATGATGAAAAGAAAAGGCCTCAAGTTTCTGACCCCACATACAGCCAATGGGACTCAGAAAACTCGCTTGTGATGTCATGGCTTCTCAACTCCATGCAGCCCCAAATTTCCCGACAGTATCTTCTGCTGGACACGGCTTCAAAAATTTGGAATGCTGCTAAATTGACCTACTCACGAATGGGGAATGATGCTCAAATATTTGAGATTCGGAACAAGATCCATGCCATAAAACAAGGTGAAATGACTATTTCTCAATATTTTTCTGAACTAAGTAGCTTATGGAAGGAACTGGATTACTATCAGGACTTTCAAGCAGCTTGCACTGAAGATGCGGTCAAATTTCAGAAACTGATTGAAAATGAGAGGGTCTATGATTTTCTGGCTGGGCTAAATAATGAATTTGATCAGATAAGGGTTCAAGTGCTTGGCAAAATAGTGTTCCCTTCTCTTGAAGAAGCTTATTCCTATGTCCAACAAGAAGAAAGTCGGAGGAGTGCTATGCTATATACAACACCAATTGAGAAGTCTGGGTTAATTGCTAGTGAGACTCAAAAAACCTCCAATCCCGAAAAAGACCACCTACATTGTGAGTATTGTGGGAAATCACGTCACACAAAGGAAACCTGCTGGAAGTTACATGGTCGACCCATTAGAGGTCGTGGAGGGAAACGAGTCAACCCATCAAAACCTCAAGCTCATCTATTTGAGGTTGGAGAGTCATCCAAAGAGACAATTTCCACTGAGAACTTCTCTTCCACTGAAATTCAGCATCTCAGGCGTCTCTTATCTCAACTTGAATCCTCCACTAGTGCCACATCAAACTATGTGAAGTCAGGTACTGCTCTTACTGCCCACTTTGATTCATGGATTATTGATTCTGGTGCGAATAGACACATGACAGGCATTTCTAAAGCTCTACATGATTACCTTCCCTGTCTAAAACCAAATACGGTCAGGATAGCCGATGGTTCATTTACCCCAGTAGTTGGAACAGGTTCTATTGTCTGCGCACCCAATATTCACTTATCCTCTGTACTTCATGTTCCCCGTTTTCCTGTTAATCTTTTATCTGTTAGTGCCATCACCAAGGCCCTCAATTGTAAAATTGAATTCTTCCCTGACCATTGTGTTTTTCAGGACCTCCAAACCGGGAAGAAGATTGGCAGTGGTAGATTGCATGATGGTTTATATTTGTTAGAAAGGAATCAGGGTGCAGTTTCTGGAAATGCTCTTTTTGGAGGAAATAAGGATGTTAACCAAGAAATAATACAATGGCATAGGCGGTTAGGACATCCCTCCTTTTTTGTCTTAGAAAAACTATATCCTAGTTTATTTTCAAAAACCCAATTTGACTCTTTGTATTGTGATGCTTGTGAGTATGCTAAACATACCAGAAGCACTTATCCTTCAAGTAATAATAAAAGCACTATTCCTTTTATGACTATCCACTCTGATGTTTGGGGACCTACTCAAAATACTTCTTTGAATGGCAGTAGATGGTTTATCACTTTTATTGACTGTTGCACTAGAATGACTTGGGTATATTTGATAAAAGCTAAGAGTGATGTTTTCGTTTGTTTTCAATCCTTTCATAAGATGGTGTGTACCCAATTTGATGCTAAGGTAAAAATCTTGAGAACAGATAATGGCACAGAATATATGCATGGCCAGTTCAGTGCTTATTTGGAGTCTAATGGGATAGTTCATCAAACTAGTTGTCCTTACACTAGTGCCCAAAATGGAGTCGCTGAGAGGAAAAATCGACATCTATTAGAAGTAGCCAGATCTCTTATGTACACCATGTATCTACCAAAACCTTATTGGGGGGATGCCATTTTAGTAGCTGCCTATCTTATTAACCGTATGCCCCTCAAATCTCTGAACTTTAAGAGTCCTTTAGAGATCTTGCAAGGAAAGAATACTTATACTGTTCCTCCCAGAGTTTTTGGGTGTGTTTGTTTTGTTCATACTAGGTATGCTGGAAAATTGGATCCTAGGGCTCTTAAATGCGTATTCATTGGGTATTCTCCAACACAGAAAGGTTACAAATGTTTCCACCCTCCAACTAGGAAATATTTTATCAGTATGGATGTCACCTTCAGAGAATCTGAGTCTTATTTTAGTCCAACCCAATCACCTCTTCAGGGGGAGAGTAATCTACAGGAAGAGATGATACCTAAACCTAATTCTGTTTTTGATTTTATCCTAAAGGATAGTTCAGTTGAGGAGGAGGCTGTTGGGAAAGATTTAGATTCTGTTCGTACTATTCAGGGGGAGACTGGTGGGAAAGATTTAGAGTCTGTTCCTACTATTGACCGCTTGGATAAACCTGATTTGATGAGGTATTCAAGGAGAAACAAAGTAGAGGAAACAACCATCATGCAGCCTACTATGTGCCAAGAATCTTCCTCTTGTGGTGAGTTACCTTTAAACTCTAACTCCATCGATGATTTAGATATCCCTATTGCTCACAGAAAAGGGATCAGATCCTATACCAAGCATCCTATTTCTAACTTTGTTTCATATCAGTCCTTATCCCCATCATATAGAGCTTTTGCCTTGTCTGTTTCCTCTGTGTCTATTCCACAGGATTGGAAGGAAGCTTTTCGAGATCCTAAGTGGAAAGAAGCTATGGATGAAGAAATGAAAGCACTAGCAAAGAATGGGACGTGAGAAATAGTCACCCTTCCATCAGACAAGAGAGCAGTTGGATGCAAGTGGGTGTTCACTGTAAAGCATAGAGTTGATGGCTCGATTGAAAGATATAAGGCCAGACTGGTAGCCAAGGGATTCACCCAAACATATGGAGTGGACTACCAAGAAACTTTTGCCCCAGTCGCGAAGATGAATTCTGTCAGAATCTTGTTATCCTGTACAGCTAATCTTGATTGGGAATTGCAACAGTTTGATGTGAAAAATGCTTTTTTACATGGAGACTTGGAAGAAGAAGTATATATGGAGATCCCTCCTGGATTTGATAATGAGAAATCGAAAGGAAAAGTGTGCAGATTAAAGAAAGCCCTGTACGGACTAAAACAATCACCGAGAGCATGGTTTGACAGATTTAGAAAAGCCATGATCTCATTTGGATATCAGCAGAGCAATGCCGATCATACCCTCTTTATAAAGCACCATAAGGGTAAGGTCACTCTTCTTATAGTTTATGTTGATGACATCGTAATGACAGGGGATGATAAAGAAGAGATGGCTCAGCTAAAGAGACTCTTGGCTCAAAATTTTGATATCAAGGATTTGGGAAAGCTGCAATATTTCTTGGGAATTGAAGTTGCTAGATCAGAAAGCGGAATTTTCATTTCTCAAAGGAAATACATTTTGGATCTCCTGGAAGAAACTGGTATGTTAGGATGTAAACCAGCAGAATCACCTATTGAGAGCAACCATAAACTACAAGCTGGGATTGGAAATGCAGTTGATAAAGAAAGATACCAAAGATTGGTTGGGAGACTTATTTACCTCTCTCACACAAGACCTGACATAGCATATGCAGTCAGCCTGGTAAGCCAATTTATGCATGATCCTCGTGAGATTCATATGCAAGCAGTCTTTCGAATTTTGAGATATCTAAAATCTGCACCCGGAAAAGGTCTTCTTTTCTCCAAATATGGTCACCTCCAGATTGAAGCTTTTACAGATGCTGATTGGGCTGGATCTCCAGATGATAGGAGATCTACAACAGGTTGTTGTACATTTGTAGGAGGGAATTTGGTTACTTGGAGGAGTAAAAAGCAAAGTGTAGTGGCAAGATCAAGTGCGGAAGCAGAATATAGAGCTATGGCACAAGGTGTGTGTGAGCTTCTTTGGCTGCAAAAGTTGTTAAGGGAGCTAAAATTGTCTGGAAAAGGTAAGTTGTCTTTGTATTGTGACAACAAGGCTGCTATTAGCATAGCTCATAATCCAATGCAACATGACCGGACAAAGCATATTGAGATTGACCGTCACTTTATCAAAGAAAAAGTGACAGATGGTATCTTGAATCTATTTCATGTGACAACGGACAAACAACTTGCTGATGTATTCACCAAAGGGCTCAACTGTAGGACCTATCACAACTTGGTTTGCAAGTTGGGCATGTGTAATATTTATGCGCCAACTTGAGGGGGAGTGTTGACTTATTTAGGACCAAGATTAAAGGGATTTCTGTGACTTATTTAGGACCAAGATTAGAGGGATTTCTATCCTAATTTACAGCCTGTTTCCTTATGTTATTCCTTCCTAGTTTAGCACCATCTTTGTGTATAAATACCTCTGTAAATTGTGTAAAAATCATTATTGAGAAATAAAATTATCTTTCTCAAAATCTTCACGTTGAGGCGATGGACAATGACTTCGGGATCGATTCTCGGAAAATCTGAGGCCTTCCAAGCAAAGACGTCGGCATTTGTCTGGAGGAAGTCGACCAACATGACCTCGTGGTGCGGCTCGAGGGTCAATCCTACCCGGGTGGTCTTGGATGGGTCGCCCTCTACGAGCTGGATTGTCTTGAAGTCTTCCGCCGACGTCATTTTTTCTTCCTCGAGCCTCCTCCGCTTTGCCGGGTCGATTTCGGAGGACTCAGGGATGTCCATCCATGAAGTGGCTGCCTCGACTGGTCGGGGTGCCGGAGTCTTCTTCCCTTCGACGGAGGCCGAGTAACACTTCCAGGCGTCCAAGATCCGATATGTGACTTGCCCGACCCCCACGGGCGTGGGGAACTTCATCTTCAAGTGATACGTGGACACCACCGCCCGAAACACATTAAGAGCGGGTCGCCCGAGGATGATGTTGTAGGCAAACGGGGCATCAACTATCAGATACTAGATCATCATAGTCTTTCTTCTCGGGGCCTCCCCCAACGAGGTGGGGAGTTGAATCATTCCAAGAGGGACCACCTCGGAGCCCCCGAACCCGATAAGAGGGGTCTGTACGGGGGAGAGCGTGTATCCTCCCAAGTCCATCTTGGCGAAGGTGTTGGCGAAAATGATGTTGGCGGAGCTCCCATTGTCGATCAGGGTCTTTGCCACGGAATAATTGGCTACGTCCAGATTAATGACCATTGGGTAATCCGGTGTATTCTCGAGGCCTTCCGTCTTTGGGATGTGCGCAAGATCACGGTCGGAGAATTCAAGTGACTCCGACGTCGGCGTCGCTGCCTCTGATATGGTGTTGACATGCAGCCTCTCGTGGTAGTAGTGCTCTTCGATACGGTATCGGGCTTGGTCGAGGCGCTTCTCCACCTGTCTTCTCCTACTTTTAGTATCTCCTCCACTAGGGCCTCCCGCTATGGTATGGATCATCCCCCTGACCGGGAGGTTGTCCTGTGTGGCAGGTTGTTTGTCGGCTTGATTCGAAGGCGTGTAGCCCCTTCGAGGAGAGCGAGATCTAGCTCTCCTCGGTGTACCTTGTTCATCGTCCGTGGGGGACGGGGAGTTGCGTCGACAGCTTCCCTCACTCTTGTGGCCCTGTCCTTGCTTTTTCATGTATTTTTTGATCTCCGGTCGGCCCATATCGATGAGGCGCTGTATTTTCCGCTTGAGGGCATAGCAACCCTCGGTGTCGTGGTTACCCACTTGCTTGTGAAACGCACAATACTTATTTCCTCTCGGAGGGCTCCATCCGCGTCCTGGATCTTCCTTGGCCTCCAGAAAACCGTCGGGTCGCTGGTGTTGATTGTGGCGAAGATCTCTTTCCTCGACATCACCAATGGGGTGAGATCATTGTCCCATCGGCGATCTTTCCTTTCCCCGACCTCTGGCCTCCTTTTAAACCTCATGTCCTCAACATTCATGTATTGTTGAGCGATGGACATGACTTTCTCCATGGTGGCGGGGCGCTTCCTGGCCAAGTGGTCCGAGCACGCTTGGTTTCGGATGGCCCCCATGATTATGTCGAGGAGGAAGTCCATCTAGACGCTCTTGACCTTGAGCAGCTCGGTGTTGAATCGGTTAAAGAAGTCCCTCAGAGACTCACCCTCCTTTTGCCAAATCTTATGCAAATGGGATGGGGGCAGCTTCGCTAGGCTTTTCGTCTGGAAATGGTTGACGAACTTTATCGCCAAATCGGCGAAGCTTCTGACCGAACCTGGGGCTTGGCGGACGTACCATTGCGAGGCTACTCCCTGAAAAGTCGTAACCAGCAACTTCGCTGCGAAGTCATCGTCGATCATGTGCACGCGCATGGCGTGTTTGAATTGTATTAGGTGCTCTTTGGGATCCGCTTCTCCATTGTATCGGGGCAAGTCGGTCGGGATTCGGACCCCTCTGGGTGCTCGGGCTCGTTGAAGGCCTGCGCTGAGTGGGTCCGTCTCGTCAGGCACAAAGTATCGCTGAGCCGATCCCTGTCCAGAACGGTGAGATACCTCCTCGAGCTTCCGGTTAAGGTCTTCCATCCGATGCGAAAGCTCCCCAACATCATCACGGGATATCTCGCCGCGGCGGACCTCATCGATCCTCCGCTGGATCTCTGTGGCCTGGTGGGAGATTTCCTCCAACCGTTCTCTGTGACTCCGCGCAGGATGACCTGAGGATGCCCCTACAGAGGATTCGTCAACTTCCTCCGCCAGTCGAGGAGGCGGGGGCCGTCTCTCTCTGCGGACCTCCCTTGTTGCGGGGATCCGTTCGCGCACCCGCGCGTCATCCCGCTCGGCGTCGGTTGCCCGAACACCTCGCGGGGGACGAATTTCCTCCCTCATCGGATGAGGGTCTTCAGCAGTGGCGGCCGGGGCGGGGACTGGGTTCACCCGCCTGATCTCGTGTAAGAGCGTATTAAACTGATCAGCCGTCAGAACGACGAGGTTCTGCCCGGCGGGAGGTGTAGGTGCTGGCCCGATGACTTGCGGAACAGCGTGAGGTGGGACGGTGTGAGTCTCGGGACCAGGATGGGTGGCGGTTTGTGGGGCCCCTGACTCTGTTCCAGTCCTTCGTGTGTTTACCATTTCCTCACTTGTTCGAATAGGCCCTTCCTCTAGCGCCAAAATGATGTGGTCGGATTTGGCCTGCGGTACACGTCACTTCGATCTGAAGGTAAGTGTTCGAATCCGGTCAAGTAGATCTGAGTAAGAGTGTCTGAATGCTGGTCGGGTTCTATTCTGCAAGGATGGAGCACACGTGAAACTAGCCGGAAGTGTCTCCGGCGAAGACCCTCCGACGCTCAAGTCAGAATTCGGGCAGGTAAACAGTAAGTAGTAATCAGCGTATTAGTGGATAAAAAGTGTCTTACCCAATGAATAGTATCACCGTACTATTTATAATAATAAAAAAAAATAGGTGGGTCGGACCAGAGTCAGGCTGGCCCAACCCCGTTGCTGGTTATGGGCGTTCCCCATGACGCGCTGTGGGCGCGTGGGGTGCATTCCTTGCTCGATATGGGTGTCAGGGCACTAACTCCGAGGATGAAGTAGGGTCGACATCGATAATGTCTTGACATCGAGGAGACCATACGAGTCAAGGAGATGTGATGAGATCTGACCGAACTAGGCCGACAAGAAAGGATCATGGAGCCTGATCGAACTAGGTCTGACACGCGGCAACAGGAGGAAGGCGGTATGCGCTGAGCTGGATCCGACGTGTGAGCTAAGTAGGCGCACACGTGGCTAAGGCAGATTCAGCCACATCATTGGTCGACAGCCTAATGCCTTAAACACAACCATTTCAACTACAAAACACTAAATATGAAATAAGACTACAAAGTTCATTTTTTACCCAAGGTTGTCTTGAATTATATAAACTAGCGGACATTCAACACTCGATACGTTACAATTTAAAAATGGGTATAATTTAATCAAGTGTTTAAAAAGTTGAATTGCATAATATTAAAATACATTAAATTTCCACTTGAATATATATATATATAGCTATTTTACAAAATTAATGAAAGACAAAAAAATTAATCTTAAAATAAATTAAGTTATATGATTGAAAAAATAAATAAAAAAGAAAGTAAATTAGAAATGACATGAGAGAAGAAAAAGAGAATAATATAATGATAAATAATAAAATCACCTTAAAGAGAAGAGGGAGAAAGTTGAGAAGAGATGAGAGATGGGAGTGGAAAAAACTTGCACAATGCACATATATAAGGTAGTTATTACATGCCTTTGCTGCTTTATAAATACTAACGGATGAAACATACTCGATGCGTGTGCAAATAAAAATGAGTTATAATCTAATCATATGTTTAAAATTTTGGATAAAATAAAATTAAAATTTTTACTTTTATTTGAATACATATTTTTTAAATATTTTGAATATATTTATTAGATTTATGAACCAAAAAATGAATAAAATTGATTAAATTATGGGATTGACAAAATTAAATAAAAAGAAAGTAAAATCAAAGATAGGAATATGAGAGAGCATAGAAAAAAGAATAAAAAGAAAAAAAAAACCACTATTAGGTTGAATGGAAAAGAGAGAAACTCCCACCACCCCTACCCCCCCCCCCCTATCCCCCAAAAAAAAAGAAAGAAAAGAGAGAAAAGATAAAAGATATGAGAGAGAGCGAGAGAGAGCGAAAAATGTTATATTAAATATACTAAACAATTATTAAAGGGTATTGATATTTTATAAAAGAGTAAATAAAAAATAGTTAGTTTAAATTTTATAAATGATAAGTGTGAATATATAGGCATCGTGCCTTATGCTTACATGAAATATTGACTCAAATTTGTGCATTACCTAAAGTCGGCTACAATCTATACATGATAATTCCACATGATAAAATAATATAAATATCAAAGGAATTTATAAAATTAGATAATTAATGCACGATATCTTCATTTAAATATTAAATATTTGATTGCTTCAAAAAAAATATATTTGATATCATATATCAAATAATCAAACAAAGCGCAACACTAAAGCCCAAAACCATAACAGCCTGCCTGGTTTCGTTCTGTACATGTGTTTCTTACGAGTAATTATGTATTTATGTTAAATCCCACCTCGAGTAAGCCTAACAATCCACAACGAATGATATGTAAATATACTGGTCCTCATGGGCCTGGAACTTTATATAATGAAAAAAAAAAAATGTATCTTTTTGTTACATTTGTAGGCCGAAAAAAATGATAATTAACTACACTTCCCCTGAATTTAAGTAAATTTACAAATAATCTCATATTAGTTTGAAAATAATTAATCTTCCCCAAGCATATACCAATGTTTACCAAAAAGCATAATGATGTTACAATTGCCGAAATTGGCCCCGGTCAATTTCTACATCATTTTTGGAAGACCGAAATACACTTATCTGTTGTAAGATTTTAAAACTTGAAGATTATTTATAATAAATATTCAAATTACATAAAAGGTATATTTGAAAAATATATATATATATATATACACACAACGATGGATGCCCTCTCCAACAGGTTTTTCCGATGGGATTTGGAAAGTTCTTGAGCTAATCGCAGTGAACAACGCAATGATCAATAGTGGTTGAAGAATTGAGCGGATGGGATATAATGGCGGGTTAGAGTTTGATATTGATTTTTGTTCAATTAAATCCAGACGGATGCAGGCATTGACAAAATTTATAAATGGATTTTGATGGATTTAGGGATATGCAAGAATTGGTGTCATCTAGGTGGTGGCAATACGACGGCAAAAGAGGCTGCATATTGTTCATTTTTAAAATAAGAGGAGTTTATTTGTAATTTCGTCTAAACTTATGAAAGATAGAGGGTAATTTTTCCTTACAAATATCTTGGGGCAAAAGGGATATTATTGAATTTTGAATTTTGTGAACTAATGCGCGAGTTGAGTAATAAATTTATAAATATTCACACAACATACAGCATGACCCGTTCCCAACATTATTAAAGAGCAAGAATGTTGTTTTTCAATTTCAATAAAACAAAAATATTAACACGAAAGCTTTCAATATCTCGCGGCCCAGTGCCGACGTTTTAGAACGAAATTTTATATTGTGAGATAGTCAAAATTCAAACACATACATGTAATACAAAAGTAAAATCAAAATGGAATTAAAACTTATATAATTTATTATATATTTAACCAATTAGAAATCCACGATGTACCTTAAATACGAGGTGCCCAGCTGTGGGTAAGTACTTTGAACTCAGACACGGACATAAACCAATTGGATGTGTAAGCAGCCCAACAAACAGTTAAGAATTTTATAGACTAATTCAAACATGATTAATTTAAAATGAATGTTGACTATAATGTTCTGTAATATATATTTAATGTTTTAAATATATAGTTCTTATGTAAAATTTTGAAATAAGATTTTTGTAAAAGATCAAACTTAATTATCACCACTAAAACCGACATCTATCTGAATGTAAAGCAGCGACATACATTACTAATGTTATGTTTGGAACAAGAATTTTAGGAAGGAAAAGGAGAAGGAAAATGAAAATGATAAAAAATGAAAGCCAATAGTACTATTATTTAAAGCACAAAAAAAAAAACAAAAAAATTCTTCCTATTTTTCTTACAAAAATTTTAGAACCAAGCGGAGGGTAAATTTCATTCTTGTATATATTGATCTTTTCTTTATTTGAACAGAAAACAAAAAAATAATAATAATAACAACAATATTGTGGTACTATATTATGTCTTAATCTATGTTAAGTGGTTATTTACTATTTGTTCCATTAATAAAACAAAATAATTGCATGATAAGTTCTTTAAGTGGAGATTCTAGTTCGAATCCGATTTGATAGACGTCCGTGTCGATACTAATTACATTGTTAATGAAATAGAGACTTATTATGTAATTGGTGGATATTTTAAAGAGAATAACTAATTATATGAGAAGTTTAATAATACTTATTATATAATTTATTGAGTACAATCAAAATCAGTTCGAATGAGGTAGGACATTGCATAAAGCAAGCCTTCTAATTAAATGATTGTTCTTGGATTAGACTTACTAATATTTATTATAAAGCATATCATATATTCATATATTTCACATAGTGGATACATGCCTGCGCAAGTCATGCACAATTAGAATATTAAATATACTTAATACTGCTTATTTATAAGAGGAAAGAATTAGCGCCAATCAAATCAAAGTTGAGATTGCCTCATGTGAATTGACAGAATGAGAAATTCCTGATGCATCCAATACTTTAATACAAGTTGTCAAATAGGTCAATTTAGATTGGTCCATTTGTGTGTAAAGATAAAATTTAATTTGGTTTTTTTGTTCTGTACATTGAACTGGGATTGGGAACACATACCAATTGGATGCACACACACACATATATATATATATATATATATATATATAAAAGCAGTAGCCAGAACTTGAATGTTCAAACGAGCCTCCAAGTGGCTTGGTCAATTCTATCCAATTGGGTAGATGCCAAACTCCCTTCCTCAAATAAATGAATGACACGTGGAAGAGTTGGCAGGTGAAACTCCTTGTTTTTTTTCATTTTTCAACTATTTCAATTGTATCAATTTTTAAAACAAGTACTAATATGTACTTTTCTGATAAAAAAAATAATAATAATAAGTGCTTTAAAAATTCAAAATTTTATTTTCATAGTTTGAATAAAAAATATTTTCTATAAACAAATAATTCCTCATGTAAATTATCACTTTTATTCATTTTAACTGTAACCATTTTTTATACGAAAAAAGAAAAAGAAAAAGAAAAAGAAAATTGTAACCATCTAAAAAGGGGTGAAAAAAATCTTTTAAGTTATACATACAATTTTTTTAATACATATAGTGCGTATATATATACATTAATTAGAATGAAGCCAAAAAGATGCGTGGGGCGGCGGGAGACTCACGTGTCATTCACTAGTAGAGTTTGACGCTCGACCAAACCCCTCCAAGTTTAGCCCACCATTTGGAAACAAACATGAGCACTACTAAAACACAAGTAATTACTGATACTTTTCAAAAGTGATACAATTGTTTACCAATTGTGTCATTTTAAAATAATGCCTCAATAAATTATTTTAAATTTAAATATAATATATTTATTGTGATACTATAAAATATCAAAATATATTATCGTAGCACTCAAATTTAGTATCACAATAAATGTATTAATTCAAATTTAGAATAGTTTATTGAGATACTTCTTATGAGATATCATAATAGATATACAAATATGACACTATCACATTATATGTGTCAAATTGAGTCATTTTTTTTTAAATAGTAGAGCATGTATCTGCAATTATTCAACTTTTCTCTTCAAAAGTAACGTACAAGAAGGTATTGTGTACTAAATTTAAAATTTATGCATTTATTTTATTTTATTTTTGGTAATTAATTTTTGTGTCGAAATTTAAATCTTAGGATGGTTGATATGAATCTTGATAGTTGTTGAATATTAAACTTAATGAATTTTGATGTTTATTTGTTAGGCGATTGAACCTGAATGAATCTTATTAATTTGAGACTCATATTTAATTGGAGTGATTTAGGAAATATGATGGTGAATAAAAAAAAAGATATTTTTTAGCCTTGAATATAATTTTTGATTGTAAGAACAAAGACAGAGGGAAAAAAAATCTATTTTAATCCTTTTTGAGTTTCAATTATATATCATTATGTGGGTTTATGTTTATTTTGTTGAATATTGTTAAAAAAATTCTTTGTTAGGTATTTTTACAAGCAATCTATTATTCACTATATTTGATTCTTTTGAAACAAAGAATAACTTGTATTTTTTTTAGTCTCATTTTTTATATATTGTTTTGATTGTAGCACTTTTAATTGATCATATATGCATAAATATGATAAACTTTTATTATTTTATACTTTAATATTATATATGTATAATTCTTATATTTATAAATTTTAATAACTAATAATTTTGAAAAAAAATCGCTCTCTCAATCAAATTTCCAGTTCTGTTCTTACTTCAAGCCGCCGCCCTATAAAATACAATACAACTAGGGAATAAAGAGCTAATTAGATGAACATCAATTTGTTCAAATAACTTGTTCAATTATATTATGCAGTTGAAAAACCTCACAGAGCTCTCTATATATACACCCAACTCCCTTGTGTGTGTGTGTGTGTTGTTTAAGTGCTATTGCTGCAAAATCACTCATATCCCTTATCATGGACTCTCCTGTAAATGTCCTCAGATGGTCCCCGAGCCCTAATCAAGCATCCAGTCTTACCAAGG
The DNA here is from genome assembly GCA_026212405.1 of Petrea volubilis. Classification (NCBI taxonomy): domain Eukaryota; kingdom Viridiplantae; phylum Streptophyta; class Magnoliopsida; order Lamiales; family Verbenaceae; genus Petrea; species Petrea volubilis. The sequence goes on from CM047877.1 coordinate 17,590,501, forward strand.
AGCCCGGGAAAAGCCATGATCCAGATTACGACTCAGATAGCTTTGTTTCTTCGGATCATAATTATAATAACAAAATGGGCTTTCCGTTTAGCAATTCGGGCCACCCACAGGCCGATCCTGTTTCCGTCGGATCATTGTCTCGCAGGGTTGATTCAGATGTTAGCAAGTCGCTGGAAATGGAAAGAGTAAGATCATCCAATGGAGAATATAATTTTGAAAGAAATGGTAGTGGGATTTACTTGACGTGGAAGGACTTGTGGGTGACCGTGGCTGACAAGGCGGCGGCCACAGCGGATGGCCGGCGGCCCATCCTGCAGGGGCTCACCGGCTATGCCGTCCCCGGCGAGGTTCTGGCAATAATGGGGCCCTCTGGCTCTGGCAAGTCTACTCTGCTTGACGCGTTGGCAGGTAATTATTATGCGCTGCAACTTTATTAACTAACTTATGTGGACTTATTCCCTGTGAAATTTGAAATGGAGCAAAAAAAACCTCTACGTAAAATTAATTAGCATAAAACCCCCATATAATTATATTTTTGCTCACTCTCTCCTTTGTTGCCTTGACCTAATTATATCACCAAATTTTCTAATTTATCCCCTCATTCATTTCTTCCGCTATCTTCCTCCTCCTCCTCCTCATCTCTCTCTCTCCCTCCTAATTTTTTTTGGCTCTTTTATCCCCTTCATCGGAAACTCATCTTTTCGGCTTTTCCCAAATTCACCCACCCGCCCAGCCCCCCTCGCCCAAGCCGCCCCTCCCCACCTCTCCAACCCACTCGTCTATCTCTTGCCTTGGTCGTTCGCTGCCGTCGAGACACAACGCCCGTTTTCGTACCCAATCATGATGTTCACCACATTCCTGCCTCCCTGTTGCTCTGCTCTGCTCTGCTCTCTCTCTCTCTCTCTCTCTCTCTCTCTCTCTATATATATATATATATATATAAGAATTTTCATAAATTCTTTCATTGTTATATGATATACTATATTTTCTTGATGAATCTATATGTATAATAATATATATATATATATATATATGTTGTGTGTGTATATTATATACTGCATTTGTTTATATATAATAATTATATAGACATATCACAAAGTGTTGGGATAAAATATGAATTTTACAAATTATAAAAATTTGCTACTATGCAATTAAGTGTCGTTTTTATTTTATGAAAATAAATTTGAATGTTTTAAGAAAATTTGATTGAGAAATATTTTTTAGAGTAATTAATTGAAAGATTTAGTTAGTTAGGTTTGTTTAATATATATATTTTTTAAAAAAATATTTTTATTTACCATTTTAGATATAAAAATGAGAGTTTTTTAATTGAACCCAATTTGAGTATTGCGACTTGGGAGGAGTGAAGAAATGGAGAAACTATGAGCCTAGATGAGGGGTAAAACAGTTAATTTCATAATCAAGTTGAGTCTATTTTCACAGCACAAACGCGTGACATTCACTCAAGGGTTATAGGGTTTATTCTGCTATTTTTTTAATTTCATAAGGTCTGATATATTAATTAAAATATCAAAAGATTTTTTCCAACAATTAGAACTAACACATGGACCTCTGTGCAAAAAACCCCTTATTCACGGATGCATTCGATAGGAAAGGTGCGCATGTCAAATAGCTGCGTGAAAAATAGGTAACTCAAACTTACACCAAATATTAGACAAGTTACATTAATCGTAATGTGGAACGGTTCGAATTTTCTACTACATAATTGTGTTTTATCTTTTTCATCACTCATAAATGCACACTACGTATTTTAGTGAACGATTAGAATAAGAAAAGAAGAAAACTCATGATGTAAATTTTTTTTAGAAAATTTTCTTTCTGAGGTCGTTATGTTACACTCTTGCAGGATGTTACAGTAAAATCATCTTCACATAAGTGAGTATGATAGGATATGGTCACCAACACGATACGACATTGATTCATTAATACGGGATTTCTTAAAATTTCATGACAACACATGACGCTAGTTTTATACATATTTTTGTATTTTTATATTAGTTTATTATTAATGTGATATAGCATGCCTATGCATTTAGATGTGTATTTAGTGCAAGTCTCATACATATATATCAATAGGAGTATAAATAAAAAGGTTCACATCAAATTATATTGAACTTCGATTATGTAATTTATGAGCTATCTATTTCAAAAAGAAAAGAAAGTTTGACTTTTAATGAGAAAAAAATTATGATTAAAATATAATAAGAAAAATAAATTATTGAATGGAACATTTTGTTTTTCAAGTACTTTTAGAACAAATTAATTTTTTAATTATTTTTACACTTATAAAAATATCTTCAAATAGACTTGTGTCAAAAAAGTGTTGTAACTCTATTAATAGTGTGTTATACACGCCATCGAAAATGTCAATTTATTTAATTTATAGACACACCAAATGGTGCATCAAACACATGTCGGATGACTGTTGGAGGAGTGCCATGTTAGATACGGTGTTCTAATTTTAGTAACGTCTGTGCATTATAGCATACGACCAACTTTCGAGTACTACATATGGAGGATTATAATGTAAAAGCCACACACACAAAACACTAGATACGGAGGATTGCAGAACCCACACAGAGAGAAAGAATATACTATTTTAACTCTAATATAAAACTATAAGCTGGATCAAATGAGTAGAAAATAAAACTATATGCTGAATCAGATGTGATGCGTGTTAATATGCTTTAACTCTAATTAATTGATGATTCCTCATGGACGGCGCCAAATGATGCGTGTTAATATTTTACGCACCAATGTGTGTGTAAGTTTTTACCAAAAATTGATAGAAAATATGAAGACAGGAAATTAATTAAGTAGCGATCATACAATCAAAATGTAACATAAATGTGATTGCAGGGAGGCTAGACTCAAATACAAGACAAAACGGAGATATTCTCATCAATGGCCGAAAGCAAGCACTAGCATTTGGCACTTCTGTAAGAAAATCAAGATCCATGCATATATTCTTACAACTTGTAACATAAATCAACCTCGTTTTCACATTATTAACTATACATTTATGAATCATTAGGCCTATGTGACTCAAGATGATACCTTAATGACAACACTAACAGTAAGGGAAGCCGTCTATTACTCTGCACTGCTCCAACTCCCGGACTCCATGTCTAAATCCGAGAAGAAGGAGAGAGCCGAGGCTACAATCAAAGAGATGGGCTTACAAGATGCCGTCAACACAAGAATCGGAGGCTGGAGCGTAAAAGGACTTAGTGGTGGTCAAAAGAGGAGAGTGAGCATTTGCATTGAGATTTTGACGCGCCCTAGGCTTCTTTTTCTTGATGAGCCTACCAGCGGTCTGGACAGTGCGGCTTCTTTCCATGTCATGAATCGTATAATCAAGCTCGCCCGACACGATGGAATGACGGTCGTAGCTTCTATCCATCAACCTAGTGGGGAAGTGTTTGAGCTTTTCCACAATCTTTGCCTTTTGACCTCAGGAAGGATGATCTACTTTGGCTCTGCATCTGCGGCGAGCAAGGTAAAAAAAAAACATCTTGCCTTGACACACACACAAAAATATATATATGGGGCTAATTACAGTGACATCCCCTCTGGAATTCCTAGATTACCAACTCTGCCATCCAAGTTTCATAATTACAATCACGGCCCCTATAAGTTCGCATAATTGCAAAGCTAGATACAAAGTGTAAATTGACCTAATTATACTCAACTAAAAATAATGAAATGATAATGAAAATACCAAGTTTATGAAAAGTGATTTTGTGCTTCAGTCTTTAGGGATGTTTAAGGAATATGTTTCGTTAAATATCCTAACGGAATGGAGAGTTTGTTAAACAATAAAACTTGGAGGGGGGGGGGCACTGTAATTATAAGAAATCGAAGGGGAGATGGTAATTTGAGTTTTTCAGAGGGGGTGTCCATGTAATTAACATTATGTTGTCATAAAATATGTATTGAGATAGCTATGACAACTTTGTGATTGTGGGACAGTTTTTTGCTTCAAATGGCTTCCCTTGTCCATCAATGAGGAATCCATCAGACCACTACCTCAGGACTATCAACAAAGACTTTGATGCGGTTAGTACAGAAATAGATTGTAGTTGTTTCAATTACATTGAAACCTTTATAACTGCATACTGAATTAAAACTGACCATTACATAAATGCATATGTGTGTGTGTGTGTATTGAACTAGGATATAGAACAAGGATTTGGAGGAACAATGACCGCCTCCAAAGCAATTGATGTCCTTGCTAAGTCGTACAAGTTATCGGGGTGTCATGAACAAGTACAACAACGAGTACATGAGATATGTCTAAAGGTATGGAAGTGTGCTAATGAATTTTAACTTTTCCAAAGTGGATGTTTCATTTTGACATAATGACTAATTAAGTACATATCATACAATTCATGGTGGCCTTTTGAATTCTTTGTAGAATGGTGGACCATTGGAGATGAAGGGAAGTCACTCAGGATTCATTAATCAATGCCACGTTCTAACTCAAAGATCCTTCATAAACATGTACCGCGACCTGGGATATTATTGGCTTCGCCTAGCGATATACATTGCCTTATGCTTATGTGTGGGAACAATATTTTACGACATTGGCCACAGTTACGGCTCTATCCAGGCTAGAGGCTCAATGCTGATGTTCGTTGCAGCATTCTTGACCTTCATGGCAATTGGTGGCTTCCCTTCTTTTGTGGAAGACATGAAAGTAAAGCAATTTGTTGAAATTTTCTATTGGATAATCACTAAAAAAACCTCTCGAGGTTTGTCCCAAATTACAAAAAAAACCCATCAATCTATTGAAAATACTATTACCACCCTAGAGCTGTGCGCATGTCTGGTAAATCATACCAACCATTCGTTGCTATAATTACAAAAAGGCCCTTTATTTGTTATTGTTAGGTGGTAATTGTAATTAATTTCAATAAATAGAAGGAGTTTTATTGCAATTGGGACAAATCTTAGGGGGCTTTTGGTAACTATCCCTTTCTTTTTGATCTGCTTTTCTCAACATCAACATATGCTCAAATTTTTCCTCTGCCTGATTTTCTTATGGATTCAGGTTTTCACGCGAGAAAGACTCAACGGTCACTACGGAGTGACTGCATTTGTTGTGGGCAACACATTTTCTTCGATTCCATACTTGTTATTGATCTCAATAGTACCGGGGGCAATGGCTTATTACCTAGTCGGCCTCCAAAAGAGCATAGACCACTTCATCTACTTTGCATTGCTTCTCTTCGCATGCATGATGCTGGTCGAAAGCCTGATGATGATCGTTGCAAGCGTAGTGCCCGACTTCCTCATGGGGATCATAACAGGGGCCGGGATTCAAGGCGTCATGATGCTCAACGGGGGCTTCTTCCGCTTGCCAAATGATCTTCCGAAGCCCTTCTGGAAGTACCCGATGTACTATGTCTCGTTTCATAAGTACGCGAATCAAGGGTTCTACAAGAATGAGTTTGAAGGATTGCAATTCCCTAATGAACAAGTGGGAGGGTCATCTGCTATCAGTGGGGGTGAGATATTGAGAAATGTTTGGCAAGTGGAGATGGGGTACTCTAAGTGGATCGATGTTGCAATTGTCTTTGGGATGGTGATTGTCTATCGGCTTATGTTTTTGGGAATCTTAAAAGCCACTGAGAAGTTAAAGCCGGTAATTAGAGCTTTTCGTGCTGGTTCTGCTAAATAGCTCAATAGCATTGAAGTAGAAAACATAAACTAAAGCTAGTAAGGTGATTACATATTCGATTCGTTTAACATTCACTTTCAATAATGATGTTTACCCATTTGATTAGTTGTAAATTTTGTTATATCCGTTGTTCATATCAATAAATAATATTTGAAAGAAAAAAACATTATATATGTATAATTGTATACCAACATTTCCTGTGTTTTTAATATAATCATTTATTTATTTATTTTGTAAAAATGATTGTCAATTGTTGGGAAAATTAGGTTGCTAGGCCATTGCACGACTAAGGAATAGAACATTCAAGTTGATTTTTGATTAATTTGAGTTCCTAAGTAATTTAACTATCATATTTTTAAGTTGCATTTAATTTTCACTCTCGCATTGCAACTATATATATATATATATAGATATTGTTAAATTCCATAAAATCCCCTTGTATTTTATTTAAAAAGTTAAAAACCCCCCATGCTATGAAAAATTCAATACACTCTCCTTCCCTGTTAGTTTAAATTTAACGAAGTTAGTATTTTGTTAAATTTTCATCATGCTCCTATTATAGAAAACCGTCGGATCTTATTTTGAAGAATGAGCGGTCCGAATCGATTTTGAATATAAAATATAATATTTAAAAGAAAATCATAAATTAAATATGTATAATATATATACACACTATATATACAAACACACACAACATATCTATAGTATACACACTAATTAACACACATATTCACAGAGTTACATACATCTACATAAAGATCATCTATCAACATATAAATACATAATATATATGTATATAACACAGATCTATACATAATACATAAAAATATGGATTCTTGGCAGGTTATTAAAGGACGGGGGAGGCGGCATGATAGAGGATTGGGGACATTGCAATGGAGATGAGGAGGAGAGTTGAGGGTGGCAGTGGCGCTGCAGGAGATGGCGTTGGCGGCGACTCTGCAGGAGAGCTAGGGGTAACCGCAATTCTTGGGTTTTTGAGTTGCAATGAAGAAGGTGGGGAGAAAAGGAAAAAAAAAAAAAAATCAAGTTAATATTGTTCAAATTAAATAAATTACTTGGTGGACTTTATTTTGAGAATTTCAAATTTGCCCATGGACGATGGTGCTTCAAAAGCTGCTGTTGGCAACGACTGCCATTGCGCTAGGGTTTCTAGTTGCAAGGCGGTGGAGAAGGAGACGAATGGGAAAAAAAAGGGTCAACAAAAGTCAAAAAATGAAAGAAAAAATAAAGTTCAAATCAAAATATTCTACATATTTAATTAGGTAAAATAATATTTAAGTGTATTTTTTTTCAATTTATATAAACTAGTTAACTAATTACTGAAGAAATACAAAATCGAAATGTTCTACATATTTATATTTTACTAAGAAAATAAATGTTACATTAAAAAATAATTAATTGAATTAATTATTTGGTGATCTTCATTTTATATAAACTATTTAACTAATTACTGAAAAAAAATACTAAATCGAAATGTTCTATGTATTTATATTTAACTAAGAAAATAAATGTGAAATTAAAAAATAAGTACTTGAATTAATTATTTGGTGATCTTTATTTATATACACTATTTAACTAATTACTGAAGAAGTACAAAATCAAAATGTTGTACATATTTATTTTTATTTGGGGTATGTTGCATTGAAATTAGATATTCGAAAAGCCTATAATCAACTTCACTAGGATATCTTTGTGGTTTATTGTTGAAATTGGGGTTCTCGAACGGTAGGTTTTTTTAATTATGTTATGTGTAACAACTGTTTGTTATTTCATTCCTCATGATTCAAAGCTGTTAGGGGCGATTATTCCTCATCGTAGGACTTCGATAGGGGGATCCGCTTCCCTTTATTTATTCATATTATGTGCTACGGCATTTTAGCTCTATAAAAGAAGAATGGAGCAAGGTGTGTGTATTACATGGGTGTCAAATTGCAAGACGTAGCACCCTATGATATCCCACATATTCTTTGTAGATGACAGATTCCTCTTCTTTCGAGCAACAGCGGGTGAAGCCCAAAGTGTTGTCTCTATGTTACGGTAATGGAGAGGGCTTCAAAACAAGCAGTCAACTACCAAAGTCTCAATTTCTTCAAATCGAACTACTGCAGCTGCTGATCGTGAAACAAATTAGCAGTATTTGGCATGTTTCGGACACTCTTGGTCATGGAAATTATCTTGGATTGCCCTCTT